>CM034153.1:764151453-764611827 GCA_019776745.2 Taxus chinensis
CTCAGCTGGAGGAAGAAAAAGAGGAAGGAGAAAAGGATGATGATTCAGATTAAGTCTCAACGTTTCATGTCATTTCAATCTTGAAATCGACATGTCTTTTTCGTTTCTATTTCATCACATTTTTTGAATCATATTTTGACTTGATCTCCTGCGTGAGAATCAAGCAAAATAGAACTCTTGTTAAAACACTATTTTTTAGGATCTGCCCTATTTTATCTCTACTTCTTTTGTTATAAATAAGGAATGCTTATGCATTCCAAAGGGTCGAGATTTTTTGGAATATTTGGGGGCTATTGGAAAGAAGAAAAAATTTGTGTTTTCGTTCAATCATTTTGAAGAATAGGGGTCGATATTATTTTACAGACTTTGTGTTGTGGAATATATCTTACTTAAGACAGTGTTCTTATGTTCATGATCTTAAGCTATTCTTTGCATGGTATCTTAGTGTTTCTGATTATATTTGTGATCTAAAACTCGTATGATTATTTCATGCTCTGTGTTTACTCGAAAGAAAATACATTTCTCTCATTTCCTTTCTACTGTGCTTCTTTCATTGTAACAATTTCTAACCCAGTTCATTTACGAAAGAAATATCCTTGAATCGTGTGAATGTGGATTTCGGGATTCCATCCCACCCGCAATGGTTAGATTAGTGTGAATACTGTATATATCGTTTTTACTGTGTTTTAGATTAGTAATAAGCAGGAAGCCTCACCTGTCTTTGAGGAGGGATTTAATCTCATATACTGTGGTTGAACCTCATATTTTGGTTGGACAAAATATCCAACCAACAGTTTTTGGCGACTCCGCTGGGGATAATAGATCTATAATATAAAGCTTATCCTCTTGGTGTCTGGCGACTCTGTATTTGCTTTATTTTCAAAAAGATCTCCTTTCAGTTCAAGCTAGCTAGGAAGATCTTTACTCAGTCTCGCCGAGCTCAAGGTGAAATTGATCCGCTCTTTGAGTTACTGCAATAGCACAATTTCAGTCTTTCTCCCGACAGCATTGTCTCTAACCGAACCAGAAGTTCTTCGCCTGTTCGAAGAAACCGGATCCCTGTGGAACAGGAAGCATCTGCAACTTGTCATGCACTACTCTTGTCTGATACTCGGATCCCTGTACGCACTCTTTTTAGGAGGATGGCGGTTCAACCTGTGCCTTGGGGCGCAGTTATTGGTCCTCTTTCTTTGAATCCTCCATTGAATGAGTTACCACGTGGATTGCGTAAAAACATTCCCAAGTTCAATGGGGATGGGAAGCAGCATCCTGACGAGCACATAGCATATTTCTTTGTTGCATGCGGTGTTCTCGGAGTAGCCCATGAAGATGTCTCTGTCTGACTCTTCGTTGAAACGTTGCAGGGTGCAGCAGCTGAATGGTTTTATCACCTCCCGAATGCATGCATCAAAAACTAGGCTACCATGTGGACTAAGTTCGAAGCACGTTTCAAACCAGCTGAAGATTCCCATGCTTTGTTAGCTCAGCTCACGCATATGAAGAAGGAATCGCATGAACCTATGTGGGAATTCATGGAAAAGTTCAACAAGCTGATCCGGAAGATTCTAGAAATAGCGGTACCTACTCTGGAAAACCAAAAATGCTTCTTCATCAATGCTAAACCTCCTGATATAAGCTTTTTTTTAAGAAGGTCGGTTATCCCAGATTTGGCTACTGCTCAGTCAGTAGCTATTGAAATAGAGGATGATCTCATCTTGGCCGGAAGGATCAAGAAAGACATACCCAAACTCAAAAATCAAGGTCCTTCTCAAGGTAACACTGATCCTATGTTTCAAAAAATGGCTAATGATTTGATTGCTTTAAAAAAGAAAATGTCCCAACAGGTGAGCAATGTTCCGTATCGGGATATCCCTAGACGGAATTTCAATAACAACAATGGTGCACACTGCCAGAGATAGGCCATGGTTAACTCCTGCTCAACCTAGACTAGCAATTGAAGCTCCTCTTGTCAATGCGGTAGTAGAAATAATTTAAGAAGACGATGAAGGAGAAGAACAAGATTCCCGCGAGGCTTTCGAAGCTTCAGGATATGCTGATGAGTCTTATGATGAGTCAGCTGGTGACTCCAGCATTGGGTATTTGGAATACGATGAAGATGAATGCTCCACCAGATGGTCAGTCATTTGCTGTCTTCACTCGTTCCCAATCTCAGAATCCCAGAAAACCTCTTGAAAACACTAAGGAGAAGAATAAGGAACCTCTCATATCCATAGTTAAGAGGGGTACCCCTATTTCGGTGAAAACTGAAAGAGAGGTTACCAAAAAGGCAGCTGCTCCTTATTCTCCTTCTCCTAAGATTAGTGCCTCAACACAAGCTCATGTAATTAGATCTGAGCCTACCATCATTCCTTCTTATACTGCTTTTGAAATTATTGATCATGCAAAGAGAACCAACATTTAAATGTCAGAGGCAGAATACCTTCAGTCGAATCCTGAACAGTTTGAAAAGCTGGCCAAGTTCATCAGAAGTAAAGCGGGCTGTTCCATCACCTTCAAAAGGTATCCTTCCAAATCCTACTCAACTCCCACCACAGAACAATTTGACCTCTGCTTCTTCCTCAGGAAAAATTGAACCATTCTATTTGTCTCTACTTATAAATGGGTTTAAAGTTAGCAATTGCATCATCAACTCAGGAGCCTCTGATAATGTTATGCCCGCAAAAGTGGCCCATGCCCTGGACTTACTTTGACTAAGTCATATGGACGGTGCTACTCCATGGAAACTAAACAAGTCCCTTTGATTGGTCAAAATCAAGGACGCACAGTTTGCATTTGTTGCCTTCCCTGAGAAGAGAGTGAAAATGACTATTCTGGTTGCCGACATTCCTGCAGCTTATGGTATCCTCTTGGGTAGAGGATTTTGTAAAGACGTCGGAGGAGAGATTAATATGGATTGGACCAAAGCTAAGATCCCGGTCAATGGGGTTCATCAGGTTCTTCATCCTGAACCACAGGCGAAGTATTTGGTGACCAAATCAGATGATCCAAAAGCTCAGATTCTTTTCGAAGATGCTAGCTTTGGGAATTATTTCATGACTTCAGAGATACCCATTGTAGATGTTGAAGAAGAAGATCCCAATGCTATTTGGATGCTCGAATTTGATGGTAGCAGCTCAACTTCTGGATCAGGCGCTGGTGTTGTTCTTATATCTCCTAGCTCCGAGATTTTCCCATCAGCTTACAAGTTGCAATTTGATAATACTAACAACACGACCAAATATGAATCCCTGTTATTAGGATTAGAAATGGCCAGACAGAAGGGAATATGAAATCTAAAGGTTCAGGGAGATGTGGAGCTGATTGTCAATCAGGTCAGGGGTATATATCAGGTGAAAAATGATCGGTTGAAACATTACTGGAATAAAGTTTGGGATAGTATAGAATGCTTTGATGCATTTTCTATTAGGGCAGTTTTGAGAGATTATAATGACAAGGCTGATTCTTTGGCTGTATCTGCATCCCTTCTTCTCCCTCATCCTCAGTTCAAGTAAGATACATACTCTATCAAGATTTTCTACCGTCCCAGTATTCCAGATAATGCAACTCATTGGCAGGTGTTCAATGATGATCAACAGGTGTTGGCTTTTCTAGAAAAGGCTGACAATTTCAGTGAGTTATATTTTGAAGGTTCAGAATCAGCCTTACGTGAAACTATTTCAGATCCATATCAAGAGGTTGATGGTGAATTTATCCAGCTGAAAGGCAACACGATACCTAAAGGTTTGGTTTCTTTGGAGGGCTTGTTTGATAAGCATGATCGTTTTATCCAAAACAAAAGGCAAGTCGAAGGAGTTTCTTCCTCTGAAGTAGATCAAATCAATCTAGGTTTGTCTGATCAACCTTGGATGGTGAATATTGGGAAATGTTGTTCTCCTGAAGAGAAGGCAAGATTTACTTTGCTTTTAAAGAAATACATCGATGTGCTGGCCTGGTCTTATGCAGATTTAAAATCCTTCAAGCCCAAAGATGTACAACACAGTATCCCTTTAAAGCCTGATGTGAAGCCGTACAGACAAAAGCAAAGACATTACAATCCCAAGATCTCAGGAACTATCCTGGCAGAAATTCAGAAGATGTTAGATGCTAGAATTATTTTCCCAATCCATCACTCCACTTGGATTGCTAACATTGTTCCTGTCAGGAAGAAGAATGGTGAAATCCGGATCTGTGTTGACTTCCGGAACTTGAATCAGTCCTCACTGAAGGATAACTATCCCTTGCCTATCATGGATCAGGTATTACAAACTGTTACTGGATCAGAAATTCTTTCCATGCTCAATGGATTTTCGGGATATAACCAAGTCGAGGTAATACCAGAGGATCAACACAAGACGGCCTTCACGACCCCATGGGGTACCTTTGCTTACAGGAGGATGCCTTTCGGCTTGATCAACGCCGGAGCCACTTTTCAGAGAGCTATGGACTTGGCATTTAGAGATTTGATGGGCAAGGTCATATTTGTGTATTTGGATGACTTGACCGTTTTCTCTAAAAAACGGAGTGATCATTATGATCATTTAGAACAAGTACTTTTGAGATGCAGGCGTCACGGGATTTCATTGAATCCCAAGAATTCCATGTTCGGGGTGACCGAAGGAAAGCTGCTGGGTCATATTGTGACTAAAAAAAGGAACCAAAATTGACCCAGAAAGGG
Source organism: Taxus chinensis (assembly GCA_019776745.2). Taxonomy (NCBI): domain Eukaryota; kingdom Viridiplantae; phylum Streptophyta; class Pinopsida; order Cupressales; family Taxaceae; genus Taxus; species Taxus chinensis. The sequence goes on from CM034153.1 coordinate 764,156,129, forward strand.
TAAAGGCTATTCAGAGCCTTACCTTACCCACGAGTAAAACCGGAGTTCATTCTTTCTTCGGAAAGGTTAATTTCTTGAGAAGATTTGTACCTGATTTCACTGAAAAAACCAAGGATATCCTTGGAAATGATGAAAGGAAAAGTTCCATTTAGATGGAGTATAGAAGGGAAGCTTGCATTCGAAGAAATCAAAAGGGCAGTTGCTTGCACTCCTATCTTAGTATGTCCAGATTTCAAGAAAAATTTCATCATGTACAGCTATGCCTCTGCCCACACAGTGTCAGCCATCCTGATGCAGGAAAATGGGGAAGGCATCAAAGCTCCCATCGCATTCATGAGCTGTCTATTGAAAGAACATGAATTGAAGATGTCACAGATTGAAAAGCATGCTTACGCAGTGGTACAAGCAGTAAAAACATTTCAGGTACTATGTGTTGAATTCCCATACTCTCGTTCTTGTTCCTGATACTGCTGTTAAATCCATTCTGACTCAACAAGAGTTGGGAAGTCAACGAGGTACTTGGATAGCTAAGGTTCAGGAGTACGATTTAGACATCAGACCTACCAAGTTGGTACGAGGAAGGGGCCTATGCCAATTAATTGTAGAAAATCATGCCGAAGCAGAGTATGAAAAGACTCAAGACACTTCTTCAGAGCTGCCCATGGTGCTTTTCGTGAGTACGACCGATGAATGGTACACGGACATTGCTTTCTTCCTAACTTATGGTGAATGCCCCCCCGCATTTAAATCAAAAGGAGAAGAGGACCGTCAAGTTGAGATCTGCAAAATACCTTTTGTGGAATAATGCAATAAACAAGAAAGGTATTGATGGTGTTTTCCTACGTTGTGTTGATAAATCACAATAGGAAAAGTTATTAGAATCCTTTCATAGCCTAGCATGCGGAGGACATTTTTCATCCTCTGTAATAGCGTATAAGATCCTATGGGCTAGGTACTATTGGCCTACTCTCTTCCGGGATTCAGCAGAATGGGTGTCCAAATGTGAAGCTTATCAACATTTCGTTGGTCGCCCCAAGCTGGCAGCTCTTCCTCTGAAGCCTGTAGTGATTGAAGAACCTTTTCGCCAATGGGGGATTGATTTCTTCGGAACATTGAATCCTGCTTCCAGTGCCGGACATAACTACGTGCTGATTGCTACAGACTATTTTACCAAGTGGGTAGAAGCTGCACCAATCAAGCAAGCAACTTCTGAAGCTGTTTGCAAGTTCCTTAAAGAAAATATAATTTTCAGATTCGGTGTGCCTCATAAGATTGTAGCTGATAATGCCTCTAATTTTTCGTCACATGAGTTGATAGAATTTTGCTATGGATTTGGCATCACTCTGGCTCACTCATCTGATTATTATCCCCAGGGTAATGGGCAAGCTGAGTCCAGCAATAAGAACCTGGTTACCATAATTAGAAAACTAGTGGATGCAAACCAGAGGACATGGCAAAAAGCATTGTATGATGCATTTTGGGCTGATTGAATCACTCCAAAGCGAGCCATAGGGATGTCTCCTTTCCAATTGCTATACGAGATTGATGTTGAAATTCCTATCTTAGTAGAATTACCGGCCTTGCAGTTGGCAAAAGCGGTTGAAGATGCGGCTTTTCAGAATTCTATCGAGAAGAGGGTTATGTACCTAGCTAGGCTAGAAGAGGAACAAATAAAGGTGGTTGATTGCATAGTAGATCATCAGAGTAGAGTGAAGAATTTTTTTGACAAAAAATCAAAGCAGCGTAACTTCCAGATTGGAGATTTGGTGTTGCTTTGGGATAAGAGAAGAGAACAAAAAGGAATGCATGGGAAGTTTAATTCTTTGTGGAAAGGACCTTTCAAAATCCATGAGCTGAATGGCGAAAATAGTTTCCTGCTATCATATCTGGATGGAGGACTACTCCCGTTGCCTTTCAGCGGACAAAATCTAAAGCTGTTCCACCATTAATCTAGGATGCTTTGTTGCATTGTACATATTTTACTTTGTTTTGTTGTGTGTTTGCTTTTGGTTTTCTTTCTTTCTTCGTTTCGTTTCGTTTTGGTTTTCTTCTTGACTCCATAGCCCAATGGATAAGGCTCTGGTCTGCGAGACCAGAGATTCTGAGTTCTCTTCCTTTGGTATTACAAAGAAAGTCCCCAGCTGGAGCCAGCTGTTATCTCCGTTTTGAGTTCATGACAAAACGATTAGATAACCCCTACGAAATTTTTGGAGTTGATTTTTCCTAATGGCCTCTTTTTGAGAAATTCAGGTTTTCGGGGTAGTCCGACAGTTTGACATGAGTTTTAACATGCTTTGTGCTGCCTGTTTTCTGAAACCCGAAACCCGCTTCATATTGAGTAAATCAGGTTTTCAGACCTCCGGCGCATCGGAACATGTCTTATTCAAAACATGTTTTGTGTCACCTGTTCTCCGATACCCGAAGTCTGATTAGGTCCTTTGTATCAAGTTTTCGGAGCTGTGAAGCATCTAAACATCTCATGCTTTATGTCTTGTGTTTCTCGAAACACGAAACCTGAATTACACTAAGCCTCCTTGTGTCGGGTTTTTGGACCTCTCGAACATGCTGACATGGCATTCATGCCGAGTTGTCAGTGAGTTGGCATGTGCCAAGCTGAAGTGTATTAATTACAATTTTCTTATAAATACGTGGATTTCCACGTTATTTTTATCGGACGTATTTTAAACTCGTGGATTTTTCGTACATGCTCTTCCAACCGCGAAACCCGAAAGCTCGCCTGTGCCCGATTGAATCGCCATTTTTCAATCTTCCCTTTCTCTAGTTGAAGGTATTTCTCTCTCCACTCTTTGTTCCTAGTTTTTATGGATTGATTGCGCGTGAATTCTTCCCATTTTCTTGCTGGGTTTTGAAAGATTTTTATTCTTCTTCTTTCTGGAGTTGTTTTGAAAAAAGGGGTTTAGGTTTTAGGGTTTATCTCTTCTAAATTACCATTTGGTGCTATTTTCTCAAAATTTTATTATGTGCCTGGTACATGAATGGTTAAAAGGAGATTGTATGTTTGAAATTCAACGAAAAACCTTGTTTTTCTCTTCTCGGGTTTTGAAGGATGTTATGCAGTGTCGAAAACCCGAAGTATATTGAAAGCTTGGTGTGTCGGACTTTCCAGAGTTCCCGGCATCAACACAAGTGTCGGGCTTCTTCCGTTTCCGACATCATCAGCAGTGTCACACTTTCCCAAAGTTCCGACATTATCAAACGTATCGGGTTTTTCAGAAGTTCCGACATTTTTAGTGCATCAGGTTTTTAGGATTTTCCTACATCATCTTCGCCAGTGTCAGACTCTTCCATTCTTCCGGCATATCCAGCAGGTCAGAATTCTCATAGTGAGCAGCATCTTCTGAGCTTCAAAAATTTCTTCCTTCGACGTCCTTCATGTCGGACCCTGGTCCATCTCAGGAAAAGACCAAGAAGTCAGGTAGAATGAAATACAAGTTTAAAAAGCTGGAGTCTCCATCGTATATTTATTGCAACTACGACATCCGAGACGCCAAACTCGGGAATATAGACATTGAATATTTCTGGAGTAGGGTGAGGAGTTCCTCCCGAACTCCATGGATGAAAACTATAGCCGATAGTGGCTTGCCTCTCGCAGCGGGTCTTCCCATGTCTTCTCAGTGTCCAGAATTTATCTTGGCTTGTGCATCCAGTTATGACTCGTTCTGTGAGAAGTCAATCGGGTGAAGTAGTGATCAAATTGGATGGAGGTTATTTTGATGATCTCCTCAAATTGCCTAATTTTGACGAGTATGGAGAGTTAGACATCAAGTCAGCTCAGAAAGCCTGGGACAACGATTAGGAAGAATACATCAAACATGTGAACAAGAAGTTCCTGATCAAGCCCAAACCATCTGTCTCCAGATTTCCAAGGATTATCCCCAGGAGTGATTTCATCCAAGAAATCAATGACATCATCACCCTGCTGAGTCGGGTTTTTGGTTTTCCCGAATTAAATGTATTTCAAGGATGGATGTATCAATTTATGATCACCATCAAGAAGAATCAACAAGGGATCGACTGGGGTACTCTCATCAGCAATGAGATTGATTCCCAAATGACAATGGTCTTATCAACTGGGAAATTTTATGTCTTCATATGTCACATACGCAGTAGCCGGGATGAGGAACTATCCCGGGCTTGATACCAAGGGAAGCAAAATGGTGAATTAGGTGTATCAATACTTCCCTCAATTGACAAAGAAGGGGTCCAAAGACCATTTCAGGAGGGTGAATGATGCCTTCTTCTATGAAAATATCTGTAGGATAAACCCTGAGCTGAGGAAGACAAGAGTCTCAGATGAGGCTTGGGCTGAAGTTTCTAAATGGGGATGTATCTTCTTAAAATTCAAGAAGTTTACATATCTTCGGGTGGTCATGTACTCGGGAGATCCTTTTCGCCTACCCCGATATCCAGCGGATAGACTGATATTGATGGAGTTGGTTAGGCAGCTGTTGGATTTCCATAAATTCCAACAAAGTAAACATAAGGCTGTTGTATCCTTCCCAATTTCTATTGGGAGGTATACTTGCTCAACAGTAGTAAAAGCCAAAAATGTTGTCCACAAACTCCAGGAAAAATTGAAAAAGCATATGAAGCCTCGAGACGGTTTTGATATCGGAGGAGTGCTCAGAGCATATGGAACCCAACATCTACATAGGCCAAACATAGAGGATATTTGGGTGGATCTGCGTAATGAGGTTGCTGTTTGCAGAAAGGATAATAGCAGATTGACTATTGCTGAGATTCAAACACTGGAGCTTCTTTATTTACCAGAAGGTACGGGTGACAATGAAAGTGTTTTGGATCTTTCCTATGATGGACTAAAGGAGGATCAAAATGTTTTCCCACCTATTGATTGGTCAGCTAGCGAAAAAGCCTCTATTACAGATAGGTCGGCTCTAATCCTTGCTCGCACCAAAGCATGGATTTCCTCTTGGGGAATGAATTTTAAAGATGATAAGTTTTCAAAGTTGGCTGCTTCAAAGGCGGGGCCCTCTAAAAAGGAAAAGGACAGAAAATCTTCTAGGGAGCCTATAAAGGTCAAGATTGTCAAAAAGAGGAAAGAAAGAGAAATCTCTTCAATTATTTCTCCAGTAGAAATGGTGAATGTGACAGAATCACCAACACCACCAAAAATAGGAGAAATTAATTTGGAAGGAGGAAGCCAGCTTCTGTCTTCACCATTTGCTGATTGCTCAATCGAAGAGACCTTATCTCTTGCATCCAAGGCTTTGGAGTCTGGATCTGTGCCTCTTTCCACACAACCACTCCTACCTCCTTATTCTCCAACAACTTCTTCAGTAATGGCCAGCATTTTCTTTGGACTTTCACCCCTCTCTACTGGTACCCAAGTGATCACCAACACGCCCCCTCCTGTGCCTCTTTTTATTGGATCTACTACCACGTTGGTAACTATTCCTCCTCCACTAGTATAATCTTCTCCCCTTGAGGGTATGATACCAGCTTTAGCAACCATGGCAACTCCCTTTGATACACCACAATGGCTACTTGAGCAAACTACGAGGAAGAGGAAGGTGATTGTGCCCCTACCAGCCTTTGATTTCAGCTCACTCAAGGCTCCTACTGCGAAATCAGCCAAGAAACCCAAAACAGTTTCAAGGGTTTTGGTGGATGCTTCAGGAGATAAGTTCGCAGAGATTGCCACTCCCTCGGCTGAAAAAACTAGAGAGGATATAACAGCTTCTGATTATCAGGTAACCAGGGTGGCTCTAGGGAAAGTGACAGCAGAAGGGGCACAACAAGATGCACGGGATTCCATAAACGTGTTGTGCCAAAAGTTGAAAGAAACAAAGGACAACAGAGATGAGCTTAAGGAAAAAGTGGAGCAGTTGACAGAGGTTTTGATTAAACTCTCAAAACCCCTTGAATCCATACCACCTTCTTCTGTTTCTGTCGGATTCGACTTCTCATCAGTACCTATGATTGAGAAGATTGCTAAAAAAGGAAGGGTGGTTGATGAATGGATCCAAAGGTTGCTCCAACAGGGGAAGGAAGTAATTCAAGACATGGTGCAAGTTCATCAGTCCTTGGGAGACATTCAGAAGGATGGAGAAAAGATGGATGAATAATTCTCTCAGGAAATTGGACATCTTGATTTGACTTTTGAAGCTCTCCAGGTGTTAAAGCAAATACCAGCACATATCTTGGTAGAAGAAGGTATTCTCCCCCATACAGATAAAAATTTCTAGCTGACCAAGGCCATCAAGTTCAGAATAAAGATTCTCAATGAAGCCTGCCGTAAGTTGAGAGAATCAAGGGATAAATTGATTGATGGGAAAAGTGATCTGGAAGAAGAATTCCTGAAGATTTGTCCAAAGGTGTTAGTTGGGAACTCAGGTGTCCTATCAACAGATGATCTCTTCAAGAAAATCCAAGAGTATGTTCAGCATGAACCAATAAGCGGATTTGACCTTGAGATCATGGATCGGTTGGTAAGGGTTGAACATTCTTTGGAGGCCTTAAGAAAGCTCAACAAAGGATTGAAAAAGCTTCCTGGAAATACCAACGATACTCATGAAACTTGTGAAATTTGGAATGATCATTCCACTGCGCCTGATGAAAACGAAATGCAAGGCATAATTCGGAAGTTCTAGGAATTTCAGAGCAAACAGTCTCAGCTGGAGGAAGAAAAAGAGGAAGGAGAAAAGGATGATGATTCAGATTAAGTCTCAACGTTTCATGTCATTAAAATCTTGAAATCGACATGTCTTTTTCATTTCTGTTTCGTCACATTTTTGAATCATATTTTGACTTGATCTCCTGCGTGAGAATCAAGCAAAACAAAACTCTTGTTAAAATGTTATTTTTTAGGATCTGCCCTATTTTATCTCTACTTCTTTTGTTATAAATAAGGAATGCTTATGCATTCCAAAGGGTCGAGATTTTTTTGAATATTTGGGGGCTATTGGAAAGAAGAAAAACTTTGTGTTTTCCTTCAATCATTTTGAAGAATAGGAGTCGATATTATTTTACAGACTTTGTGTTGTGGAATATATCTTACTTAAGACAGTGTTCTTATGTTCATGATCTTAAGCTATTCTTTGCATGGCATCTTAGTGTTTCTGATTATTTCGGACATTATATTTGTGATCTAAAACTCGTATGATTATTTCGCGCTCTGTGTTTACTCGAAAGAAAATACGTTTCTCTCATTTCCTTTCTACTGTGCTTCTTTCATTATAACAATTTCTAACCTAGTTCATTTACGAAAGAAATATCCTTGAATCGTGTGAATGTGGATTTCGGGATTCCATCCCACCCCCAATGGTTAGATTAGTGTGAATATTGTATATATCGTTTTTACTGTGTTTTAGATTAGTAATAAGCAGGTAGCCTCACCTGTCTTTGAGGAGGGATTTAATCTCATATACTGTGGTTGAACCTCATATTTTGGTTTGACAAAATATCTAACCAACAGGTGCCTAGGGTTGCATTAGGGTGCCCCAGTCCATGATTTTAGGTGCCCTTATTTTTTCATAATTTGTGGTCCTAATTTATTTTAGCTCATGCATTCCCCTAGGTTGTAGCTGGAATTTTCGGATCACTAGTGTCGAAATTTGAACAAGAGATCCCTATATAAACATAACATACTCACTACATTATGGGCGAACATCTTACTATCTAGGGAAACTATCTACTAAGGCAATGGACTGCATTTGGGCATATTCTACATATACATCACACAAGCATAGGGGAAAGGGTTGTATTATTTATATTACATCCACCATTTGTATTTTACATCTAGTTATTGCCCCTACGTCTATGTCATTGGTGCCAGGGCATCATATGAACAAAACTCCACACATAGAACTACATAGGGTCTAGAATGTAGTGCAACGCTTAGTTGTAAGTCCACCATTGTGGAAAATAAGGTCAGTCTGATCTATTCATATGCATTTTTATTTCTTAGTAATTTATGTTTTTAACAGGGTTTTGTAGGTGGATCTTCACATTCCATTTATAGCAACACAAGTGAAGGTATTGTGACACCTTTGCGACAGAGAAAAAGATATTACAGAGATATTGCTACCCTTCCCAACCCACGTTCTTGAAAGGAATGATAATAAGATTGTTCCAAGCCATGATCTCAGATGATAATAGCACACCACATCAGATTTGTAAAATAGAAGAGCTATAATACCATATATTGAAATCCATCATAATCCATAATGCTCAATAATTTACAATATAATGAATTGAATTACTCAATAAGAAATATGTACATATAGGAGGAGGGAAGTGCAACTACTACCTAAATCAGTGGTGAAGAACTCCCACTAATTGATATTGGTAGTTAAGTTAAATCCAGAAGACTAGTAAGCTAACTCCACATAATTGAGAAGCTAACTCAACACAACTAGTAAACTAACTCCACACAACTAGTACACCTAAGCAAGCTAACCCAACAAGTGTAGGAATAACACAAGCGTAAGAATTATCTTAATAAATAAATAAAAGGATAAATAATAACCTACACTAGCACCCTCCCATAACCATAGCTCAAGGGTCAAAGCATGCAAGTGTGTCCCACTTTGTGGCCATAAATATTTTAAAATCTAACTAGTAAATAAATAATTAAAAAATACTATAAAAAATTTAAAAAATCAGGTAAATTCTGGATGCCTTTCACCTTGGTATTTATAGCCTCTTAAAAATGCATGTTTGGTCATTTTATATGTGTTTGGTCATGTTTTGGTTGTCAAACATAGTTTGCTAAAAGTACAAAAACTACAAAAAAGTGGGACACAGTTATATGCTTTGACCCTCAAGTGGGTGAAAAACAAGGTGGGTCCCGGAAATAAGGCTTGATGAGGCACCCAAATAAAATAACTGGGAAAATTAGACACCGCAGGGTACCCAAAACTAGTAATAACAAAGTAGAGAGAGAAAAATCCCATTGAAAGATATCCTTAGAATCTTAGCTCCAAAAACTCTTATAAGGTTGAATAAGTGTGGTGCATATTGTGTTCTAAATTCACTGCTCGATCATAGAACTAAAAAAAAATGACACTGGTCTTCACCCGAATAGATCCATGCAAGGAGACTTTGAATGGAGTGATGTCAAAAATGTAAAAAAAACACCAAAGATAATTTTATCAATAGCTACAAATATGTGTGCCATGATCCAAGAACAACCAAGGAAACAAGGAAAGGACACGAAATCTAAATAAATAAGAGTGCCATGATCCAAGAAAAGTCAAGGGAACAAGGTAAGGGCACAAAATATAAAGAAGCAAGATAAAATTCTACAAATAGGTGTGTCATGATACAAGAACAATAACCAACGAAATAAGGAAAGGACATGAGATCCAAATAAATATGAGTTCCACTATCCAAGAAAATCCAAGGTAACTATTAGTGCTAAATCACAGTACCCCTAGATGATTTCTAAAGATCTACTTTTCTAAGGCAGAATCATCTAGTGTGATTACATAACATAGAAATTTTCCTAAGGTGTGGGATCTTGCAAATTGGAAAAGCTCTTCAGATTAAAGGTTGGTTCCTTATTCCTCTGTTTAGGTACATACGTGAGGATTTACAAAGGATCTATATCTATACCTAGTCTAAGACTTGCCAAGGAGACATGGATAAAAGAGTAAAAAAATGAGAAATAACTAAACTACTAGGTGATTGCACCAAAGGAATGATGAATACTTAGTTTTCCTTCGACACAAACCAATAAAATGCATACAATAAACAAACACAGACAACCAAATTTGTAATGAGAGATCAGATAGAAGAAAAAGAAACAAGAAGGATCTGAGATCGATTACAAACATATTTTATTGCTCTAATAGATTGATACAATTCATTACAAAATATCCAAAAGGTAGAAATGGAATACAATTTTAAAGGAAGTCCTGAACCCCACAAATCCTTTGCTATAAGGAGAAGGGAGCCTGCAAAACATAGAATATCTGACCCTTTATAATGAATCTTATCCCCATATTTATATAATCGATTTGAGAGAAGAAAAATGGAGAGAGAAGTGGGAAAATGTGGATCGAAGCTCAACCACCATTGTTAATGTTTTCTACTGAAATCTACCCCTGAATCCATCTTTACTACATCGATCCTCGATTCGGTGCCTTAAAGGAAGAGGAAATGATGGAAATAGATCGAATCCAATCTGGTTGTTGAGACCGATGATCCTTTATTTAAATCTTGAAGACTTTTCTCCATTTTTTATTCCACCTAACCTCTCAAAAATTAAATTTTCTAACTCCCATGGTGTAGAAAAGGTCGAGATCTTTCCAACGATATCAGATTTGTAATTTCTCGAGCCTTGAGTCGAAAGATATTCCCTTTTGAAGTTTTGCATCGATTATGTACAAATAGGTGGGAAAAAAACTTGAAAATGGGTCTCTCTTTTGATTGGGACATGTGGCAGCCAGATTCAGATAAAAATTTAGGTCCACAACCCATAATTTACCTTTTGGCCCTTTGCGCAAAAAATGCAAAAACTCAAAAACCTCTACAGCCCCGAAACTTCGTCTAGACATGTGGCTCCTTTTGGTTGGCTAGGAAACACACTTCCATTTTCACCTTTATGCCTTTTGGAAAAAAGGAAAATATTCACTTTTCTCCCCGACGCCCCGCCTTGGCTTTGACTTGGGTCTATATGTTGACTTTTTCTCTCTTGGGCAGAGTCGTGGGTATTTTTAGAACTTTTACCCCTTATGAGGAAAAGGGAAAAAAAAAACACCTTTTCCCTGACTCCCCGCCTTCCTTTGGGACATGTGTCACCCTAGCACTTTCTTGGGAACCTTCTCTCCTTTTGACCCTTGAATTAGCACCGTTGAGACACTTGGTAGCCTCCGCTAGCCTATTAATGTTTTGACTTTTCAACTAACTCTGTCCCCCTTTGAGGACACGTGGAGGCATCACGCATGTTTGTAAATCCAAGCCAAAATTTTCCTTTGGAGGAGCTTCAAGTTGACACTTGTCTGCCTCCACTACTTTGTGGACTGTTTAATGGTCCTTCTTACTTTTTACACTTTGAGCTACGTGGCAGCCTTACGCTCATTTGGGTTTCCACCCAGGGACTAACTCTTGGAGATGTGCTACGCTGACACTTGCCACTCTCTGCTTTCTCATTTATACTTAGCCAAATTTTTTGAGGCCCTCCCTGTCCACCTTTGAATCTATTTGACCATTTGACCCTATCTCTGTTATGCCCTGGGACACATGGAGATGCGGTGCTTTTTTGAGCCTCTGCATTTGGGTCCATCTTTAGAGAAGCGCGACGAGGATGCGTGGTCTCTTCCGCTACCTCCTCCATACTTGGTCAATTTTGGACCCTTTCCTAAACTATTTTGAGTCCGAGGACTTTAAATATTTGTCATTCTTCCTTCTTCTAGCTTCTTTGTAGCATTGATACTTATTGTCTGACCCTGCTATTTTATAGTTCTTCTTTCCTGTAACTTGGAGGATGGATTTAAGATGTAGAAACAACCTGACAGAGTTGTTTTTTCTTTCTATACAGGGTCCTTTGATTTTTCTTGGCGTTCGCCACTCTATTGCTAAATCTTCTTGTAACTAATTTGTAGGATATGGATGAGTTTTCTCAGGTTCATTCAAGTGGGGTTGTGATTCAATCCAATATTTCACCTGGGGTGAAATATTGATAACAGTAACAAGGCAAGGACATAAAACCCTAAGAAGTAGTATAAACACCACACCCTCCCATACTACTGAATGAGTAGAGTGATACCACAGATCTGTATGAGTTTCTAAAATCAAGTACTCGAATACTAACAAAATAACATTTGGCTTCACTAGAATAGCTCCCCCATAAGAGAGACTTTCAACATGCCAAAAAAAGTGTCGAAAATACAGATCCAAAATATCCCAACAAACAAGAGAGATATAAATGTATACACCCATAGATACAAGAATGCAATACTTAAAATTTTAGGACATCGGGATCAACCAAAGATACATCCAAAAGTGATTACAACACCCTCCCAACACACCAGTTGTTAATAATGGAGAGGGATATCATTGTAATGAAGAGGTATCTCATCATGTTAACCAGCTGCTACACCAACACACCCCCACATGATGGATCTAGATGTAACCACATGAGCCTTAAGCTCACCATGTATCCACAAAATTAGGCCCAATGACACTAAGAGGAAATAATAGTGGTACTTCCCAGGAGGTCACCCATCTTAGTACTACTCTAGGTCGAATGCGCTTAACTACCTAGTATCAGAGTTGCACAACTTTCTATCACACCAGAAGATTAAAAAAGTAATGTAGAGGGATCTCATAATGTTAACTAGCTACTACGCCAAAAAAAATATTGCCACCTTGGGGAAGCTATCTAAATCAATCTCTGGACCTCATCACCTCCATCATAGCCCACATCTTGCTATGGTTGTGCCACACTCACCGTGATCCTAGATGGCGGTGGTCATCTTGCACCACCTACTCCCCGATGCTAAGCTAGATATGTAACATATCTCACTGTACTTGGTAGCCTAGATGTCATAAAACACTTATAATATTGTGCCTCAATTGTCACCACTTTGTATAGATATAGGGGAAAAGTGCCTAGCGGTGCCATCTGTCTAGCCCCCATGATGCCACCAGTGCACCATTTCCTGACTCTGTTGCTAGTATAGGTGTGAGGTATTCAAATATAGATCTATAGGTCTCTTGTTGCCTCTTGTACCTATCCCTCTATTGAATGTCATGGTCCCTCTCCTGGCGTAGGACTATGGTCTCCTCTCACACTGCCTCCCTCTCTAGGCATGTCATGTCCTCTCCTACCATGCTTAATCACACTCAACGCACAACCAAGAAATATTTGTGGAAGATCTTCTATCATCACCCTCATCACCTCTAGGTGCCACATCCTCCTCCTCAACTATAACATCCCACTCCTCATCACCTCCCTCAAGCCCCTCTGCTACCATCAAGGTTTCCCATGTGGTCGTCATTTAGTCTTTAAACCTATCTCCAACTTTGAAATCATCATCATCCCATGGTGCCCCTGCCTCCTTTAATGTGTCCACCATATCGCGACTAGGAAGGTCCCTCTCTGAATCATCTCACTTATATCTAATAGGATCCCTAAGAACTGTCTGTACCAATCCAAAATGACATCTGACCCTATCAAACTTGAAGACCTATATAATCTCGGGCCTCCACTCTTATACCCATCTAGTCCATCTCATCCCAACCAACTCCTCATTTTCCCCTAGCCATGTAGGATAATCACGGGATGGATGCCACCTCGCCTGGTCCACATCAAGCTTAACTAGTCTATCTAGATACCAATCTAATCCTCTCTCTCCCTCATGTCACTATGAGTCTGATCGAGACGTCATCTCAAAAATCCTACGACCAACTCAATATGATCCCCTGTTATCCATGGGATTCCTAGTGGCCTAATCATTTCCATATAATCATATGCCCAAAAATAAAGCAAGAAACCTACATCCATCCATGTCCTCATCCTCTCTACATACATGCAAAAATTATGGTATACCTAGGTCAATAGTGTTGTGCTAAAAGAGAATACTATCATGTGATAAAAAATATACACAACTACACCCGTCAGTGTCCATAAGAATCTCACGCCCTCTGAATATGGTAATGTGTAAATAGAAATGGACATCATCATGAGGAATATCAATATGCTTCTGGCCACCCCACACTTATATTGTGTATCTATATAAAGTTACCTAGATAAGAAGGTAATCTATGGGGAACCGGATCCAAGCAGCCATGTCAAAAATTTCAAGTTGCTATCAACTGTAATGGGGTGAACTAGCTCATCATGTATCGAAAGCCTTAAGATGTGGTATACATCCTTGACAGTAATTTTCATCTCACCCATCATAAACTATAATGTTCCTATATGCACATCCAACCTATCAACAAATGGAATCATCAACCCTACATCTTATGGCATCTACTGGTAATGCATGAATCTACCCAATCCAACTACGGCTAGATGGTCCCACTTCGCATCTGTGACATCCCCTCTGATATTTTAAAACAAAGCCAACACTCTATCTCATAGATATAAGGTATCTCGGGAATGTAAAATCAATCAAACACACAAACATTAGATTCATCATCATCCAAAATCTAAAAATCAAACATTCTATCCTTGGTCGATATCGACCCAGGTTGGGTCGATGCCTCCAAGCTTAGGTCAACATTTCTAAGCATGTGTTGATGCCATAAAAGACTCAGGTGATGGTAAATGTACCAAATTTTTGGAGAGTGACCCTTCCACCAACCCCAAAATCTTGAAAAAATGCCAAAAATTAAATTAAAAACATCAAAATACTTAAAATAAGGTTAGCATTTAGGCACCTAACATATTGTAGGATCTCTTGTGCTTCCTCGATGTTGCATCGGTCTCCATATCACTCACAATCTGAATTTTTATTTTCTCTCTAATATCTTGATCATCACTTTGCATAATGCAAATGAGCTTTGTCAATTGATCCAACTACTTATATTTCCCACTGACCTCAGTTACCATCGGCCCCCTTGAGTTATCATCACTTCATCACTAGTTTTCGCCGACTCTACCCAGTCACCATCGACTTGGCCCTGTCTTTTTGACCAATATTCCTCTTGCCTCTTTTCAATCAATCCTTCCTTTCAAATTATCTTTTCTTTCACTTTGGCCTTGTGCTGTCTTCATATCACATCTTTATTTGTCTCCGCGGGCTTTGTTATTTATCACATATTTATCTAGACTCATTACGCCTTTATGGCCATTCTTGTGTTCCCTCTTAGGGCACCATTATTTTTATCTTAAATCATCTCTCCTTTATGACCATCTTCGCATTCCCTCTAGGGACACCATTATTTTACCTCATTTTTGTCCCACCCCCAAATGCCTCTTTTTGACTCCTCTTATCGTCAGGACATCGCATTCACTTTTTCTTCCGACCCCCTATGCCTTTTTTATCTCCACCCTTGTCTTAACCCATTTTCACATTTATTTACTCATATTTAATGTCTAACTTTGACCCGTTAGTCCCAGGGCTTACACATCCACTTGATTGGATTCCCTCCATCTTGTAGTGGTTTCTTCTGATTCACCAGTCAGTAGGACATTTTCATCATCTCCATTGAGGCCATACTTTGTTCCCTACCGAAGTGATTCTAAAATTAGTGCCATATTTTAATTTACATTTTACTTTTTATTTATCCTCGTCTGGGATATCTTGTCTCCACATCTTATTTTTTCATCCTTCTTCATCTATCTCTTTCAAACTCATGATCAAATTCCTCTCATGTCGTCGACCCCTAGTTTGAGGGGGGAGCACCTCTTCAATCATCTTTTCTCATTTTTTTTCTCATGGATTTCCCAACACAACCACTCAACAAAAAGGGGAAAATGTAGACACTAGTTTTTGGTATCGCTACCCCCTCACTTGCGTTCACTCTTTGTCATCTTTCATACATACATGCATACCTCTCTTCCCTTTGGAATTCTCTTATTACCCTCCTAAATTCAATTTATCCCACCTATTGTTGTTTCCCATCATTACACATCCATTAATCATCCACTAATCATGTTTAGTTAATCCTAAAAACCCATTTAATTTATTTCCTCTTATTAAATCTTCTATTTTATCCTTTCTAGGCCACCATTTAATGATTTCACCTATTTTTGGATTTTATTTAATAATTTCCACCCTCTACCTACCCATTTTTTCATCCTAACCAACCCTAATTTGTCATAACCCTTCAAAGCCCTAATCCCCCGTGTCTTATGGGCTTTTTGTCTCAAGCTCACCACCTTCCCAATGCCAAAATGGATAGATCCCCATGATTGGGCCCATCCTAATTGTTGTTGACCCTATAAATCTTCCCTTACCCCTTCATCTCTCAAGATGTGATTTTGAAAACTCTTAGAGATTTTGTGATTTTTTCCTTTCTTTTTATGTGTCCTTGAAACTACTATCAATCTATTGAAGTCACCTTTGGAGTTATTGACCCCAATTTTGGAGATTATAGGTCCTTATTTCATCGTTGCAGTTTGAGTCTTCATTTGCAACCATCATCATCAGATCTTGTGTAGGTTCAGATGTCATCAGGAGCTCTCTGTCTCATTCATTCCCAAACATTCATTTTTATCTATAGGTATTTGTTTCAATCTATCCATTTTTCAACCAACCCTAGATTGGTCCTAGTCACCATCGACCATGTTTGGTCTTCCTCAACCCATCCTCCATTTTTTTGTCCTTTTCTGCCAATCATATACCTAGTCATCCAATTTTTTTTTCCACATACATCCAGCCTTCAGATCCTGTCACTTTTCCCCTTTCAGTCATCTCATATCTATTCTTCTAGTCCCCAATTTCCACCGACTCAACCCAGATCATCATAGAATAGATCAATCTTTAGTGCACTTATCATCAATTTTCACATTTTTCTTTCATCCTTTCAATCAGATCTAGTTCTAGCCTATTATTCAATGTTCTTCCTTCAACTCATATCCACATCCAGATCTAGATCAACTTCAGATCCAATTATAGGAGGTCTTGTAGGTATTTTTTGTATACATTTTCTTCTCATCATGCCCTAGTCATCATTGACCGTTCTCTGTAGTTTTGGGCTGCCATCTACCCACCTAGGGTTGATTTACTTTGCATCCATTTAGATAAGATTTTCATTTCTATCTTATATCTAGAATTTTAGTTTCTATTTTAGTTTAGATTCTGATACATCTAATTTATCAATACTTGATTCTATCTTATCTTTATCAAAACGAGGGTGACATCCATCCTAGGAAGTTTTTGATTCTCGGGATTTACATTGTCATGCAACCCTCCCATATATCTACTAATCAATTTTTTTATGTTAAGCTTCACTTGATTTATAGGTTATTTAATTCACTGAAAAGAAGGATCTATCATTTTGTGCTTGCACAACATCATCCCATCTAGAGGTACCTTAAAACCTCTCATACTTGAGTTACTAGCTTTGTTGTTGCATTTTCACAAATCTAAAATAGGAAGCGAGGAAAATTTTACAACACTAGGGACATAGAGCACCTTTATGAGAGAACATCTTCTTGTCCTAAGATGAATGGTTCCATTTCCTATTCCTTCTGTAATATACTCCTTATTTTTTGTAATTTCTAACCTGATCTCTAGTGGGTCGATCAGTTAAGTAATCAAACAACTTCCTATCACCCCGTTATGTGCTTGCTAGAACTAGATCCTATCTACCAAATATTCGGTGATGGTTATGATTTTTAGGAGACTAGAACCACATCATCTTTGTGTGTGCTACAATTTATTGGTTCTGGTACGTCCTCATCTGAGTCATCATTTGGATGGGCTATGACATATCAGTTCTTCTTCTTTTGATGAGGATGCCCACTTAGATTTATGTGAATCACCATGGCTAGATGTGATTTCTTATCGAAAATTTCATTTTTGTATGACCATTGTACTAATAGCTCACTGCATTGTGTGTATTCATATTGTAGGTGTGACACCCATCGATTCAATTTTTGATACTTTTATTCCTGCTTTTTGTGTCTGATTTTTTGATTGCTTCTCTTTTTTTCCCTTGCGAGGATTCTGACTCTTCTACTAGCTTGAGATCAATGATTTGACCTTAAATTATTCATCGCAATGTCTGAATGGATTCTTCATGTTATAGAGAGTTTTTCAGTTTGGCAAAGCTCACCTCTTTTTTTCGTGATGGTCAATATGGTGACGAATGTCCTAAATTGGGAAGAAAGAGATCACAGTATGAAAGGGACAAAATTTTTATCTTCCACCACTTCTCTGAGTGCTCCAAGATTTTCTCGTAGTTCTACCACATGACATAAGAATTCCTCTAGTTTCTCACCTTCTTTCATACTTATTGTCTGAAGCTTTGACTAGAGAAGGAGGATATTTATCAAATTTTTTACTTCATAAATGGTGGAGAGAGTATCCCCAGGCCACCGTTGATGTCGTCCCATCTCATATGTGTGGTTGCAACATCATAAAAAATGCATAGTGTGATCAATATGAAGGATTTTTCATTGGCCTTGTCATACTTAATTTTCTCATATATGTTTGGTGGGACAAGTGGATACACCAGTGACGAGATCCCAAAGATCTTTAGATTGGAGCATGGTGTGCATCTTCGTCTTCTAGTAAGCATATTTATGCCTTTTCAAGAGCTAAGCATTGAAAACAATTTTTTTTGGGGGCTAACATTGTGTGTGTGTCTCTCTCTCAATAAAGAGGAAATATCCACAATACCTTGCTTGCACCAAATGTCAACAAAAAATAGAAAATAGGTGTAGAAACATGCTTACTTGTACCTAACACATCCCCCAAGTTGATGCAAAATATTTTTGTTGTGTGAAATGCACCACGTAGATATTTTACATACAATAATTTAATAGTATAAATTTCCCTTCTAAGCACCACAAAATAACAAAAGTCCACGAACAAGTTTTCACTAAAATTCATGTTCCCCTCTGCACACATGATTCAAGGTATTCCGCTCCTAGACATGTCCAATAGTCACTTCAAAGATGAAGATCTTACTGCTTCCACCCAATTTTTTCCATGGAAAAAATCTCCATGCCACCAAGAAATATGCAGTTCATAGGTCTCTTACGTAGGTCTATAATTTCCAACGCAAGCCAATTTGTTCCACGTAGTCACTATTCATTTCTTTTTCCAAACACTTTACGATAGACTTGTTCGTTGGGTTGGCCTATCTACCCCTATCTATGGTGATGTGATCGTGCCAACAAAGAATAGATCTGGGCCCAGATTCTCTTTGCTGGGCTGGCTGCAATCGATCTGATCATATTATGTATGTAATAACATTGATTCACATGCACTGATGTGATCGTGCCGCCAGAGAATAGATCTGGGCCCAGATTCTATTGGCTGGCCTGCAATCGACTAACAAATAATGACAATCGAAACGAACGATCATATCATATAACGTATGGAATATATATATATATATACTATATATATATATATATATATATATATATATATATATATATATTATATATATATATATATATATATATATATATATATAGATGGGACATTGATTCATTAGCTCGGAACATTGATTGCTCCCCCTCGTTTTGATATTACGCTAATGCACATTGTGATAGACATATGCAAAAAAAGGAAAAAAGAACAAAAAAATTCCATGTTTGAGGATTGTATACTGCCAAAGAAAAATTCTCTAAGATAGATCTCCACATTTGCTAGTCAAAGAAGAAGTCCTGCAGTCGCTACGCAAACATCTACAACGCCAAGACCTCCACACTCTTATACCAATGGTGGACACTAGAGAAAATAATTGATTTATTATGGTGATTGAAAAAAAAAAGCTAAGATAATAATTATATACAAGGATAAATGATTTGGGAAAGAGGGAACCATCTCACAGGTGGATGCCACAAAGGCATAACCGACTTAGATCGGTTTACAATGTATTAGACTATTAGCTATGCTAAAAAAGATCATGATCATGATTGTCATCTTCATAGCCATGGTCATTTTCATATGTCATCATCATCATTATTCATCACCATCTTTATTGTACATGTTTAGGGTTTAAGGTTTATAAATTGTGGTTTTTGTACAAGTTTTTTGTAATGTTTAGGATGGAGTGCTAATATTGAGAATGTCCACATCGCTTTATTAGGGATCCAATGAGATTTTAATGTTTGACATTATCATTTTTGGTGTATCATTGTCATCGTTCTCATTTTTTTCTGTAATTATCATCATCATCGACATCATTTTCATCTTAATCGTCACCATCATCCTTGTTTTCCTTGTCATCATCATCACAATTGTCTTCATCAACATATTCTTCAATGCTGTAATTATTCATCATCATCATAGTCATTGTCATGATTTTTCATCATCAATATAAGGGTAAGTACACCAAGTTGGGAAGTGAAAAGGGGGTCTTAAGTGGAACGCATTTTTTTGAAAAATAAAAAAAACTTCAACTTGTATGAGCTTTTTTGAAATAGTTATACTTAAAATTGGAAAATGTTGTATAAACATGAATTGTAGAATTTTGAGTCTAGTTTTCTAAGCTACTCAATTTTTATTGAAAATTGATAAGTTTAAGTGAGCCAAATAATTAAAATACCAATATGTGCTCTTATTTTTGTTAAAAAACATAATAGAGTGACTTTCATGCCCCCCCCCACCTTTTTTTGAGCACCATTTAGTATTTTTTGAAAACCCTTTGGCAGAAAGATAGCTAGGAGCATCTAGTTTGTGCTAGAATTATTTTAGATTTTTTATAGCAAGCATTGTTTTTATTTATGGTTTTTCAAGTACATAAATTTTAATTTTTGAAAAATAATGGAGCTCTGACTATGCCCCCCCCTAACTACCTCAAAAAATATCAAAAATTAGTTTTTTAAAAATATGTATAGAATTAGTCCTAGTTTTTGCCTAATTTTTTTTATTCAATTTGGGATGAGTTGAAAAAAAGATACATGACAAAAGATAGACATGTTTAAAATTAAAAAAATAGTTATAGAAAGACATAGTTACAAAAATAAATAATATGGAAACCTTATATTTTTAGAAAGAAGAAAACTTTGCTCTATGTCGTGGTAATAATTTTTTAAAAATGAATCGATTGTTTTATCTTGATTTATCATGGCGGAAGTGGAATTTTGAATTTTCCTGTAAAAACACATTATTTGTTGTGTTTGCTGCAGGTCCATGCCTTAGGATTGGAGATCCAAACCGCATCCAAGCCTTAAGGCATGGCTTGGAATATTTAAAAGCACAAAACAAGTACACGTTCTTCATAGTATGAAAATTATATGTGCTTTTGGCATGCTTCTATTTACAAAAATAAATGTTTACGTTTTATTTATTTATTATTACTAATATTTTATTATTTTTATACTTTAAATTTATTTTGGTAAATATAAAAAATTAGGGTCACTATGCACCTTATGGAACTAGTCTCACAACTCCATTAGTCATGATTTAGCATTCATCCTAAATATTTTAGTGTTTAAATTCTACAATCAAAACCCTAAACCCTAAACCTTAAACCCTAAACCCGAATCCCTAAACCTAAACCCTAAACGCTAAACATTTATCCCTTACCCGTGATCCCTAAATCCTAAATCATGAGCCTTAAGCCCTAAACCCTAAGCCCTAAACCATAAACCCTAAACCATGAACTATGAACTCTAAATGCTAAACCTTAAACCATAAAAAATAAATCCTAAACCCTAACACCTAACCCTAAACCCTAAACCCTAAACAATGAATCTTAAACCCTAAACCCTAAACCCTAAACCCTAAACCCTAAACCATAAGCCCTAAATCCTAAACACTAAACCCTAAATCTTGAACTTTGTGACCTAAACCCTTAACCCTCAACCCTTAACCATGAGACATAAACCCTAAAATATAAATCGTAAACCCTGAAACCAAAATAATAAACCCTGAATCTTGAACCCTAAACCATAAAACCTAAATGTTAAACCCTAAACCCTAAACCCTAATACCTAAGCCCTAAGCCCTAAAAGGCTCTAACCCCTAAAACTTAAACATGTAACTCTGAACCCCAAACCTTGAGCCATAAACCTTGAACCATGAACCCTAAAACCTAATTCCTAATTCTTAAACCCTAAACCCTAAACCCAAAAACCTAAGCCTTGAACCCTACACCCTGATCCCTGAGCCATAAACCCTAAACCTTAAGCCCTGAGCCCTGAGCCCTAAACCCTAAATCCAAATCCCTGAGCTCTAACCCTTAAACCTTAAACATGTAACTCTAAACCCCAAACCGTGAACCATAAACCTTGAACCATGCACCCTAAGCCCTAAACCTTAAGCTTTGAACCCTACACCTTGATCCCTGAGCCCTAAACCCTAAAACATGTACCCTAAGCCCTAAACGATAAACCCTAAACCCAAAACCATGAGCCCTAAACCATAAAACCTAAACCTTAAGCCCTAAATGTTAAATCCTAAACCCTAAACCCTAAACCCTAAACCATAAAAAAAAATCCTAATCCCTAATCCTTAACCCCTATACCATAAACCCTAGACCCTAAACAATGAATCCTACACCCTAAACCCTAAACCCTAAACCTTAAACCCTAAACCCTGAGCCCAAAAAACTAAACACTAAACCTTGAACTCTACAACCTAAACCCTTAACCCTTAACCACTAACCCTAAAATATAAACCCTAAACCCTAAAACAAAAATAATAGACCCTAAATCTTCAACACTAAATCCTAAAACCTAAACCTTGAACCCCAAGCCATGAGCCCTAACACTAAATCTAGAACCCTAAGATCTAACCTCTAAACCCCATATTATTCTAGTAGATCTCATGAGTGAGTTAATATTTTTGAATATCAATATTAGGACCATAATTCCTATTCTTGTGCCTATAATTATCATTAAGTCTACTTGTACAACTACCTTGTTTATGAGAGGTGCGACAAGAAACTAAAAGGATATGACATCTACCTTGTGCCTTGCAATGCATATTACACATCTTTGCCAAACTTGTTTCTCCCAACATATACTTGTGCTCTTGAATGTCAATTTCTTCACACTCTCAAACAAATTTCAAATTTCTCATATTTCCATGTATGGTATTATGCAAGCCATGATGACCCATTAGAAGTTGGAAAAAATAGCCATTGCAACACAAAAATTAGTCTAAAAGGAAATGGAAGAAATAAAAAGAATATACCAGCACAAAGGTGTAGGATCAAAACTGAATTACTTGTAGTATCCTCTCCTCTAGAGAAAGAGAAATATCTTCTTCTACTAGAATGGATAGAAAATTTGACAGAACTTATTGAAGTGTTCAAAATAGGCATATCAAGTGGGGAATGACTAATAACACAAAGGGGTTATCAATCTCCTAGTAAATATTTCTTGTTTGGTTCTAAATGGGAGTCGGATGGTCTATGACTTAGTGAACTTCCATTCATTGATAATTCCTTCTAAGATAAACCCATGGATGCTTTTAAAAGAACCTTAAAAAATATAGGGGTAATCAACAATCCTAGCGAAGGGTGTGATTTAATTTCCAAAAAACTTGAAATTCATACAGATTTATAGGTCATAACATGAATTTGCAAATATCTCTATCATTATAAATGGAAGCCAAGTAACGATATCTCCCTATATCCAAGGATCGAGGGCTACTGAGGTATGTGGTAGGATTGGACATTTAGGAATCATTGAGTATCTGAATAAGAATGTGGTTGCATTTGGAGAAACATTTTCAAATATTGGAGTAATGCATCTTGGAAAATAAAATTGAACCTTTGAAACCCTCTCAAATTACCAACTTACACAAGCACTGGAAATATAAGGCTTTGATCTTCAAATGGGTAAAACACAAAACATTACAATGAGTGAATAAGTGAGCCTAAACCTTGAGCCTTAAATATTGAGCCCTAAACCCTAAACCATAATCCCTAAGCCCTAAACCCTGAGCCTTAAACCCTAAACCCTAAACTTTGTGCTTTGCCTATAAACCTTAAACCCTAATTCCTAATACTTAAACCATCAACCCTAAACCTTAAATCCTGAGCCATAAACCCTAAAACCTAAACCCTGAGCCCTAAACCCTAAACCCTAAACCCTAAAACCTTAAACACTAAAATCTAAAACCTAAACCCTAAATCCTAAACCCTAAACCATATTTTTACTACTCATAACCCTTAGCCCTAAGCCCTAAACCATAAACCCTAAACTTTAAACCCTGAGCCCTAAACCCTAAAAACTAAGCCCTAAACCCTAAATTCTAAACCCTAAATCCTAAACCCTAAACCCTAATCCCTAAACCCTAAATGTTGATCCCTAAACCCTAAACCTTAAGCCTTGAACCCTAAGCTCTAATCCCTAAGTGCAAACCTTAAACACTGAACCCTCAAACCTGAACCCTCAACCATAAAACCTAAAAACTAAACCCTAAACCCTAAGCCCTAAACCGTGAACCCTCAAACCTAAACCCTCAACACTAAATCCTAAACACTAAACCCTAAACTTGAAGCCCTAAACCCTGAACCCTAAACCTTAAACCCTAAACCATAAACCCTAAGCCCTAAACCCTAAATCTTAAACCCTAATACCTAAACCATTATCCCTAAACCCTAAACCCTAAACACTAAATCCTAAACCCTAAATCCTTAGCCCTAAAACCTCAACCCTAAACCCTCAACCTTGAGCCCTAAGCCCTAATGAGGAGTCCCATAACAATTACCTCTTTTTTACCATAAGACACGAATCCCATTCAGGGAGAAATCCTCTATCTACAAAGTGAGGATCTCATTTTAGTAAGAAGAAGACAAGGATCATAAAGCTGATTCATGGTCATTAAAGTGAATTATGGACCAAATTTCAAAATTTGTACCAATTCAAGTAGTGGTATGGCCAAAATTCAATCCATAAGGTCAAAAAACCTACAAAATGACTATATGTTTTCATAAAACAAAGATCGACTACAATATATATGGCCTAAAAGTTTTAGGTCATTACTGAAATTATGAAAATGAGTACGTACTAACTAGATTAGTTTTTTTGGTGAAAAGGATATTATATTATATAAATTAAATACGATAAAAGATAACTTTCAAAAAAATGTGGGTGGTATGAGATCATGACCCAAAACCACAAACAAAGAAAGAAAGCCGAAAAACTAGGCCAAGCCTAGGAGATTACAAAAAGTAGGCATCACCTAAAAAAATAAGAGCAACCAAATGATGCAGCAACAAAAAACATTCCCGAGGTGGGAGGATCATGATTATCTGGCCAACCCGAGCCAGGTAAATTTTTTCTAGCATCTGGGATCTCCCATCCAACAACTTCTTCCTCTTAGTCCACCTTCTCATGAGTAGGAATGGAAAGGCTGAGGAGAGGGAAATAGTTAGATGGTGGTGGTAGTGAGGGTGGGTTCAAACCATCAGTAGTATGAGTTGTGGCAGAAAGAGGAGAGCCCCATCCATGGTGGTGAGGTGGTGATCCCTAGTTTGACTGGCAAGCTAGTGAAGGCTTAATGCATTCCCAATATTTCCAAACGCTTATAAGCACAAAAGTGTCATCAATTTTGATAGGCACTAGGATGATGAGAATATTGAAAAACCCCATTCCTTTCCACACAGGGTGGCCATAAGGAGAACCTTGAATAATATCATGATGTATGAGAACTTTCCAAGATTCTTGGCAAGTAATGCTTATGATTATCCAATTTGCACAAAGTGCATGCCCTTGGCATTGAATGTCAATAAGGCCGACTCCTCTAGAGCTACAAGGAAGGCAATAAATCTCCCAGGCCACCCAAGGAAATCCTTTTCCTATAGAAGCATTAGCCCATAGAAAGGATTTGAACATATTTTTTAGCTTTTGGATGGAAGCTTTGGAAGGAGCCTAACATGACGAATAATAAACGTGTGTGGCCACAAGAACTTTGGAACAAATTAGGAATTTTCTAGCCAAAAACAAGGGTTTGATGAGCCATTATTCAATTTTTTTTCCACCCTTTGATTAAAATATTGTCAAAGCTTAGCAAAGGATGCTTGAAAGGAAAAAGGAATACCCAAAAACTTAAATATCTTGCCATGTGCTAATAAATTTCATTCGAAAGTGGCTAGCCAATTAGGCATAGGAAGGAAGGATTGTCGATAACATTGAGTTTTTCACCTTTGAATGGATGAACTAGAAGCTAAGAATAAAGTATCTAATCTTGCATGGAATTACGAATGTTGGCTTCATCTTCAATGAGTGTAAGGAAAGAGTCATCTGAAAAATGCCCATTGAGGATTTGAGAATTGAGTGCAACAGGAAGCAAGATTCCCCTAACAAGACCTTGGGATTTAGCATGGGCTAATAAATACCCAAATCCTTTGGCCCTGAGAACATATAATGCAGGGGAAAGAGGGAAGCCTTTTCGAATAGAGTGAAAAATCCCAAATGGTTCATAGCTAATTCCAGTGATAGAAATCTAAACAGAGCCATCTACAAAAATCATATTGACGGATTGAATAAAAATGGGGCCAAAGCCAAGGGCTTGAAGCGTGGAAAGAATAAAAGGTCATTCGATTCGGTCGTAGGACTTCTCGAAATCAATTTTTATGAACATGGTGGCCTGATTAGATCTGTAAGCCCATTCCATGCCTTCCCACACAACAATGATGTTATCTAGGATATATCTACCATGTATAAATCCTATTTGTTCTAGATGAATAACATCCGGAAGGATAGCGCATAGCCGCATAGCCAAAATTTTGGTGATGATTTTATATGAGACATTCAATAGAGTGACCAGCCACCAAAAAGTGATTTGCTTAGGGTCTCATTATTTAGGGATGACTTTGATGTTTCCCTTATTGAGTCGAGGCCCTAAGGATTGATTCTAAAACCATTCAAGGTAAAATTGGAATAGGTCGTTCCTGACCAAATCCTAAAGGAATTTATAGAATTCATAGCGGAAGCCATCGCATCCCATTGTTTTATCATTGGCCATATGACATGTTGGCTTCATGGATGTCCTCGATGGTGAGAATCTTGTTGCAGATCACCTTCTAAGCCTCAGACAATTTGTATGGCACAACACCTAGACATTGATCAAGAGTAGTTTGGTGAGATGCAGAAGGTCATTGAGCTTGGAACACGAGCTTTTAGTGACACACAAAATATTGAAACATAAGTTATAGATATGTAATCTGAGCACCACCCTCCATATAGCCTAGATTTTTTGGGAAGGTTTCTTGGCTTTGAGAGAAAGAAAAACTTCTTTCGAGACCTCGATCTCCAATTTTTGAGCCAGTGCATATGAGCTTCGATCTGTGCTCCCCTGACATTGTAGCTGTCCATAATTTGGATTTGTTGGCAAAGCATTGTAACATGAAATTGTAGGATTTTAGAGAATGGATAAATTTTAAGCACTACCACCGCTCGGCTAAGAACCGATGTGTTAGCATAGTATGAGAAGCGACAAATAGTGGCCAATTACCTGCCATAGATTCTAAGGAATCTAGTTTTCCAAGTCAGCACATCCTCCCACCATTGAATCCTATTGTCTTGCATAGGTGGATGATACCAATGGAAGTGACTAGGATGTGTAATTAAATTCCAGACACACTTGATATGATTGATGGTGGGGCCATGTTGCATCAAGGCAGTATTAAGAAAGAATTGTCCTTTATATCATAAAGGGTGCGAATCCTACCAACTAATACAAAATCGTATTGGAGAATGATCTGAAAGGACAAAAATAGGCTTGACCTCCACATGCAGGGAATAAATGTTATCAAAATCAAAATAATCTTGAGCTAACAACATGATCCTATTGAGTTGTTTATGTAGGTGATTTTTCCCTCCACGTAGATTGGTCCACGTATACCTAGTGACAGAGGTGGGAAAACGAGATGTGTTAGGATAAAAAAATCCAAACTTATTACACATAAAGTACCATGCCTCCCTTTTACCAGGTGTCTACCTCATCGACATGTGACCACATTTATCATTAGGTGACTCCACCATATTAAAGTCTCCACTTATGACCCAAAAGGCATAAGGAATGGAGTTAGTGATCCACCGCCATAGATTGACCCTATCGATCATATCGTTAGAGGCATAAATATTAATGAGGCCAAAAGGATGACCATTAACATTAAATAAAACCCATATGGCACAATTGGTGGGGTCAATGCCATGGTCAATTAATAGAGGCTTTCATTTGGGAACAAAAAGAAAAATTAATCCCCCATACCCCACTTCATGATTACTACAGAAAGCCAAAATGTGAGGCCAGGTGGAATTGTAAACCATCTGCAATTGAAAACCTATAATTTTCATTTCTTGTAAAATAAAACATCCAAATTTGCACAATGTTTATGATTTTTACACACAAAATATTTACGACAAGTGTCTGTAAGACCTAAAACATTCCAGGATAAACAATTCATGGGAACTAATGGTCAAGATCCATATCCCCATCCTCCAAGCCATCAAGGGCGTCATATGGATTTTTTAGGAATCGAGTAGTATTGTGCTACAAAAAATCCTACAAATCAACTTTTTTTTGTCTGGCATACCCAATGTTGTACTCCACTTCTGTTGAGTCCACACGAGATGGGCTTTGAGGAATTTTAGAGGGCCCTTGTGAATTTCTTAGTAGGAGTAATGACACTGAATGTTGGATGATAAAATTATGAAAAAAAATTGTCTGGTCCATGAGAACCAAAGTTGCGAGGGGTGTGCTAGAGTAATTTAGCACCTGGCTAACTACATTGGTAGTGGCATTTGGTTCTTTATCAACAGTTCATTGGATCTTTAGCATGCACAATATGTGGTTTCTTCCTTAACAGCTAGCTCATGATGGCCATTCGAGCCAGAGGCCTTAGAATTCTAGGATTTTTTCTTGTTTTTCCGGCCCTCGAAAAATTTCCAACCTTCCTCCTTCATGGGTTTGACTAGTTCGGGATCTACTTTGGCCATAGGGAAGTTGCGGGGTACATAAAAAGGACAATGTTTGATTTTGTGATCATAATCTTGGTAACAGAAGCATGTGCTAGGTAAATTGATATACATGACCCATTGAGAACAACATTTTTCTCCCATATGGATATCCACAAACTCTTTTAGATCCTGAGAGAGATCAATCTCAATGCATACTCAGCCAAGGAAAAATACCCGGCTAAGAGAAGCAACAATTTTTGACAAAAAAGGCATGTATGAAAAGGGGAGGCTAGGGAATTCAACCCAAATAGGAACTTCAAGGGTGGTATATTCATATACCATGAAGTTCTTGTGCCATGGGGTTAACACAAGCAATGAGTTACGTACATACCAAGTGGCTTTCTTAGCCAAAATCTTGGGTGCGTTGGCGGGATAAGAGAAGCGAAAGAGGAAAAAACCCTTTGTCATGTTTTGAAAACTTTCCAGTCAAACTCCATGAGGAGTCTAGACAATATTCACCCAATATTTGAGCATGCTTTTAGAGGGGATGCACCCACAAAATACCTAATGAGACAAAACTGCTCTAACCATTAACATTCAACATTAAATTTAGGAATGGGCAGAACCACTGTGTTCAAAGAAAGGTTGCAAAAGCTATGGAATGGGGTAAGAACACTCAAGAACCCCAAAGTTTTTTGCAAAACTGATCAATGGATCATCAGTTAAGAAATAAACAAGGATTCCTACTTTGCATGCATTAATTTAAAGCAAACAAGAAAACTTAGCAAATGTAATTAACCTCTATTCTTGAAATCTTAATCAAATGAGCCTAATAAGGATCTAAGAAATCAATTTACGCTTTAATAGAATGGGATCTCACCATTAATGGCTTCAAGGCTAATGGTTCTTTCCATTTACTCCATGTTGTGTGGTGAAATGTAAAGGAAAAAGCAAGATAGCTCAATAAGAAGGAATAAAACTCCTAATCCTAGCAATAATACTATAGTTTATGTTAGAGGGAAGAAGTGTTCTTGAAAATGAGAGGGGGTAGTGGGCTATTTATAGTTTTCCATTTGGGAAATGGAAGGATTTTTGGTGCTTTTGGGAATAAAAGGGAGTCAACATGTTAATTAGAAAGTCAAAGTAAGATTTGACTAAGTTTATAAGAGGTTGATCATGTCTTAGGGTAATTAACATAGGTTAGACTAATTAATCTTGTTTAGAGAGAAATTAGGGTTTTGGAAGGGTTCTAAAAGGCCTAATCAATCTAATGAAATGGATTGATAGTCCAGGAAGATAATAGAGGTGGTTAAGAAGAGGATTCTAGCAAAGAAGAGGATATAATAGCCTGTTTAATTGACTTATAAGAGGAATAAGACCAAAAGAGTGTCTTAAAAGGGGAGTTAGATGGAGCTAACTGGCGATGTGTCGTCAATTGCAGAGGAAGAGAATAGTTAGTGCAATATTAGAGATAATAGTCCTTTGATCAAACTACAGGTGTCTACATTTGCCCCATTTTGGGGTGATGTAAGTTGAGTCACTTTGAAGAAAGTAGACAAGTATAATATGAGTAGAATGTTTTTGAAGGGGTAGAAGAAAAATTAATAGGATGAAGGATGCCCCCTCGAGTTTCGATGGGGTGATAGAAGAACTTAATTGACAATCGAAAAGAGAACAAAAGTAAGGTAAAGTGCAAAGAGGAGATGAGGAAAACAACAAGAAAAGGGGATATTGAGCTATCTGTAAACTAGTGCCAAAAACTTTAAATCATCATTTTGCTTAGAATCCTCATCATTGGTCCTTATTAAGATGTAAGCATATGACAAAAGCGTAAAAATGGCATGAAAAATCCATGATACAAACAATTTTCCATTGATAAAATAACAACTCCATGTAACATACAAACATGCAATGCAATACAATAAGTAAACAAAATATTATAATAGGGAAATGAGTACAATCACACACACTCAAACCAACAACGGTCAAAATAGTTGCATAAATATTTTGTTATCGAGATGTAGTCCCAAATGTTATGATAAATGACAAGGGTTAAAAATGATGCCCCAAGAAATCTGTATATGCAAGGGAAAAGATGGAGGGAACTTGGGTCCCAGAGTACAGATGAAGTAAGCAACGTATATTTTACAGATGATTGAAGATTCAGATGATCCGTGAGTCATTGTTTCAAAACATGTGAAAATGTCAACAAGATATGAGATTAGTGCCACGTGAGAGACACAGATTTCAACTGCAAATGAGCTATTTACCAATTTTTAGTCTATTTTTGAAGTATTTCGATGTTTTTGGCTTTTGAAATGGTTTTACAATTTTTAATTTTTTTGATTGATCAAAATAATTTGCATAAGAGATCAAAGATCTCCTAAAAACACGCACAATTTCCTAAAGGTGAAGGAAAAGGTGTCAGTCAACACATAAAATGCCCTATCGAGAAGAATTACAAGACAAAAATAATTATTTAATAAAAATAATCATCATGACAGGTGAAAGAGAGGGAAAATAGAAGAACATGATAGGAAATGGCTCCTAGAATATGTGTAAATTATTCTAGTGTAATGAAGAAATGACCCTAGGGTGACACTGAGTGCCCTAAA
Source organism: Taxus chinensis (assembly GCA_019776745.2). Lineage (NCBI taxonomy): Eukaryota > Viridiplantae > Streptophyta > Pinopsida > Cupressales > Taxaceae > Taxus > Taxus chinensis. The sequence goes on from CM034153.1 coordinate 764,187,224, forward strand.
GCATGCAAAAGGAGTAAAAATAACTATTTTAATAAAAAAAAAATTACCTTGGTGGATAGAAGAAGGGCCAAAATGACCACGGTGGATAAAACATGCCCCTGAGGGCATCACGATAGCCTAATATACCCACCAGGGGGGTAAAATAATCACAACCAGTTTATTTGTACTAGAGATCTTGCAAATTTTTACCGTGAGCGAGAGTAATAGCTCTGGAGTGAGATGGCAAGGCTACTGAGCAGGAGGAGGTGAGAAGATTGCATCTGAGAGTTCATGTGGGACCCATCAGATGGACCCTATGTGAGTGGTCTATCCTTCCTTGTGAATTACACATTTAATGTCATTTTTAGGGCACTTCATGCTAGATTAGGAAAATTTTTGACGTATATGTGTACGCGCTTGTGTTGGTTTTAAGTATACATGTACGTGCATGCGTCAAACTTGGTGGGTACGTGTATGCTGTATCTGTCGACAAAAATAGACACGCGTACACATGGCGGATGGAAGGAAAACACATGGATGTGCATGCGTCCTAGGTAGGGGAAATGGGGGTGCGTATGCGCATGCATTGAAATGGGCGCATAGGCATCACAATGGGTGTGTATGTGTCCTGTGTAGACAAGGAAAAAATATAGAAGAATAAAAGGAGTGTGTACGCGTTGAGATAGGCTTGCATGCATCAGAAAAGGAGCGTATGCATTGGTAAAGGTGTGTATGTGTCAGGGAAGGGGGAGTAGAACACTCTTCTGGAAAAATGGCCAAGGAGAAAAAGAAAGTAGATGAGAAGAAAGTGAAATCTTAGGAAATGAGATGGAAGAATGAAGGATTTTACTAGCAAATTAGATAGAAGTAGATATAAATGTGCCTAATACATGTGTGTGTCTTTATTTACAGTGTATATTACCCATCCTACATACCTATGAGCGATATGGTCAGCTAGCGGCAATAGAGGCACAGTTTGACAAGGATGATAGGGTGATATTGGATAGCCTCCTATATGTCACAGGGTTGGCTTATGTGGCTAATATGCCTCAGATCACATTGGATCATGGCCTTCTAGCAGCTGTAGTGAAGAGATGACATAGCGAGAGTCATTGCTTCTAGCTTCCAATCGGGGAGATTATGATTACTCTCAAGGATGTGTGGCGCATTATGCCGGTCCCGATCTAGGGTCAATCTTATCTAGTCTACGAGCAACTGGCCTAATATTCAGTGATATATCTTAGAGTTTTTTGGTGTCCTAATGATACCACGACGTAGGATGACTATTAGGTTATTGCGGTGCATTGAGGACCCTGAGATAGATTGGTTGGTGGTTTACACGATGGCCTTTGTTAGTGGAGTTCTACTCCCTAACAAGACCGGTGCTTCATTTCCACTTGGCCTCCTTGGAGTGATATGCAGGTTGATAGATTGAGAGACATACTGCTGGGGTCAGTGCATTCTAGCACATTTATACTGGGACCTACATTTGACTACCTACTACCGTTAGAAGATGGTAGGGCTAGCTAGATTGCTTTAGACATGGGCGTGGGACCACATTGCTATTGGTCACCCTAGGTGTTTTGAGAGTTTGGGGTCTAGAGGATCCTTCTACTATGGGTTGGGTCTCGATTAGGGATGATGTGCCATCATACATGGGAGATGTGTATCATTACCAACGCAAGCTTGATGAGCTACAATAGGTTGCCACGGTATGGAGGCCTTACAGACATTTCCAGTAGCCTGAGGATGGTTTAGAGCTCAACACTTCCATAGTTGAGCACTTCATGTTGGGCAGCCACAACTATATGCGGGAGATGTACAAGGTAGATTGGTGTAAGAGATAGTTTGGCATTACCTAGGATGTTCTTGGGCTAGATATGTGGTATGCTCGCAGGGCCCAAGAGTATATTGATATGGGTCCACATATTTACTAGGATAGAGCATTGGCCAGCTTCTGATAGGTGGTACCTGATATGTGGGTGCCATTGAGAAAAATCAGAGATCTGACTACGAAACCTGAGTATGCATTATGGTACATTGGTGTGGTTCCATGTTGTTTGACTATTTCTAGGGCAGCTTATAATGCCGGCATGAGAGCTCCTCCAGTGGGGCCTCCCAGTGGTGATGAGGGTGGAGCCATTAGTGGTGATGATAACGATAATGATGATGATGGTGGTGGTGGTCCTGACACACAACATTATGCCAGGGGTAGGGGACAAGGTCCTCCATTACACTAGGCTTCTATAAAGGGACCCCAACTCAGGCATAGACAGGGTACCCAATAGGCATTCCAACAGGGATATATGCCCCTCTCTAGTAGGTATTTCCAGAGAATAGCCTGCCACCTCATGATCCAAAGGGTAGTGACGATGGTGAGAAGTTGGTTTCTCTTCAACAGTAGTTACAGACAACGATTTATGTTCAGTTATAGGTGGCTAGAGAGAGAGATGCAGCCAGGGGATAGGTATAGGCCCTTACAATAGAGCGAGATCAGACCAGCGATCAGGTGTAGATTTTGACAGTCGAGAGGGATCAGGCAGAGTACAGGCCCCTTAGGGAGGGGATATTACCCTATAGCAGAGCTAGATTAGTGAGATGACCACACAAGGGGCTCAAATACTGATCCTTGTACATCAGTCCCAGACCTAGGTGCAGATGGTTTTCACACAAAGGGACCATGCCCAGGTGCAGGCACAAGGTTATATCATCTAGAGAGATCAGGCATGAGCCAGGGTGAAAACCATTACTGCAGATAGAGACTGAGAGGCCGCCACCACTATACATGCTCATGATGACAGTGGAAGATTGATAGGTGAGAGAGATGCCACTGTGCAGGTAGCCACTGGTTTTGGAGATAGTGACTTGATACATGATGCTATGAGGGTTAGCGGTGAGGCCTTATATTATAGAACTACTTATTTTAGAGTAGTCCCAACATGGTAGTAAGTGGCACCTTTTGAGAAGTCAGGTGTGAGCATGACAATTTCTAGGTCATGGCGGTCAGGTCATTCAGTTAGATCAGTCTAAAAGCCCGTTACAGAGCACCCAGTTGGAAAATAGCCAACCAGACAATAGGGTAATACCCCCATGTACCGGTCCATCACATCCACCACTCTTCCATCCTCTAGGACATGGACCTGGGAGCCCCAACGAGGGCATGAGATATGGTTGAGTTCTTCACTTTTCCTTTTGTATAGATATATTGTATACATGCCTCTTATGAAGGTTTATTTTTGATGTATAGATTCATGTACCATTATTTTGATGATGCCTCTTGATGAAGGCTCGGTTTTTTATGCATTCCCCTTTTAGATGGCATATTGTATCGATTATGTATACATATTTTTGAGATGAACATTTATACATCTATCATATGGACATTTGATGATGATTTTTTCATGTTATACTATGATTATGCCTTTCACGATTTGTGGTTATTTTCTTTACAATTATCATATAATGATGTATGATTTCCCTTTCCTCTATGTATGTGTCATACTTTAGATTTAGAGATGTTTATGTTCCATGTTTTAATACTGATGATATATTTGTAGATAGTATCACATGCTTTGGGTTTATGGAATTCTTCTGATTTCTATTCTAGTACTTGGGATGATACTAGATGATATTGGTGTGAGGGGAGGATAGATTTGTGATTATGCGCAACTCCTCTTGCCCCCATTGATGATATGATATGCGATGATTAGCTTAGCATACATGCATGATGTAATACTTAGCATTTTTGTATATAATATGTAGTAGATGATGTTTTATATGTGATGAATGATAGGTGATAGATGTGATAACAAAAAACTGTGCAAGAAACAAACACACAAGAAAAATTTAACAAATATAAACAACTGTATCTATACAACATAACATAACCAAGATGAAAACTACATGAATTTATTAAACATACTGAAGAGAACAAATGGACATTTAATCTAAGTAAGTAAAATGGATCCTAATAGATGCATACAAGATACGAATGAACCTAATGCCATATACATTTAATTTAAACAAGATTCAACCCATGGTAAGAAAATGAGTCATGACATCACATGCAAAAAGTATTCTCAATCAAAACTATACAAACCAACAACTAAAAGTAATTAAATTATTACCTTGTTTTTGCAGGACAACATTGATATATTTTCTAATGTTTTTTGGTTTATCTAGAAAGATAAGATATGAGGCTTCTCCAAGACAACATAATGTAGTTGGTGTAGTTTTGTCCCTAGAAAGGGGGATTTTCTAAATTTTTAGGTTTTTTGTATATCTTTTCTGAATGTTTTTGTATTTTCTAAGGTCATGTTTTGAAAGCAATATTCAAGGACAAATAAGCGTAGATGCCCCCAACGTGATGTGGGAATATACAAAAGGCAAAATACCACATATGTATGTACGAGAAATTGGAATGTGAAGGTTCCCCCAGTGTTAAATGGGAATATACAAAGGAAACATTATTCACGTAGATATAAGAGCAAACAAGCTAGATCACGGCTTGGCAAAGATGGATTCGGTAGGGTTCCTAGACCTAGCAAAGGAAGTTATATCTAAAAAATAGTGAGGCTTACTTGTCTTGCTGCAAGAGTAACTTGTGACTGGTGAATCCTATTTGAGCACTAGAGACCAGTTTTCACTCAAAGACCTACCTACTGCGCCACAATTACGTGGTTTTCACATGTTTTATCAATTTTCCTTTTTTTTTACTTGTTTTTTCTTTGTTTTTATATTTTTTAGTTCTTATTTGATATTCTCACCATGCTTAAGCATAGAACCACTTGAAGTGCATGTCATTCATATGTTCTGGAAGCTCTTCACCATCTGAGGATGCAAGTTTATAAGCTCCTGATCCATACTTAGCAACCACCACATAAGGGCCTAACCAATTAGCTTCAAACTTACCTTTCTTTTCTGTCTTTTACGGTGTTCTTCTGATTTTATTTTAGAACTAGATCTCCTACATCAAATTCCCAATGAATGATGTGTTTGTTATATCCCCTAGATACTCTGTTCTGATAGAATTTCAGGTGATTGAGTGCTCTGATATGCTTTTCATCTAATAGTTCCACCTCTGCCATTTGAGAAACTATGTAGTCCTTGTCTTTATCAAGATAGTCCCTGAGAGATATTATCAGGGAAGGAAGATCCACTTCTATAGGTATGATGGCTTTAGTGCCATAGACAAGTGAATATGGGGTCACACCAGTAACAGTGTGGATGGAATTTCAATAGGCCCAAAGGGTGAGATGTATCTGCAAGTGCCAATTACGGCTGGTCTCACTAACCATTTTCTAAATAATTTGTATAAGGGTCTTATTAGTAGCCTCATCTTTCCCATTAGCTTAGGGGTAATAGGGGGTAGACCACTTAATTTGAATATGGAAACATTGATAAAATGTCTTAACCATTTTATTTTTGAAGGACTTACCATTATCAGTGATAATGGTAGAGGGGATACCATAATGGAAGATGAGATGGTTCATAATGAATTTAGAAATTTGTGCACCGGTGATGTAAGTAAGAGAGAAAACCTCTACCCATTTGGTAAAATCCTCGGTGATAGTGATGATGTGAGTGTGGCCATCTGAAGAAGAAGGATGGAGCTTCCCTATGAGATCTAGACCCCATTTAGAAAATGGCCAAGGTGTTGTGATAGGCTACAAAGCCTGGGCTGGCACATGCATTAAATTTCCATACTTCTGACATAGTTCACACTTCTTTACGAAATTTCACCAGTCTGATTCCATGGCAAGCCAATAATATCCTAACTCTTAATAGTTTTTTAGCTAAAACCATGCCGCTAGTGTGCGCTCCACAAATACCCCCGTGTACTTCCTTAATAACATGGATTGAGTTGGTAACATTCAAATAGCAAAGAATATTCCCATCATAGCTACGACGATAAAGGGTGCCTCTTATGAGGGTATAATAAGCTATACGGTGGATAAGGGATTTCTTTTTAGAATGGGTAATGTCTTGTGGAAAAGTGCCATCTTGTAGGTATCGAAAGATAGGGTCATACGAAGGGAATAATGGACCAACAAATTCACATGCCAAACATGATTCTGGCATATCATATGCGGGAACTTGTAAATTCTCTACAAAGAAAGGCATCTTACTTTTTTGAGGTGGAATGTGTAACAAAGACCCAATTGTAGCGATAGCATATGCGGATCTCTTATGCGACCTTGGATTTTGTTTGAATATGATCTATGTAAAGTACTCCTTCAAGGTTTTGACCATTTTCTTATATGGAATGAGCTTCTCATATTTAACTTTATACTCATCATTAACTTGTTTAATTATAAGCTGGGAGTCTCCAATGACTCGTAGCTATTTTATATTCCAAGTAATAGCTAGCTTGAGGCCAACAATGAGTGCGTCATACTCTGCAATATTATTAGTGCATAGAAATCCCAACCAGAATGCTCTTGGTATGACTTCCCCCATGGGAGTGATGAGCACCACTCTTGCTCTAGATTCATGGAAGGTGAAAGATCCATCAAAATGGACCTACCATTCTATAAACTCTTCAATGTAAATCATAGATGCGTATGGTAGATCCAGGCACAAAGGTTCCATTCCTAGTAGAGGAGCTTCTGCTAATTGATCAGCCAATACCCATCCTTTCAAGGACTTTTGATTCACGAACTCAATATAAAATTCACTCAGGAGAATGATCCAATTAGCCATTCAGCCTATGATATTGGGTTTGGATAAAAGGTATTTGAGAGGGTCAACTTTGGATATGAGTTTTGTTTTATTGTTGGGAGATAATGACGAAGCTTTTGGAAGGTAAAGACAACTTCCAAGTAGGAATTTTCAATCTGGAGGTAATTCAACTCATAAGCAATGAAGGTGTGAATGAGATAGTAAACTTCCCTCTCTTTATGGTCTAATTCATATTGGGAAAGAAGTGCACCAATAGAAAACTAGGTAGCGGAAATGTATAAGAGGAGAGGTTCTCTTGGGGTAGGTGACATGAGTACAGGTGGGTTGACCAAGTACTGTTTTAGTACTGTAAACGCCTTTTGGAAATATAGTCCCTAGTTGAATGCAATATCTTTCTTCAGTAAATGGGTAAAGGGGTGGCACTTATCCGCATGTTGTGAAATAAAGTGATAGATCACCTAAATTTTTCCTTGTAGACTCCTCAGTTGTTTGAGAGTGGTAGGTGGTGGCATTTATGTGATAGTCGTAACCTTTGCGGGGTCTGCTTCAATCCCTCTTTGTGAAACAATGAACCCTAGGAGATTTCCTGATAAAACATCAAAGACACATTTCTTAGGGTGCAAGCGAACCTTATAATCCTGGAGACACTGAAAAATATGTCTCAGCACTTCAGGGTTCTCTCCTCTACTCTTGGATTTAGCTAGGATGCTATCAACATAATCTTCCATGATGTCATTAATCATATCATGGAAGATAACAGTCATGGCCTGCTGATAAGTAGCCCTAGAATTTTTGAGTCTAAAAGGCATGACCTTGTAGCAAAATGTTCCCCACGGGGTAATGAAGGTTGTTTTATGCTGATCTTCTTCTGCAATCTGTATCTGATTATAACCTGAAAACCCATCCATTAAAGACAACATTTCATAACCAGTGGTGGAATCAACTATCATGTCAATGTTAGGAAAATGGAGGTCATCCTTAGGGCATGCCTTATTGATGTCATGGAAATAAATGCAGATTATTATGCCAACAAGATTCTTCTGTGCAGGGACTATGTTAGAGATCCACTCTGAATAGTCAATGGGTTTAATAAAATCAGTAGCTAATAGTTTTTCCAATTCTTCTTTGAAAAGGAGCGCCACTTTAGGGTGCATCTTTCTCAAATTTTTCTTGATGGGTTTGGCATCGGGGTGTACAATGAGGTTGTGCACAACTAAATATGGGTCTAAACCAAACATATCTATGTATGTCCATGTAAATATATCCACATATTCTCTTAAGAGCTCTATAAAGACCTTTTGTTCCTGAGCTAAGAGTGAAGCTCCCAACTTTATCATTCTAGGTTGCTCTTCTGAGCCAATGTTGACATCAATTGTTTCCTCAACAAGCATCTTAGACGCATCTTCCATCCATGTAGGATCAGAGGGAAGATTAAGATCAACTTCCTATGGTAGCTCATCATCATCTTTAAATGGATAAACCACTTTATCCTTTGACTCTTCGTTATGTTTATCTACGAGTGTTTCAAAGAGTTTGTCACTGTGAGACTTCCGTTTATCATTTATGCAAGGTTTATCTGAAGTATTTGTACTCTTGTTTACTACCTTCTTATTCAGACATCCACACATCTCTTCCTCTTCTCTAAAGTATGCACAAGTGTCTAGTTGAATTGGGAATCCTTTCTTGTGATCCCCAGATGGAATAAAATCCTTGAGTCCCATGAACTCTGTAAATGCCTCATCATTTTCAAAGAAATCAAGTGGCACGTGAAGTTATTGATCTCAATCTATAAGTTTAGGGTACATAAGGGCTATTTGATAATTGGCTAGGGGGTTAGATTTAGCTAAGGTAAGGACAACTGAATCTAGGAATAGGTTAGTGGAAGCAAGATCCTCGTAGAGGCTACTTTGGGAATCTAGGTCGCTATCAGAATGAGATGAAATTCCCTCATGTTTAGAAGAGGTGGCATCAATATTAGAGGATAGAGCCTTATGAGGCCTTATCCCTAGGCCATTCTTATCTGACTTGAAATATGGGATGGGAATACGCTGTAGCCGTCCTTGTGCATTAATTCCACATCTAAACCCACTGTAGCCCATGAAAAAAATCATGTGGTGACCTTTAATGTACTGGGGTGATTGATGGAATGAAGTCATGGTACCTTCTGGCACTCTACTAGTAGTATCTTCTAACATCTTCTCCTTAGATAGGAGACCAATATGGAAATTTTTTTCCAATGGTTTAGGACACTGCTCCCGAGTGCTCTTGAACTGAAAATAAGGCTTACCTTGTGTTCTGGGAGATACTGATAAATCTGATATTAAAAAATACTTTTCAAGAGTGAATGGCTCACTTAGGCCATATTTTGTCGATGTTTCCTCCCATGAAGAGAATGGGTTAACTAACAAATGAAAATATTGATTATAAGGTGTGAGTGACTCTGTATCTACATGTTTCTTAATAGCTTCCATTTGTAGGGGAATAACAACATCTGCCAAAGGATACTCATAATCTGCACAAGAAAAACTGTGTAAGGCCCTACAATGCGTGAATGGTTCTGGGTTACCCAGAATGGTAACCACTTGTCCTTCATGACATAGCTAGATACATTGATGGAAATTTGATGGAATGGCCTACATGGCATGAATCCATGGGTGCCCCAAGAGCATGTTATATGGAAGGTCTAAGTCAAGGACATGAAATATCGTGTCATGACAAGTTGGGCCTACTTCCATGAGAACTACTATAGTATTCATTGACTCTCATTCTTCATTTTCATAAGTTGTGATCGTAATAGTATTAGCTCCCAAATCTTTTTTTAAATAGCCTAGCTACTTAACCAACTTTAAAGTGAAAATATTTAGCCCAGATCCACTATATACAAGTACCCTCTTGATTTTGTGATGAGTAACCACCACTTCTAAGTATAAGGGTAATTTTTATTCTGGGTTGTTACACAAGATTACGGTGTGATCAAAAGTAATATGATCATTGGAGTTGAGGTGTGCCATCATGGCTTGGAGGCGCGTGATATCTTCATCTGTAGAGACTCCTGAATTTTGCAATGTTTTATACAATATGTTCTTATGGGAAGTAGATATTTTGAGGAGATCGAGAATGGATATTCTAGCAGGAATTTTCTCTAACTGGTCTATCAAATTGTACTGACCTTCCTGAGGGATAGGCATGGGATCTAGTATGATTAAACGAGCATGTCTCATCCCTACCACACAACTCTTTTATAAGATTCAGATAGTGTTGACTTGTTCATCAGATGAGTGAATACATCCTGTGAGAGAATCAAAGGGACTATCATTAGTGGGGTATATATAAGCAACAGTCCTATAATCGTTGGAGGTTTGTCCATGATCTGGCTTCTTTTTCTTTTTATCTGCATGATTAGGAAAAGGATCTTTGTAGATACCCATTTTCTCTTTTGGACCTTGTCCTGAGTCATGGGGAGAATCTACGGCGATCTTACCCTCTTGAATGAGGTCTTGTATGTAAGGACTTAGTCTTAAACACTTATCTGTCTTGTGTCCTTTAACATGGTGGAATTCATAGTACTCATGGTCTTTGAACCAACCAGGTTTTGGATAATCTTCTGGATATGGTACTGTTGTAGTTGGATATTCCACCATTTTTACATTATCTAACTACTTTAGTATGATAGATAGGGATTCTGTTAACGGCTTGAACGTGCATTTAGTGGGAACCTTGGGATGAGGTCCTTGTGAAAGCTTTAAAAGTGGGATCATCTGCACGGCTTGGAATCTCTTGGAGTCTGTACTGCCATCACCAACAACATGTTTGTTTTTATTGAAAATTTTTGGTCTGTCTACGGATTTGGCTTTGTGTTTGTCTTTAATGACAGACTTAAGCATTCCCTTCACGATGAGGGCTTTCTCAATTTGACCACCTTTCTCTATGACCTCTTCGAAGTTTAAGCCACAATGCATTTGTAAATAGAAGGTTGTTTCTAGGTTTATGTTAGGAACAAATATGCTCACTAGTTGTTTTTCCAGTAATGCACAAGGGAAACGACTTGCTAACCCTCGCCATCATTGTAAAAAGCCTACAAAGGTCTCATTGGGTTTCTATTTCATATTGCATAGATCATTCATTGTGATATCATTTTCCATGTTATAGGAATAATTTCGTATGAATTTTTCTGCTAATGCAGGCCACGTTGTAATGGAGCCCTTCGGAATACTATAAAACCATTCCAATCCTAGTGCTCCTAGGTTGTGAGGAAAAAGTCTTATTAAGAAGTTATCACTATATGCGACCTCTTGGAAATCCATGTAAAAGTATTTTATATGATCATGAGGATCACTCTTGCACTTATATTTATCAAACTTGGGAATGGTAAAGTGTTTTGGGAGGGGTTGTCGTAACATGTCCTTATTGAAAGGATAAGGGCATAGTTCTTCATATGAATATTTCCTATTCTGGCATACGTTTACCTCTGGTAGTGTAGTAAGCGTATCTTTCATTGATTATAACTCTTTGTGAATGAGTTTTTCTTTAGTAGGCGACATTGGTTTTTGTGCTTGAGCCGCCTTAAGGTAATGTTAGTGTATGGATCAAAGTGAAATTCACTAGATTTCATTTTGTCTTTGCCTTTGTATATGTTCTTGCTTGAAGAGCCTAGGTTTGCTCATTTCTGGCTTAATTTCAAGATCTATTTTTGAAGGATCTTCTCTTCAACTAGAGGGTCCTCTTCTTCATCAAATTTGGGAGGAGGTGAAGCTTTACGCTCAATCTTCACTTTCCGTGAAGCTTTGTAGTGAGGCCTTCGTGATGGGTCTCCTTTGAGAGTGGCATGATGTTTCCAAAAAGTAGAAGTGTACCCTATCTCAAAGGGGTTATTTATGTCTAAGAGTGATACTCATTATCCTGCTTTGTGATTAATGAATTTGGTTTCTACTTTGTGTTCATGCGGATGTTTAGCTCCTAATTCTAAGACTCTTGCGAGTACCTGATCTCTATTATAATATAGGAGTTCATCAAATCTGCCTAGGTCTAATCTCTGTTGTTCTCCGAAAGAGTTTGAATCTTCTCCACTATGGTCAATTAATGGCTCCTTATCATTGACTTGAGAAAACAGAGGCGCTAAATTGTTGTCACTAAATGGGAAGGTTTTGAAAGGGTTTTCTCCTAAGTCATGCTCATTTTATTTGGTTTCCATCTTCGTGATTTTAGGCATTACTAGACGAAGTTTGTATGAAGTTAGCGTGGTCTCAAGTTTGTGATTTTGTAATTAGTTCAAGGTGATGTTTGAAATATGCCACAGTGTGTCCTAGATGCAATGCTATGTAGTTTTTTTTTATCAAAGAACACTCATATGCACACCTAAATGCAATGATAACTCAATTTTGTTACTATTGAGCCTATACCCTAAAATAGTGACAATATCGTATCAATGCGTAGGTCAAGTTAGAATTCTAACAAGACCTAAATATCAAAGTGGTATGGACACAGTCTCCTGACGAGGTGTACTTAAAAGTAGTTTGAATGTCGATGAAAGCTAAGTATTATGAAAAATGGAAGTTACGAATAGAGAAATAGTGTAACAACACTATCTTGATACATTAACCGAGAAAAAAAGGTGTTAGTATCAAGACAACATCATTGCAATATATATGAGGTGACATCGACACTTTTAAAAAGACTCAGATGACGTAAAAACTGAAACCAAGTAATAAGTACAACAAGGAGTTTTTAATTGTGTGAGCAACATAACCACACAATAAAAGGGAATTATATCACGTTTTAATGAAAACATGATGTAAGTACCAAGATTGTGCTACTAGAATGTGAGAAAAAATATCAACTCAAGAAGAGACAAATGATGAACCAAACTTGCAATAGTGAAGATGATCTTGAAATCAAGATCGAAGGACTTTATCAAAGATATGAAAAATGTAACTACACACTTTAGACGTTTAACAACCCAGCCGTAAAAATAGATGGGCGTAAATAGACAAAAAAGTGGTGAGTACTATATATGATAAAAACACTTGAGGTATGCCCCATTCTCACCCCAAAAATGAAAATCAAGAATGCATGTGTATAGATCAAAAATATGGAAAATAGACCAAGCACCACTTGGGCTGAGCTTCACCTCATTCGAAGGAGAGAAAAAAGATAAGCTAAGTGGGACATTGTTTAATTTTCGTTTTATAAGACACTTAGCTCAAGCTTAAGTGGAATATTTTCATTGTTCAAGGAACAAGGTTCAGATACAAAGTGAGTCATAACTTCGTGATGGCTTGACACGACAACGGACTAACAAAGTGGGCTCCAAGATAAAATGGCCTCCTTAATAAGTTCTCTCAACTAGGTGTCACAAGTTTGTTTAAGATTGGACATGATTTACCAAGAAAAGTTCCATTGACTAATTCTTGGAGTATCTCAGCTTTTCCCCCTTCAAGTACAGTGGGAAATAAATGTGTCCATTGTGTACTCTTACCAGGGTCACGATACGGACAACTTGTGACTCTAACTCACAAGGCATACTAGTCAAGTGGGTAAGCGGAGTGCTTCCTGTTTCATCCACGAGGTTACTTAGTGGTGGATTACTTTAGGGTTCCTGGAACCACCCCGATTGTTGTAGCTTAAGGCGTTATGCCAAAGGGGTTATGTTCCAATTGAGTGGATAGGGACGTACCCTTTTCCAAAACCTGAAATACAGTGTGAAGGGGAATGGTGTGTTTTTTATCTTTTTAACTTAAATGTGGTTTCAAGTAGCACACCATTTGGTAATCTGCATGTAAACATGTGCATTAGAAGTTTTGTGTTTTGTTTCGATGCCTTTCTTTAACAAGTGTTAGGTCCTGTAGACAACGAGTTTAGTAATTTTCCATTTCACAAATTGATATCAAGAAAGAGAATCGACACCTTGCTTTTGATTCCTAAGATCACCAAAAGGTGCAAAGGAAGAGCATACATAATGTGAAAATTCTACTAAGACAAATCATATATGGAAATTATTTTACTCTTTAGAATCATAGAACAAGTGTTTTTAAAGTGTGACATAAAGTTGTACAAGTTATTTTGATCTTCGGGATCACCTAGAAGGCACGAGGAGAGAGCATACACACTTTACAAACTCCATGCAAGCTAAGAAATGAAGACACTTAAGCTATGCAAGTTGAAATAACAAAAAAACCCTGCATCTACTTTTTTATTCTTTAAAAAACCTTATAAATGCTTAGCAAAATGAGTTTACATATTGGAGAAAGATTTTTCAGATTTTAACACAGAAGCATGCATGCCCAGAATGACACTAGTGTGCCCTAGCCGATGGATATGCCCTAATAGACGCAGACACGTGGTAGGAAAAAAATTGACAGAGGGGTATAACACCTATGTGGGCCATGACAAGTATGCTAGGGTTTCAACACATGCGCTTGCTGTTCAATGGGTACGCTTGCGTGTAAAAAAATGTCAGAAAACACATTATGGCAGCAGACACCAACGCGTCCAAAGACACAGAGATGCTCAAAATTCAACGGAGACACTGATGTTTCAACGGAGACATGGCCAAGTAAAAATGACAAAGTTTACACAGTAAAACAGTATACACCAACACGTCTAGAGTGATAGGTATGATCAAGAACTAATGGAGATGTGACCCATTCTAAAATGAGCTTTCAATTGTGTAATATGCTCAGACGGGTGCATGACCAACTCAACGCCAATGCTAGGGTTTTGATGGAGATGCGCCCTGTCAAGACACCTGCGTGTACCCCCTAAAAAACCTACAAAATTTATGGATTTTTAAAATTTCAAAAATAAACAGGTTAGTTGTTAGTCAAAGAAGATCATTTCTAGTTCAAACCCACAAAATATATGCAAACAAGGGTGATTTAACTAGCTTTAGAAATGGAAATAAGCAAATAACAAGCTGTTTTCTATAAAAAAATTATAAGTGAACTTTGAAAAACATAAAAGACCTCCATTAATGGAGGATGGATATAAGTGTCCCACTAGGTGTGCCAAATGTGTTCAGAGAAAGGTTGCAAAAGCTATGGAATGGGGTAAGAACACTCAAGAACCCCAAAAGATTTTTGCAAAACCAATCAATGGAACATCAGTTAAGAAATAAACAAGGATTACTACTTTGCATACATTAGTTTAAAACAAACAATTAAACTTAGGAAATGTAATTAACCTTTATTCTTGAAAGCTTAATCAAATGAGCCTAATAAGGATCTAAGCAATCAATTTATGCTTTAAGAGAATGGGATCTCACCATTAATGGTTTCAAGGCCAATGGTTCTTCCCATTTATTCCATGTTGTGTGGTGAAATGCAAAGGACAAAGCAAGATAGCTCAATAAGAAGGAATAAAACTCCTAATCCTAACAATAATACTATAGTTTATGTTAGAGGGAAGAAGTGTTCTTGAAAATGAGAGGGGGGTAGTGGGCTATTTATAGTTTTCCATTTGGGAAATGGAAGGATTTTTGGTGCATGTGGGACTAAAAGGGACTCAACATGTTAATTAGAAGTAAAAGTAAGATTTGACTAAGTTTAAAAGAGGTTGATCATGTCTTAGGGTAATTAACCTAGGTTAGACTAATTAATCTTGTTTAGAGAGAAATTAGGGTTCTGGAAGGGTTCTGAAAGGCCTAATCAATCCAATGAAATGGATTAATAGTCTAGGAAGCTAATAGAGGCGTGAAGAAGAGGATTCTAGACAAGAAGAGGATACAATAACCTATTTAATTGACTTATAAGAGGAATAAGACCAAAAGGGTGTCATAAAAGGGGAGTTAGATGGAGCTAACTGACGATGTGTCGTCAATTGGTGAGGAAGAGAATAGTTAGTGAAATATTAGAGATAATAGCACTTTGATCAAACTACAAGTGTCTACAACCACATCAGGAGGATAAATATTACCTCATGGAATACTTTCGGGATGAATTTCCTGGGTCACTTCGTTGGCGGTGCCATTGCTCAAAGCTCCACTATCTCTAGCCACGGTTGAAACAACTAGGTTTGAAGATGGCGAGGTCATTATATAGGGGACGCCTAGAGGGTGAGAAAAGCTAGGAGAGACTATAACAATAAATTCCCACAGTTCCTGAAAAGGCTGCGGTATGGCGGTACCAAGTGTAAAACCCTAGAAAAAACCAACTCTAGTTTTTCGCCAGAGTTGTAGAGTGTTTTTTCCATTGACCAAATTAGATTTTGAAAAAATATCTTCTAGATTATAAATGTCAGAGTTACGGGACCACTTCCATGAAATGTAGAGTGATCTTAACGTCTTTTATTTACTCAAATAAATTTATTTAACATTTATTTTAGTAAATATGGCTCCTTCTGGTCGTCCTAAACTTCATAGCTCAAAATGTGTACCTATTTCATAGCACTAGAAATGCGTATGCGATATAATGTGAGTGTGTTATAACACGTACCCATTTTAGGTTTTTGAATTCTCGAGCCTAAGAAAATATAATGCGGTCGTGTTATTGTAAAACACGATCACATTTCATTCATTTTTGGTTTTTTTTCCCACTTTTTGGCCCTCCAACTTGGTGCACTTACCCATAATCATTGTTAGATCTTGATTTTCATCTTCACAATCATGGTCGATGTCATCTGTCATCATCATCATTATCTTCACCATCGTTATCATACATGTTTATGGTTTAAGGTTTACAAATTGTGGTTTTGTACACGTTTTTGTGTTGTTTCAGATGAGTGTTAATATTGAGAATGTCACATCGGTTTGTTAGGGATCCTTTGAGATTTCAAGGTTTCTCATCATCATCTATGGGGTATCAACCATGCCATTGGGGTCTACTGTAAACTATAAATAGGAAAAATAAAGAAAGCTCTACATGTGGAATCCTAAACACTAAACATGAATTTTTAATCGTGAATTCAGACATGAAACACTAATGTCACTCTATACAAACTCATGCAAAGATCCAAATACAAAACCTTAAATCCTAGACACAAACCCTAATCTCGGGCCCACATTAGGGTCTAGAAATTATGTTTAATAATATAATTTTTAATTTACCAATTGGAGATGTTCTCATCTAGGTCAATCATGCATGAAATAAATTCCCACATTTCATTCATGACTTTATTTTTGCTATATCTTATGAAAAATGCAACTCTTAGAGATGTTAGCAAACCTATCTTAGATGGATATATGTAAAATATGCCGAGAGGTATCATTCTCGAGGTGCCTATTCCATTTATGTCACAAACAATAAGCACCTTGAGAATGATACCTCTAGACGTATTTTAAGTAAATTGATCTAAAATAGATATGCTAGGGGAGAGAGGCTAGTAGTGGTACACCCTAACTTAAGGGATCCAAAAAATCAATTGTTTATCACAAGGGATTGTGATTTTTTTCACTAATATGTAGTTCAAATTTGTGTTAGCTTATATTTTTTCTTTGGAATGTTCAATTGGAGAGAAATCCATATTTTGAATTGATTTAAAATAATAAATTGGAGTTACACTACAACCATGGTGGAAACCAATACTTGAATATAGGTGAAAATTCTTGAACTTTGAATTTTTTATACTTGTACATGGGTGAGAGGTCTTACATGTCATGATGTGATTGACTAGTCTACATAATTATTATGTCAAAAATAAATAAATATTACATAGTAATATGACAACTATTGGGTATTGTGTGGTCAATAGTCATATCAACTATTGGACCATGTTCACCTATTGGCCTCTTTCCTCTATTATGGGGGAATCATTGTTGTCAAGATATAGAAGAATAGGGGTACGGGGGGTGTTGGAAATAATTTTATTAAATTATTTTGGTTGACACAGACTACAGCCATGGAGAGGTGCTCTGGACCGACAATTAAGACCATCTGAGATGCTCCTTTATATGCTATAAACTAGCAATTGCACATGAGTTGCAAATTACACCAGAAGGGATGTCAATGTTGAATTTGTGGAATTTTTTCCATGTATTATATTTTTCCCATGTGTTACATCATTTTGTCGAAAAGTTCAAGAGTCCATGTTTACTTTCATATTTCACATACATGTCATCAACACATTCCATGAGATCATTAATACAATTTTACAAACAATCCACATGCCTTGAGTATGTTTTCAAATTTTGCATACATGTTTGTCATGACATGCACAACTATGACATTTGACAAACAGCCAATTTTAATTACATTTTGAAGGATGTCCATACCCTGTTCTAAAACTGTCAATTTTGTCACGAGTTGTAGGATGGTGGAAATATTAAATTACTCATGTTGGACAATTTTTTTTCTGCTTTATGCTTTAAATACTCCAATATCTGTTTCTGCAAGCCTATTTTTTGCATATCCAACCATCATTGTATGCCATGAGACTACATTTTGGCTAGACATTTTGTCAAACCATTCATGTGCCTTTTATAATCTTCCATAATTTGTATACAAGCTTGTGAGGGATTTGCAAAGATAACATTCAACAACAATCCAATTTTCCAATTGAATATACGTGAAATTTACCACGGCCTTTTCAACAAAACTATTTTGCGGATACCCTGTAATCATCACAGACTATGGGACCACATTTTATTTGTTCGAGGCATTGCTTGAAAATTATTAAAGTCTCGTCAAAAACACCATTTTTGTACATATTTTATAGTCATATCAGTATGTGAAACCACATTGTTTTGAGGTATTTTGTCAAAAAATTCTTTTACCTTATATATGCTTGCACACTTAATATACAATCTTTGTATTTTGATGCATGTTCATACCCTGCTCTAAAATTCCCATTTAAGCTCAAGCCAGGAGTATGTTGCAAGAAGTTGTGAGAGTGTAGCTTTACACCATCGTAATTCATTTACTTCAAAGTTTCTAAGGCCTTCTCAAATGAAGCATTTTGTGCATTCCCTGCCATCATAGCAAAATCCATGAAGCCACATTTTTTGTGTCATTTTGTCAAATATTTCCCCTACCCTACGTGTATGCTTTCATGTTTTGCAATCATATCTACCAAAGCATTTCCAGCTGTATAAAATGTCAATAATCCCTTTTCCATAATTATGTGAGGGATGTTCATACCTAGTTTTAAATCTCCCATTTTGGCCCAGTTCAGAGGATTTTGGAAAAGGTTGTGATGTCCTACTTTACACTTGCAAAATGCATGTGTTTAATAGTTTTCAGAGGTCTTTTCAATAGGCCAACCCAATTTTATTGTCTATAAGTTGTTCTAAAACTCTTACTTTTCCACGCACTGGGAGAATGCTGGAAAAGGTGCTTCTTTATCCCCATTTGCATTCTACCACTAGCTTTGGAGAGCAGTGAAGGGTAACTACAACATAAACAAAAACCCAACCCAAATTTGTCTCTAGTATAAAAGGAGTGTGGGGTATCCCAGAAAAAACGTTGTAGGGGATAACTACAACGAGATCAAAAATTCCATTCTATGGTTGAAACCAACAGATTCAATCTCTGAATTTGGTGGATCTAAAAAGAACAACTCTAATGGAGCGCAAGTTTTAGAATCTAAAACTTTCCACAACCCTCAATGGTGAACAAGAACTTGTAGGGTTTTAATATTTCTCCTAACCACCATCAGTATGAACCATTTGATAATAATGTAAGGTAAGTGTGAGATTGCCACAAAAAAAACCTTAGCTAAATACGGTTAAAGGAGAAAGAAGAAGCACACATGATACCATGGCTTCAAAATATCCTAGTGGCATGGCTTTATCTACCTCCTTGGCCCACTAATCCTCCTAGCTCGATTCCTAGTAGTGATGTTGATGTAGTACGAAAGGGTGCCACAAAGAAAGGAGAATGTGAGAAGATGCCAAGTTGGGCTAGTGGGGAACTCTCTCAATGCGTAGAAGGAAACAATGCTATTGATATTAGGCTTGCATCAATTTCTGTAGGCATGGTTGTGCAAGGAGGATTGGGCAAGCTCAAATTCAAGGAAACCATCCATTTTGAGGGTTGAATGATCTGGGGTTAATGATTTTGGCCTTGGTCGTCCAACACATGGAATTTAGTTAATCCTTATTGCAGGTCATTAGGCATTAGTACAAGACTTTGATCGAGTTAATCCTTGTGAACCTTCAAAATGTTATAGAGAAAGTTTCTATTCTATGGGAAATGCATCAGACAAGTAAAAACTTAAATTTTCTATCATTTACCTCTTGTCAACGATTTATAGACTTGAGTTTAGTGGGAATTGGACAATAAAAAATGATTTCACTATGCATTTGTGTTGCCATGTTTTGTTTTCTATTTACTACATGCGTTTAAAAAAACATATTGTTTTTCAACACTTGGAGGAAAAACAAAATTTGTTGTTTAAATGCTTGGAGGATTACTTTGGTAAATGCATAATCCATATCCATGTAGGAACTGAGAGAAAATGGATATATTTTGAAAATTTAAACCTAATAAAACAAACTTGGTTATGGTGAACTCTACAAACCGCCTTTCTTTCACAGTAATGGCATTCTCTGATGTTCTTCAGCACCCTCGATGGTAATGAACTGTTCACAGTCTAACTTAGAATAGGTTGTTTTTGCCAAAACAAGCGCAGTGAAAGTGAAAAGTTTTGCAGATTGGTTTTAGTTTTAACAGGAGGAATGGAAAGCACCAAACCTCATTAATTAAAAAGAGGAGGCGGTGGTTTATAACATTAATGTTTTCTTTTGCTAGGATGTCCAAATTGGTTTGTAACATTAAACTTGGTGGGACACATCGCCCATACACAAGTAGATTTGATGATGACACGGTTGAAAAGTCTTTAAATTTCTGGTGCCATGAAAATTTCACCATGTCATGCCTATTATGGTGCAAAATAGGGGCATGTTTTATGTTATTATGGTTGCTAATATGGGTCATACATCCATCGTGGTGCATTCTATCATGAGAATAGCCTCTCCCTGTTCCATTGTGCTTTAACGGATGTCCATATCCCGAGGATGCTAGCATAGGTTGTGGAGTCCAACTTTACACTTGAGAATTGCATTTGCTTCAAACTTGCAGGGGTTAAATTTGACGACCACCTATGCCTATCAAACAATTTTATGGTGACGGTAATTTTCTAATATTGCCCTTCGAAAATTCAATACATTGTTAATTATATGATACTAATATAATATATAAAAGACTATTCTATATTGATTTAACTATATTTATTATATATTAATATAATTTACATATAAATATATATTAAAAATTACGATCACTTTTTAAATATGCAAGTCACATGTGACGGTTAATTAAAAAATCTGGAAGTATTTTACAACTAAAATCACAAAAAAGGTGTAAATGGGAGTCAAATTTAACCCCTTCTTCAAAGGTTCCAAGGCCTTTTCAACAAACCCATATTTCTAGCAATCACTACAATACAAGAGACCAGATTTAATTTAGGCATTTAGTCGAACTGTTCACAAACCCGATGATTGGAAGGTGTTTTCGAGAGCCATGCAGACAACCAAAACAAGTTAAAATTTACATCTTGTTTTACTATCAACAGTCCTTCGTAGATCGTGCCAAGTTGAAAATGTAACTGTTAAGACGTGATTAAGGGGGAAGTAAACCCATAATCCACGAGTTTCCAAGCGGCTATAGATACGCGTCAAGGAAAAATTGATCTGATCCTTTTCCAACGACAGTTTCGGTATATACCTTTTTGGCTTTGTTTAGATGTGGAAATTTGGACCCTGTGATTCTGCAATGCAGATGTAATTATAGAGGTTTCAACACCGACTGATGATTAGGGCGTTTTCATCCAAGAAAATGTGTAGGGTAAAACTCGCTGAAGAGGTCGCGGAAGTATAATGCCAGAACCTGTGAAATGAAGTCGCCGGGAAGAAGGACGCCGAGAAATATGCACAACCGCCATTGATTTTTGTGAAAACCCTCCAAAGAATAGTAGAAAATGTGTATAATTTTTGGGAAATAGACTGTACCAGTGAATATTACAGGGAAGAAGCCCGCCGGGATTTGACTCTTCCCAAGTAAGGGCACCTTCATAGTGAACGCCTATCGGCGAATTAATACCATTTGTAAAAATAATGCAATCAATTTTAGTGGAATTTGTGTGTCTGAAAAATGACAATGGCCGAAGTGTGACATATATTTTGCATGTTGTCTTCCTGGTATTCGATATACATCCACTAATACAATTTTGACAACCATATGACACATGTAATAAACAAAGACGTGCTGTACTCGTACACAAAACAATTTCTTTTTAACAAATTCATAAGGCACAACAAAAACGACAAATCGCAGGTGCAAATTCATAAATATCAGAAAACTATCAGAAACCTCATGCATTCCTAATGACACGCATAATCCCAGAATTAAGAGCGTATGAAGATAATTTATTGGGTGATTCGGTGATTATTTATTACTTGTAAGCGAATTTCATGGCAACAAACGCCATATAACTTAGTGCAGTCAAAATTACGGCGAGACCGAACAGGAATCGCGGCATCTTAAGTGGTGCCGCGACTCCAAACAGTGTTATGAGGAAGGATAAAGTGGCGGCCATCCAGGCAGCTTCACCGAGTATCCCATCTGTTTTTTCCAAAAGAAGCCAAAGCCGTATAATCTGCACCCATTATCAACCCGCAGCTCGCCTGTTTCCAACTATTTTTCATTTCCTAAACGTCCCCCGCCATTCCAGTATAAATGACTTCTTTCCCAAAATGGTCGCCTAAGAAAGAACTAATTTTTTCCGAAAAGATAGAAATTGGCACAAGGTACCTGTGGAGGGAGGGTGAAGAGAATATCGAACTTTTCATCCCCTGTCATCTGAGTAGAAGCATCCTCTGTGGACTGTCTCCAAAGCCGCCATCTCGGATTCAAATTTGTCGAATTTGCGAAGAGCCACCAGCTCGAACTTTGCCATTGCGAAACGGAATTCATCCGCTGTCAATGAGTTTGCCATTGCCAAAGCGTTCTCTGATGACATTCCCACTACGTAGTATCTTTTACCGTTCAGCTCTATTATTGCGTTGTGGCTCTCCGAGTCATCATCATTCAATTGTGGAACGGGGGTGAGCAGAATTTTTGTGTTTTTGTCCTCAACTCTAATCCAGACATCTGGGATGGAAGCATGTTGTATTCCAGTACCCAACCCCACCATTGAAGTCCCACCTTGAGCAAATCCAACTGTTGCCATATCAAGATTTGCATAATTACCTTTCAATTCTTGGTTTGGCTCTGGATTTGCAAGACCAACTAGTAACTAGCATGAATCAGAAAAATTAAAGATCTCGGGCGGCATGGAACGTTGCGTGTAAATGCTCAACTCAGAATACGGTGGGGACCGACGTTCTTTTGTCAATGGCTGACGGATACACGAACACCCACACCTGCATTTCAAGAATATAAATGAACGGGATTTTTTTTTGTATTTTAGTTGACTGTGAGTAATTACCAATGGTATTGTAGCAGGTGGCAAAAACTGTTATAAAAAAAACCCATGCTACCTGCATAAATTCCACATTTCTTATCTATATCACCCGTCAAATACATCATGCACACCAAATGAGATCGTGACATTAAAGCATTAATTATACAACTAGTGGCAATGGCGCTTTCAAAACGAATTCTCGATAAGCCCATCCACAGCGGCAAACCCAATCTGGCTTCATTACCGCCTTCTCTATCTCGCATCTATGACCTGATCCATTTAATATTCTTCCATTTTTCTCCCCATTTCGAATTGGGGCGGTTATTTGTAAGAGCGCGTCTGGTGGGTAACTCACAGGCCTTATATTTGCATAATTTGTAAGTTAACTGATTTCCATTCTTTGAGATTGATTCGTTAAACTTCATTGCTGTAGTGAGACGGACCACCGTAAATGGCGCATCAAAGCAAATTGAGAGATGCTATATGGAGCGCTGCCTGCTATAGATGTTGGATCCGCAACAGTTGACTGTTTATCCGTTTTCGCTGCGGCCATCATGAGCGTGTCCATCATTGCAGTGATCAGGATTCTTTCAGTCATTGATATGCAGAGTTCAAGAGTAAACATGGCAGCCTTGCGAGTATTTGTGATCTTGGAAAGCATCGCCGTGTTTATCTCTGTGGGAGTGCTCACAGTGAATTGTTTCTCAGACTGTAGCCAAATTAGCATTAAAGTGGAGAGGGCAATGCGGCAATTCGTTTTGCTGTCTATGGCATGCTCAATTGTGGGTGCCTTCTTCGCATGGACTTTCCTCTCTTCACAGATGCGTGCAGGGCTTAACATTGAAAAGATCTTCTTGTGATGAGTACCGAAGTTATTTCTTCTCTGTTTCACCCAGCTTGATAATGGATCCCCTTTCCCTCCTTGATTGCTATGGGATTCTATGTCGAATAAGTGTATTCGCCTCTTCCCCTTTCCCTTAATTTTACACCTAGTTTCTGTATGCAGCTGAGTGTTGTAAAAATTTATTGAATACCCTTTATGAGATGTTTCTAGCTGAACCATTCGGATGGATTTTCAAGTTGCTTTTAGTTTTAACAAACAACAATCGATAACAAAAAATATCTTATTTATTTAATAGTATACCGCCCTTTTGAAATTCCAAACAAGGCTTTCCAATGTCACATTTACTGTTTCCTAGAATTTAGAGGTAAAATTATATAGTGTTTTTTGTGAGAGGTTGTATTTGGGTTGTAAGTATGTACACTTTATGACGGTAGGGAGAAATTGAAAGAGGACCCAATAATAGTACAATTTCCACGTTTCTAAAAATACAAAAAATAAGAATGTTCTAATGTTGTAAAAACAACTTTGCCCACTCAAAGTGTCGGCAAAATATTTTGTATAGAAATACCGATGTTTCTTATATTGAACACCACATAAATTAAGAAAAGAATATTTGCACTAAATTAACATATGATGTTGGTTTGTATTGGATGTAGAAAGACAAAAATGAGTAGAAAAGTGCATTTGTGAAAAGAAAGGGGAAACACATAAATAAAGCAAAACACGGCTCTCATTTTAATGTGCAAAACAATACATCAACATAACATTAATATAAAATAGTGAAATTTCGTTGTGCATGAAAGAGATGATAAAGACATTTGTTTAACATAAGAAAACTAATCATCAACAGAGATTTGTAGACACAAAGTTCAATTAATCTTCGTGTATTTCTTGAAAATGGAGTAGAATGCAAGGCTACAACAAACTTTCCTTTCTAGCAAAATTTTACATAGTATGTAAGAATCATTTCTCCTTAGTTAAATCTTGTATTTTCAATATACAACTTTTAATTCCACTTGTGTAAGCTTTCAACTTCCCTTACATTAATATCGGATTACAAAATGAGATGGAAATTCTAAAATTAAAAGAGGAAAGTTAGTTAAGTGGATTTCTATTTTCAAAAATCAAATTTAGAATAGAACATCATATCATGGAATATTAAAAATGTCCTTATTTTTTCCTTAGATCTCTTGGCCTTGATATTGAGAAGATGATGTTCACAGACAGGGAATGCGTTGACTTTTTATTCTCCAAGTTAGATCCTCACTTGTTCAGGGGTTACTCCAAACATGCTCTATCACCACAGTTGTATTTCAACTACTCACAGTCTCGTAGTCGTAGTCTGAGGAATTCTCTAAATCGATGCATTGATCAGCAGACTCTCCCTTGTTTTGTAGGAATCTTCTGATCTGAGTATCATCATCACAAACCTGCCAGTGTTTAATATTATCAGGGACAGAGAGTCTTGTCAA
Source organism: Taxus chinensis (assembly GCA_019776745.2). Taxonomy (NCBI): domain Eukaryota; kingdom Viridiplantae; phylum Streptophyta; class Pinopsida; order Cupressales; family Taxaceae; genus Taxus; species Taxus chinensis. The sequence goes on from CM034153.1 coordinate 764,212,592, forward strand.
TACCTCAACCTCATATTCACAATATGGGGACACTATACAATTTTCAAAGCAAGACCCCAACACTGCAAGCTTGTCTTGAAAATCATTGAATTTTCTATCATGATGCACTATGTTGAATGAATCAAACATCTCAATGAAGTCCCAAACTGCATGCTTGTACTATTTCATTTGCTGATTCTTTGTGGCATATAGTTTTATGACTTTTTTTACAATTAATTTTGAGTCTCCTTTAACAATGATGTCTTTGATGCCATATTTCCAAGAAATTCTCAAACCTAACAACAGTGCCTCATACTCAGCAATGTTATTAGTGCACTCAAAGTTAAGCTTGAAGGAAAAAAAAAACCTTTCCTGGATTGGAGAAAGAAGAACAACACAAGCACCATTCCCAAACTTGGAACAAGATCCATCAAAAAATAGAATCCAAGGAGAGCCTGCATGCTCAAGGAATTTGCATTCTTCAATCTTGTGCTCCTTTCTATCAACAAATCGCACAAAGTTGTCTACATCAACATTTGTGTACAATACTTCATAGGATGCATTGTTGGGATCCTCAATAAGGTGGAACATTTTCTTTTCCTCATACAACCTGACAAGGATGCCCTCAATTGGGATGGTGGCATAGGACATATCCATTTGGACAGTCCCACCAACACTAGTAGCCAATTTTCTAGAAAATAGCATGCCCCACTTGGTCGGGCAGTCAACAATGACAACATCAAGTTTTAAATTTTTACCTGGGTAGGCTGCAAGCTGCACCACCAAATGCTTCACATATCCCACCATCGACACCTCTATGGGGTCCATGGCAGTGCACTTCCCATATGCTGTTGTCACTTTGATATTTAGATCATTCATGACTTCCAGAGGCATGACATTACATGATGCCCCTGAGTCAAACATGCAGTTGTGCAGCAGTTTGTCCTTAATGATCAAAGTGGTGAAGAATGGATCCGCATTCAGCTGAGATTCCACCAAGGATGTCCTCAAATAGACCTCAGGTGGTTCACCTAGTTCCTCCAATGCTGGTGGTGCTTCTAACTCTTCAATGATTAGGGGAGTCTCCACAATGTTTACATTTCTGCCTAGAGCAATCTTCTCTTCTCTCAACCCCAAGTATTTAAATGCTCTCTTTTTGTGCTCAGGAATCCTAAGCAACTCAACAATTGTGACAGAGACTTTGATTTGACTTAAAACCTAGGCTATGTCATATGGGACATTCTTTGGCAAGGTAGTATTGGAAGGAAAACCAACACACTCATTAGGTGGTATAGGATTTTCAACAAATTGGCCATGAAGAGGGACATATTTTTTTTTGGAGCTGCAGGGATTTTAGTAGACGAATCCTTCTTAGGAGCCTCTTTAGGAATGTTTGAAAGTAAGGGAGCTTTTGGCTTGGTGTGAGGACCTGTTCCTTTTATAACCCTACTTCTTGTGTTATATTCATTCTCTTGAGAAACAACAACATTCATCAATAACTACATGTCTTCCTCAGTTGGAATTCCTCCATCATGCTTCTTTATCATTAAAGCCCTTAAATATTCAAAATCATTATTGGGCAATGTTAGTGCAAATCAGCAGCACCCCCTAAAATGACCCGTGGATCTTGCTTTTCTAAGACAATGTCATTTGGTGTGAATGCACAACATTGAGCTCTCCAGAAGTGTGGGACCTTTGCAAATGGGGAAATATCTCCAAAGAAGGTTGGTTCCTCTTCCTAAACTACCTACCAGAAGCTATTCCAATGCAGGCAAGCTAATCTAATCCTAATCTAACTATGCCAAGGAGACATAGAGAGAGAGAGAGAAAACAGGGGAAAAACAGAGCCTACACTAAAACGGTGATACACCAGAGAAGGAAAATGATGAACATCTATCAAAACTGCCATGGAACAAGAAGAGGTGAGCAATGGGAAGGATGGACAAGTGCATCACAGGCCCAAGGATAGATTTCACATAGAAAATGTTCCAAAACTCCATGAACACAGCTCCAAACCTACAATGAACATTCAAACATGAAAAACTACTTGCAATGAATAGAGGCAAGAAGAAAACAAGCAAAAAATGAGCAAGGATGGACAGATGCACCAAAAAACATGTTTTTTGTTGCTTCAGAAGTTTACAGAGCATGGGAGGAGGTTCTAATTCCATTTTCAACCCTGGGGAAGAAAATAAGGGAGGGAAAAGTAGAAAACATGAACAAAATTTTACAAATGAGCCAAAACTAGCTTTTATCATGAAGCAAAATGAAGAAAAGTGAAAAAACGTAGGCAAATTTGATTTGTAACTCCAACCACCGAAAAATCCTTCTAATTAGCCTGCAAAATGATGGGTTTCCACAAACTTCCCATACTTCAAAGTACATTTCCATACAAAGCAACATAGAGGTCCATACTTCATTAATTTTGGTGGTTGGAGTCATTTTTTGTGGTTTTTACATGCTAGAGACGTTTTCCATTTTTCTCTAAAAAATCTCCATCAAAATAAAAAATTGAACCCTCCATTGTGTAGAGAATTTCACTAGCTTTCCAATGACACCAAGAACGTAAAAATCTGAGCTCTAGATCAAACGTTATGTCTCCTCTGAAGATTTATGATAAAAAATAGGGAAAAAATGGATTGGCGGGCCGAAACATTAAAATTTTCCCTTTTTTGAATTTGGGAAAATTTCCCCAAAAATCCCCATGCACCCCCATCGCTCTGCTTCCACGTGGCACCTCCTCATTGGTTGATGTGATCGCGGGCCCAAACCTGCCTTTTGCCCCTTTGTTTTTCCATTGGGAAAATTTCCCAACTTTGCCCCACGCTTCGCTGTCCTGGTGACACGTGTCACTTCCTCATTGGTTGGTAGGGAGGCACTTCCAATTTTTTCTTTTCCACCTTGGCAGGCTTTTGGGTCAAATTTTTCCCTTGTGCCATTTTTACCACTTTGGCAAATTTTGCCAAATTCTTCCGCGCCTCCGACCTCTGCCGACGCGTGGCACACTTTGGTTTGGCATGGGCCTTAATCAATTTTGTTTCTTCCACTAGCATGAGGGCAAAATTTTCCCTTTGTGCCCTCCTACTACTTTGGCAAAAATTCAAAATTTACTCTGCGCCTCTGACTTCCACCTTCGGCTGGACACGTGGAGGCCTCCTATTGGTTCGCGGGCCTTCGGGCAAAAATTTCTACTTCTGCCCCCCCGCCGAGCCCTTTATCAAAATTTTCAACTTACCCCCACTGACCCGCCATTCCACCCTACCACATGACACATTCCTATTGGTTGCGGGCCTTCCCAGGGAAAATTTCCCTCAAAAATTCTGTCGAACCATAACTTGTGAAATATAAGGAGTTAGGAGGAAAATTTTATCTTTTTGGAAAGGTGAGAAAAAATCCTATTTGATGGGATCATTTCTAGAATCTTTTGAGTACCTGAAGCATGCCAAAAATTCATTTAAGTTCCAGCAAAGGAGAAGGAGGAGTTAGCCAAAAATAAGCATGGGGCTTATTTTGGATAACAGGCAATTCAAAAGCTTATACAGTATCTACTTCTAAAGTATGAGAGGGAGGAGGAATAGGTACCGTATGAATGCAGTCCTAGAAAGTGGCAGCTGTCCGGGCACTTATCACCTCAGTTGAAGTTTCCCCTTGCTGTGAGCTTATGGAGCAACCCATCATGCAGACGTCATCATCATTTTCATCATCATCATCTTCTTCTTCATGCTGATCTTCTTCACAAGGGGCATGGGCCATGAAACATCTATCACACCAATCAATGAAATTTGTTTCCTCCACAACAACAACTCTGACATAGCCAAAGGATAAGGCACCATTATGTTTTCCCTACCTTGGGGCTGCCTATTTCCAAGTCCAACAAGTCTTTTTCTTTTGTCATCAGATATTTGGTGATTTGTAAACCTGTCTTGGTTTTGTTGCTTGTGTTGACCTTGTGAGCTCTACCCAACTCCTTTCTCAACCTGGGCTCGTTTGTAGGAAATTTCTTTGACAGCCATTGCCAAAGTTTTCACAACCTCCTCCAGATCAACAACCTTACTTGTTTGAGGTTTTTCTGGGTTAACTAGCCTTACACCTTCCCTTTTTGGAGGCTTCCTAATTGCCTTTATGTTGTTCTCTATTTACAGAGCCGTGGTGAAGGCCTACCTCAAATTTGTGGGGTTTTTGTCTCCTAAGTAATATGCAGCCTTTTTATCAAATGCATCATTATACTTGATCAAACATGACTCATCACATGGCCTTATCCTAACAAGTAATCTCCTCAAGGTCCTATTAAACCTTGTGTTGAAATCATGTACTGACTCATTAGGATTATTTTTGATGTTTTCAAATTCTGTCAAAAGAAACCTTGGGTCAATTCTGTCACCATACTGCAATCTAAATGCATTGCTCATCTCAGTCCAAGAATCAATAGAGTTATCTGGAAATGCTTTATACTAGTCCATAGCATCTTCTTCCAAGGTATGGATAAACAACATGATGTATACATCTTCATGTTCAATCTCAAAATCTTCCATCATATTGATAAAAAGCTTTAGATGTTGATCACCGGTTATAGCATTATTTCCTTGGAACTTTGGCATTTTTTTCCTTACAACTTGAGGTACTGCATTTGGATAACCACCCATTCTAACAAAATTTATAGGTCCAAATGTGTTTACAACAAATGGAGGTCTGGGTTGAGCCATATTGATTCAAGGAGGTGATCTTGGGGGAGAAACAAATTGATGAGGGGTAGAGGGTCCCTAAAATACAAGAGTGTAGCTTTTAAAATGGACATCCTCCAAAGACCTAGCTGTTATCCAAAATTCACCCTCAAGGTAATTTTGATAACATGCATCAAATTCTTTAGTCCCAAGCAATTATATTGATTCAGGGCGAAAGGTCATGTTTCTAGGGTCCCCTCATATTTTTCTAACTCCCTTGTCCAAGTAAAAGAGAACAAGTTCTGAGGAAAGGTAAGAAAAATTGCAAAAAATAGGCTCGGGCCAGAAAAAATCATGAAAAATGGCTAAGTCCTAGTCCTCGCAACAGTCGGGACAATTGGGACAAAAAGGCGCGAACCGGACGAAAGGCCGCCAGGTGGTCTGCGCAGCATTTGGGACATTTGGAACAAAGGGATGCGCGGGACGTGGAAATCTGAACTGGCCGAAAAGTTGAAAAATTGACTAACTGTTGAAACAGGCAGTCTGAGACATCTGGGAAAAAAGTACGCGAACCGTCCGGATCGGCCGAAATGAGTCAAGGCAGCTAACAGTTGGGCCGAAGGTACGCGAACCGGCCGAACCGGGCGAATCGGGAAAATTTGTCCCAGACGATCCAAAAGTAAATGGGACATCTGGGCCGTGAGTACGCGAACCTTCCAGTTCAGCCGAAATAGGGAACTTCAGCACTGGGCCAAATGGGACAAAGGGACGCGCGGGACGCGGATAGCCGAAGGAGCCAAAAGCCAATCAGATCACGCCACGTGTCACCGGCAAAAAGGGGACATGGAAGCCCATTTCGGGCGGTTCGGAAGGATTTTTCCCGCGTAGAATTTGGGACAAATGGGACAAAGGGACGCGTGGGATGTGAAAAGCCGAAGCGGTTGAAGGAGAAGCAGAAAAGTCAACATTCGGTCCGGAAACTTCAAACGGCCATAACTTTTGACTCCGAGCTCCGATTTTCACAAAATTGGACTTTCTGGAATGAGCACGATGTCCTCTATGCCACAAAACTAGATTTCTTAATTTTAATGAGGGTAGATATATTTAAATAAAATAAACATATTCGGCTCTAGTCAGTCAATGCTCATTCCCGTCAAATGACAGAAAACGCCTGCCAGACCCAAAATAGCTGCCCACACTCAGAAGGCCATAAATTTTGCATTTCTCAACGAAATCACACAAAATTGGTACCGTTGGAATCGTGGCTCCGATCCCGAAGCACAGAAATCAATAAATTTAGGATTTGATCAGAAATTGATTGATATTTTTAAGAAAACGTGGCCGGGTTCAGAACAGTGTTTTATTTGGTAGCTGGGAGTGCAATTAAGAGGCATGGTCATCATTCTTTCTCTACTGCAGCACATGGGACGGTATGGGGAGCCTTTTGCAAGTATTGTATAACCATTTCACTCAATTTAATGCCTCTTACAGGTGGTTGAAGGACAGATTTCGGGATTTCCATTTTCCCTTCTCTTTTCCTTCTCATTTTTCTATAAATTGGAGTGTTGGGCTCATTGTAAGGGAGAGAGTTTTTGGGTAGCAAAGCTCTGCCAAAATTGCTTTGTGAAGCCAATGTGTTGCAGGCCCTTGTAGTGGACTCCTTGCATGGTGATCCAGGCCCTTATCTTGTAATAGATTGAACTGTGCATATCATGAAGCAATAAAATACCTTGGAAATCCCTATTAACTTCTGCAGGGAAAAGACAGGGGCTAGAATGGTGAAGCAAACCTTTCAAAATCAAATGAAGGCCCCTCTCTTGGTCCCTTGGAGAATTAGAACAAATTCCACAAAGAGGCTACCTTGGAGGTCTATTCAGAGGTCCCACAACTTGAATGAGTTCAAATACGCACTTGTATTCAATGATAGGCTTGGTCACTTTCATGAATGGGGATCTCTTTTCCTGACTGTTGATCTCACCACAACTCTCTACTGTTGATCTGCACAACTTCTAGGCTCTTCTTCCCTCTGAATTTTCTTTTCCTAACTCAGGAAACAATGTCCTAGCAGGATCTCTAGCAAAGAAAGATCTTCTTCCTTCTAGCTTTGCAAATATTAGTAAAAAATCTTACTTGACAAAGTTTTAAGACATTGGTCCTTATCAAAATCAAATCAACAGGGAGTCGCCACTAAGGATTTCCACCTTAGTTGTGTAAATGCACTAAAATATGTTGTCAAATGTCTGTCATCACTTATAAACTAGAAATGAAAGATCTGACCTTCCTTTACCAAGATTTATCAATGAATAGCAGTGCAAAACTTGTAGAGACTAGAAAATTTGCATACAACACTTGTAACTTAAAACTTCATACATGACCAAACACACGATAATAATTAAAATAGATTTCCGGCACTTTAGAGCATACAAGAAATGTTTACTAGGGTCTGAGTATGAACTATATCTCAATGAACAAATTAGTTCTCAGAAACTTTTAAAATAATCCCTGGCAACAACACCATAAGTGTTGGTATCCAAATTTGTTATCCTTTTCAAGCCAAGCAGCAACATAGATTCAACAGGGAGCTTAGAGGTAGCTAGATCATAAATATATGTCATTTTGTAGCCAGGGAGGAATATAACTGTCCCTTTGTTACTTGGATTTGTGGAGAGATGGATAGCACCTTAAAAGGATATGATCTTATCCTTACTATTTTAGGTTGTGCCTTTCAACCAAGGTAAGAGAATCTATTTTGTAACCTCTGTTATCTGAAATGAGATACATGTACCTTTCTTTTGCATAAATGATTTAGAGAAGACCTTCAAAAATATGATCAACACACCAAATATGACTCTCACGAGTTGTCACTTCCAGATTATGGAGATATTTTAAACACAAGGCTAAGGTTACTAAAGACATTTGGAATCCTAATCTGTTCTGCATACTTTAACAAATGGATTTTGGTCTTATGTGGGTATACAGAGAAAAACAGAGGTAGTATGGGTAGGATTAGATGTTTTTAAATAGTTTTTGGTGGGAGGGGAGACAGGATGAACTTGAATTATCGGATCCTTGAAATCTTATGCAAACTGGAAAGATTCAACCAACAAAATGCCACAAAAAGCTAAAAATGTTTCTTCAATTAGAATATGTGCTTCAATGGAGGACCTGATTAGCACTCTTTCATACAACCTATGGGATTCTATCACGAAGGCTCAAGTCAGAGAACCCAATAAAGAACCAAGATTCAAACCAAATCACACCTGAGGTACACCTAGAGGCTTACAGATAATCTCTGTTAACAAAATGAAAGAAAAGTGATTTTAAACTGTTTATCTGACTCCCAGATGAAGGCTCTTCTGAGAAATGAAATTGCAGATGCCACTAAACTATCACAAGGATTGAGACATATGTGATTGGACCATATTTTGGTACAAGATTGCAACGGAAACAAGAAAAACTATTCGCATGCATTCAAAGATGAAATAAATACATTTTACTCAAGATTAACACAGAATAACTCATGTTTGATCAAATTTATCATCAAAGGAAAGTTTCCAAAACAATCTCAAAGATTTTCAATGGCTGTACACTTGCAACCACCTTGACACGATTAAATCTGACACAGATAGGGATATCTAGGATTCTTAGACAGATTCTCAGAAAAGGGTGGGATCTGTCAAGCTTTTTCTTCTAGAAAAATCAGTCCTTGACCTCTCCAAAAACTCACAACCCTTTTTCATGAAAAATTCATGCCATTTAAAACCTTTACAATAGATCCCCTTTTCCCCCAAAAAAATCTAGACATTGAGTGCACCAATGCTCGCCATGATCATGATCACGATTTCTGGGATCCGATTTGCAAAAGGTCACCAGGTGCTCAAGGGAATATCTCTTTGAATATCTCCCACATTCAACTCCTTCCTCTGGAAAATCATGCTTCCTTCCATTCGCCAACCACTTCCACCCCTAATTTGTCAAATTTGGCTCCTTGCGTGCTCGAGAGAAGAAAAATGGAAAACCAGATCGGGCCCAACAGTCAAGCCATTTTAATGGTGAAAGACATCTCCAAATCTCTCCCACCAAACTATGGATACCAAAATTAACTCACCTCTCTGTTTGGTGTGTAGAAAATAACAAGAAATCATGAAGACTCACACTTCCAGGAGCTTTACAGTAGAAATGGGGGAAAAATCAGATTTAGACACACAGTTGCCAATGATCTTCGATTTGAATGTGATCCGTCCATGTGGAAGATTCAAAAATGGGCTTGGGGGTTCTTTTTGACTTTTTTTGACCCTTTGAAAAAATGTAAAAAAATTTACATTTTGCTCCGCACCTCCGCTTCTAGAAAATGAGCTTGACACGTGTCCTAAGGTGGCTCCCAAAGGAAATACAGAAAAGTTCTGTCATTTAAGCCTCTTATGGAAAAAGGAAACTTTTCCAAGTTTCCCACACAGCTCCTCCCTTCTGCTTCAAGTTTCTAATGTGGGTCCCAATGGAACCATGCTTCTTTTTATGCCTTTAACTCCTTTTCCCTCAAAGGGAAAATTTCTCACTTTTCCTCCAAAATCTCGCACCTCTGTCATTGACTAGAGCAAGCTTTGACCCTTTTCCATCGGGCTCATGGGTCATTTTGATAGTTTTAGTCATTTTCATGCAAGAGGCAAAATTTCCAAATTGCCCCCGATTGTCTGCCTTCTCGCCCCTTTTGAATTTTCAAACTACCACATGTCACAATGGTGCACCTTGAGATGGTTCCCAAAATTTGAGACCCTGAATGAGCAGGAACTCGCCACATGTCCTACCCCAGCAAATTTTTTTTGAAGGCTTAAAGCTCAGCGGAAGGCGCCATGTGTCAAGATCCGAGGCAGTCTCCTTTGGCCGTTGAAAAGTTTAAGAAAAATGTAAAGTAAGTGGATTCCTCCAAGTGTCCTCATAGCGCTCCTTCAAAATGGAACTTAAAAGGATAGCCCTCAACATGTGCGGTTCCTCCACATGTCCCGGACTTCCAAATTTTTTTTTGAAAAAAGACCAAGTATGGGAAGACCCAACGGAAGCCTCCACGTGTCTCCATCCCACCAAACCTCCACGTGTCCTCTAGTGCTACTCTAGAGCCAAACCAAAAATTAGATCTTCAAATGAGCGTCATTCTTCCACGTCGACACATTTTTAAGTTGAGGCTTTTCATAGAATTTTTGGAGTACCTAACCAAGTCGTGTCCAACCAAAAGAAGCTACGTCCCCTTTCACTGCAAGGATGCAAATTTTGACTAGGGGAAACGCCCGTCAAACCATAAAATACAGAAGAACGACCATTTGAGCCTGGAAATGAAATTTTCTCCAAGGACATAGAGTTTAGAAATGTTACAACACTCAAATATGTTCCTCAAAGTTACATCAATTCATTTTTCTTCAAGTATCTAGGGCAGAAACGACAAAAATGACAAATCCCGACTGTGGAAAATAAAGAGAACTAGAAAACATGAGTTTTTGAAGGAACAGGGAACGAGAGATTCAAATTTCAGACCTTTTCCATAGAAACAAAGAAACGAGGAGAAAAACATGGACCCATACATGATCTTCGACCCAGGAGCAAATTAAAAATGACAACAAAGACTGACCAAGCACAACACGGGGAAGTAGAAAATGACAGAGGCCGCAAATCAATAAATTTTTAAAGGCACAAATGGGACGAGACTATTTTGAGCACCAACACAACCTATTTTGAGAGTGCATGGGCGGTGAAAGGTAAGTCCCCAATTGCTATATACAAATATATGTATTTATTTTCACTATTTTGAGAGCTATAGTGTGTATGACTGTATGTAAAAGAGTTATGTTGCTGGTATGATTTTGTGTGCATGACTTTGTGATGGTATTTATTATGTATTTAGCTACTGGTTTGTGATGATTGAATATAATGGAACATTATGGATGGATATTGATTGTTGATGTCACTTTTCATGGTTATTGTATGGTGAATCTGACATTAATATTTTTTTGATCTGTATGTTCTTTATTATGTGTGTTTCCGAATTGAGCTCATAGATCTGAATGATAGAATGAGATATGCACTTTGATTATGGTTATTATGATCATGCATGCTAACACTTTGGTAAGGCAATAACAAAGAGGAACCTGGTACCTTTGCACGCTTCGGGTGAGTGCTCAGATCTATCTGAATGATGTGTCAGTGTGCTTAGGGTTCGAGGCTTCTAATTTGGCCAGCGCCTTGGCGGCCTTAATGGTGGAAGAGGAAGCTAGGAATGATGATACTGCTACTATTATGATTACAAGTTGTTCTGATGAAGAGAATAACTAGTACTAGTAATGTAGGTTGTATCTAGTATGTTTATAGTTATAACTGTTATTGGCTAATCCATGTTTGATGGTTTTTTGTAAAACTTGAACTGCCCCTAATTTTTCAGAGTTTTTTTCATAATATATTATAAATAGTGAGGCCTTGAGCCTCTTGTTTTATCGATAAAAAAATAGGAAGCAAGGAAATGTAACCGACACCTCGAGAAGTGTAACTCCCTGTGTCCCACCAACACGTAAACAAGCTAAATATATGTGAACGTAAAACAATGCAATGCAATGAAAAACATGCACTAACATATGTAACAAATAATTAAAAAGAGAGATAAGTTTCTAGTTATCGATTAGCATGCTCGTACCTAGGAGTAAGAAGCTCTCCAAGTTTCGTCTTGCATTAAAGCTAAACAAGAGTATGTTGATTTATATACCAATCTGAAATAAATAAAATAGATTCTTTGTACCTATTTCACATGTGTCAATTATTTTGTTGTATTCTTTATTTTTCAATATCGACAAAATTCTCAGTTTGAAAAGGATTGTGTAATTAATAACTGTTATATGTGCGAAGGTATTTTATGTGATCCGCGAGTGGAAGAGGGAAGTAAAAGCACTGACATATACCACCCATACCTAACAAAATTACGTGTAAATCACTAATATTATTTTCCAAACATCAGTGTAGGAAATTACGATTCGATAACAAAGGTAGAATGAACACACACACGGAATCACAAAACCAGGCATCTCTCCCAAAGTAATTACAGAGCTTTACACGATACCGTCACCTTCGAGGGGTGGAGGAGTGATTTCCATTTCAACGGCGGAGGCAACAAACATCAGTGGAACTGCCACCACTAATAAGGCCACTCCGGAAAACACAGCAATTACAGTAGCCTTGGAAACGGGTCCCATTTTCGTAGCGATAAATGCTATGTAGCTGATTAAAGTGAAACCTGCTGCGAGGGCCAACACTAATTTGGCTCTTACTGGATTTAACCAGGGCATCAAAACCAGAACCAAACTTAATATGAATGATACTGTTGACGGTAACCAAACGGCGGCATCAACTGCTGCTCCGTCTGTATTAACGAAAGTCATTATCGCAGCACAGATGCCTCCAAAAATGATACCGGATGCCATAGTAACTTTGTTGCACACCCTGCGGAGTTTCTTGCCTTCTAATTCCTCGATAGTGATCTTTTCGTTCCCTGCCATTTTGGGATCCAATTGATTGTCTTGTAATTTATCCGCAACGATTCCTTCTGAAGTCTTGTTTTGTCTCTAGATTTCCAACGCTAACTAGAAAACATGTGGAGAATACAGATTTATGTATGGACTGTCCTGCAAAAGCTTAAACCAAAACATGGCGGGGATGGAAGTTCTGACTCAGTCTATGACTGACCCAAGCGCAAACGCGTACACCCGCATTGCAAGGAGGAAAGGGAAGGAAGACTTTTTTTTTTTCGTTTTTTTATTCACCTTCTATCCAAAAATCCAAACAAAACTACACTGATGAAATAAAAACAATATCCATGAAAGCTGCGTAAATTCCACACTATTACGCGGCATCTACGATAGTGCAGGTGAAATCAATCCATGACTGAAATGGATCGAGGACTCCTTCCAATATAAAAAATCGATGAAAACTAACAAATGAGGTTTCGACGAAGCAGCTAATGTGATGCGATCTTATTATTATCTTCACCACTTCTTATCAATATCCAAAGTCAATGGATATTAGATAATTTTGAGGACGAAAGCCTGACACTGCGTGACTCCAGTGAAAGTGAAATGAGGTTTGGAAGAAGCGACCTACCTACTGTGATGCGACCTTATTATCATCTTCACCACTCTCTCTATCTATGACTTCAACCTTTTAATATTCTTTACCAATTTCCCATCAATTCCAAGTGGGCCTGGGCGTGTCTGTGCGAAGCCCTGCAAATGACGGAAGATATTAGTTGTAGAGGAATCTGTAAAAGTTACTGAAACGAGGTTTCGAGGAAGCACCTAATTGTCATCTTCACCACTTTCCATGTCTGACTCAAACAATTTAATATTCTTATCAAATTCCAAGGGGGCCTGTTGTCTATGGGAGGCTTGGAGCGCGTCTCCAGGAAACTCTTGCAGACCTTATATTTGCACAATTTGTAAGATTTCTTACCACTCTGTTTTGTGTTCTTAGAGGCAGAGACGTATATTAAAATTGATTGTTGTTGTGGATCTTTTACCTAGAGTTTTGAGACGCAACATTAATGGATTATGGAAAAAAATTGAGAGATGCAATATCGAGAGCTGCAGTAGATGGTGGATCCACAACTGTTGACTGGTTATCCGTGTGCGCTGCAACGATTATGAGCGTGTCGTTCGTAGCAGTGATCAGGATCCTTTCAGTCATTGATGTCCAGAGTTCAAGTGTAAACATGGCAGCCTTGCGAGTATTTGTGACGTTGGAAAGCATCGCCGTGTTTTCTTCTGCGGGAGTGCTTACCATGAATTGTTTCATAGATTGTAGGCAAATTAGCATGCCGCGAATCATTAAAGTGGAGGGGGCAATGCGGCAATTTGTTTTGCTGTCTTTGGTATGCTCAATTGTTGGTGCCTTCTTTGCATGGGCTTCCCTATCTTCACAGAAACAGGGCATAACATTTTGTTGAGTGAAAGCATTTTATGCACTTGTTTTTCAACATTGATATCGATATGGGTTGCTCTATTTCCGTATATATATAACGGTTTCCGCTTTCCTTCCTTGCTTCTGATGTGATTGCATCTCCAAAAAAAAAATTATCGTCAACAATGATGTCCGCATGGTGATGATATCTATCCCCTGTTCAGCTTTCTGAGCAGGTTCTTGTTATGTTTTATCTCCTAATTTCTATGTAAACTTTTTCCCCTTTCGTAACTCCGTGGTTGGATCTCGAATAAGTGTTTGGTCTCTTCCGGATCCCTGCATTAGTTAATTCTTGGTTAAATGAGTTATTGAGTGTATGCAGCTGATTAAAACACAAATGAGAGTGTTGTAATAAGCGTCATACCCGTTCAAAGTAAGATTGTTGTGCATGTTTCATTCATCTGCAACTTTATGGTGGTTTTTCCGCGCCCTTTCAATGACCATTTTATCAATTTGATTTTTTGTATGGTTTATTATTTTTTTCATGTGTTGTCTTAAATGTAATATTATACCTATAGAACCTAATATAAACAAATCAAATGCACTCATTCATTGAATTAGCACAAACAAGTACATCGCAAGAAAATAATTACTCTAAGGAATTCAAATATCCTTAAAGTAGTAGCTCACATTAAAAGCAACTCCTACACAAGTGTAAAGCTCTCCAAACGAGGTTTGAGAGTCAAGTGTCCCAAGCCAAAGACCACCAAATCCAAATTAAGCACTAAGCATGTAGACCACTGCAAACATTAATTAACTAGCAATCACACGTGACTTGTGAGATGGAGACAACAAAAGGGATACATTGAGGAAGTTAAATTGGAAGGGGAGCGACAGAAAAGGAGGAGGAGGAATGATGAAAAAGGTGTTCGAGGGAATAGACCATGGGTGCAGAAAGGTAGAGGGAATCGGAGGAGCCAAGTTGTTCAATCATGTCGAAACCTCATTTTTGCTTTTCGCGAACGTGTTCCTCGAAGAGTGTTTCCAAAGCAAATCAAATTCTTCAGGAAGGCTATCATTAGGATTGTCATGTAGGCATTGACGAAGGCCCCCTATAGTTTCTAGAATGGCATGATTGATATTTTGCTTCATGAAAACAAATGTTGTATCTTGGATGTGGTGTCACATGATGAGATTAAGCAAGAAGTATCTGAACCTAGGGTGTCCACCAAAGTGGTTGTCATAGTATCGAATCAAATGCTTTGCGTATTCATGAAGTTGAATCTATTTCATGCAAGGTTGTTTGAACATGGTTGAACTTGTTGGAAACAAAGTTGGAAATGCCGTTGTGAAAAGACCTTCCGTGTTGTATTCATTAACAGGTGAAATTCCAGTTTCAGGCCACGACATGTAGTAGGGTGACCCTTCTGTCGAAGCTTGCAGGAAGCATTGTATTTACTCTTGTTTTATACTTGAAGTAGGAAATACCGGGACAAAGGACGACGAAAGGTTGATTGTAGTGGGGGATGGTAATCCATCTAGACCAACAAAAATAGGTTGTAGTTCGTGGGAAGGGGGTATCAATTTCAACAAATCTTAAGATGGAGGAGACATTAGTATGTGTAGAAGGAAAGGAGGACATGGCTTCATAGTCAATGAAAACATCTTTATAATATGGATCATCAACAATTTTGAATGGAAGAGCATCCCACTCACGAACCCTGCTCACATATAAATCATACTTTTGTTCGGTCCCTTTCTTTCTATGAGCAAGATGCAGTCCAACTCTCCAAGATAGCACAGAAGGTATTTGATAATAGATGAAATATTTTGAGGGAAACTGATAGGGTGGCATGTGTATTTGTATTGTCCCCTACGTGCTTGGCTAACCTATAGGATGGGATTGAATCTTGCGATTAGCATTTCCTCAACTTGTATCAGGCATTGTAGAACAAGAGGTTGATGACCCAGGTCCAGGTTGTTCCATGGAAAGAAGCGTTGACCATTTCTCTATGCAGGGCATCTATTGCACACATAAACACATCCATTCATTTTCCATATCATTCCTAGGTAGTTTTCCATGCAAACTGAGCAAGTTTGTGTTCTGAAAATGGCATCTATCCTTTTTCAAAAATTTCGTTGTGCCTCCATAAAGGATGGAAATGCAAGGAAATAATTTTTTTTATGAGAAGCGAAAGAAGCGTTGCTGAGTGATTGCATATGCATACTTTCAAAAATAAGGGTTTTGGAAGTGGAAGGGGGAGAATCACATGTTGTTTGGAGTGAATGGGAGAAGCTATTAGGAGAGAGGACTTTGTTGTCAAGCGTCGGAAGAGGGTAATATAGATCGAGTAGTGGAAGTCATGGGATTTCACATGGAATTTCTGCACAACTATTTTGAATAAAACATGTCCATTATGTGGGAGGCAAGAAAAACTCCAGTAACTTTTCTATATCAAATTAGAATAGCTGGAATTAAATTTAACACTAAAATTATAGAATCTAGAAGCCACTTCCTTTGCTACACAATTCTACATATCTAAAACCTGAGACACTATATTACAAACAGATAAATATAAACAAAATTTCTTTGCAGCAGGGTTATCATTATGACGTAAAATCCATGTGTTGTATTTTATCTCAAGGCAAAGTGGAGGGAAACTTAGACACGTTCAAAATTTATTTTAGTAAATTAATTTCAATGCTTCTCCTAATGACTGCACAAGCAATCATTAATTGTAAACATTGGCAAGCCATTTATGCACAACTTCCAAGGGATATCTTTTTGAAATTCAAAACTACAGCCACTTTCCATGCCAGAACACTTCTGCCAAAGCAACACGACAACCTGTATTAACAAATAATTTGGATAATTAATTGATTATATAAGAAAAATAACATCTTGTCTTTATTAACGAATGTTGTTTTGACAGGGTATATAAGACAATAAACATCACACAACATTTTTTAAAATGGGAAGGTCTATCAAATACATTTCAAAACATTGGAGCACTGGCTGCTTCTTCTCTTCTTGGGGACACTAAGTCCACAACTTGTTTCTTGGCAGTGGAAGGGGGCTCTCAGGGACTTCTTTCTGGGCAGTGCTTGCCTCCCCTTCTATATCTTTTCCTTTGGCTTTAGGCAAGTGTTTTGGCCTGGTGGGTGCATCGCCCAAGGGAGACGTGGTAAAGTCTACCCCAAGGTAGATGATACCATTTTTCTTGCACTAATGCTCGGTGCACTACAGAGTGCCCTTGACCCTTTTCTCAATAGTCTGAGGGGCCTTGTTTCTATCAATTTTGGTAAATGGAAAATTGTCCCCATCCATGTCTAGATAAACCTGATAAAATTCTTGATCAGTTGCTTGGAAATCCTTTGGGATGATAGCCACACCATACTAAATGATCTCTGCCAGGGCTAGGCAAGAGTGATCCTTTTGTCTGAGCTCAAATTTGTGATATAGATCGATGTAGATATCTTCGATCTTAGGGACATGAATTGGATCGATATTTTCCCTTGGAAGGTAATCACGAGGATCAAAGGTTGGCCTTTCCAGGAAATTATGCTTCAAATTGAGAAATTCAAGCTCTGCAAACATCTCCCGGGCTTTGCTCTATGAAGTACAGGTGTACCTACCCACTGTGAGGGGGAATGGAGTTCCACCCTTCTTCCTTTTTAAACACTTCTCATGGTATGTGATGAGTTGTCTAGACAGCTCTAATAGGATCAACTTGGGTCCCACATACCTTGGTAATTTAGTGGGCTCCCCCAAGAAGTTAGCGGCTCTGAGATAGGTGAAAGTGGGGAATTGCATGAATAACACTCCCCACTTCTTTGTGGTGGTGACCACGATTTTGGTTGTCTGACCATGAGTCATGTTTGGCCTCAAGAGGAAGATGACGCCATAGAAGAAGACGTCGTTGACTTTATTGAATTGGGATATATTGTTCTCCAGTCTTAACTCTGGATATTATTCGTATATTTTGACCTGGGGCCATACCCCATATCGATTCAATGCTGGGTAGTCACTCTCTGAGGTAGCATCATATACCGCATAGGAGTTCATACAGAATTTCCCAGTTGTTGAAAGTTGTTGAAGTTGCTCTGAGATTGTGTTGCTGATAATCTCTCCCCATTCAAAATGTTGATCAGGAACATTTTTATTCATTGTTTCTAAATACCTGAGCATCCACTTGTGAAAGTAATGGGCATCGAGGAGCCCAGAAACCCTTCTCAGGAAGGTGATGGTGTCACTCAGCTCCTCTGAAAAGTCACTGCGATGAATGAATTGTGGCCACCTGCTTGTCACCTTCTTATTTTTGAGGTACACCTCATTCATCAGCTGCATACATTTGTCTTCATTTTCAGTCCATGTCTTCATGCATTCCTCTTGGCTTACTGATACAAAACGTCGGTGGTGAGGGATACCCATCATGATCTCAAAATTTCGGGCCGTGAGGTTGATTATTACCTCACCCTTCTCATTTTCAACACATCTTGTGTCCTTATTATAACAATGGCCCACCAACATCATGAACTCATTGTTGATTGCGCTCACTGGGATCCCTGCAGCAAAGTGCAGACCACTGCCGACCAATTTATCCATCCACGGGCTGCCTGTGACCTTCTTGGTTTTGGCCCAGAAGTCCTCCATGTCAATGTTTCCCAGTTCTGAATCTCTGATTTCAAGATTGCACTCTGCAAGAGATTCAGGCATCTTGACCCTCTGGTATTTATATTTCATTTCTTCTTCTGTTATCCTAGCTTTACCTTTGGACTTGGTTGGTTTCTTACTTGATGAAGACATGTGTGAATCTAAGTTCAACTATTGATCTGCAAGAAGAATCAGGGAAGTCCATCCCAGAAGATCCATGTTAGCTGTTAAGTCGTCCATCAAAGTTTACAGAATGAAAATTTAGCAATTTATGAGCCTCTGGGCGCAAGGTGCAACTTTACTATAGGATGCAGGGACCTAGAAAAGTAAGGCACACTTTGGGAAAGTGTTTCATGGGAGAAAACAACGCCAAAAGGGGCACAGGACGCGGAAAGGCTACACAGAACATTTAGATGTTGGTGTCAAGGGATGTGCGCTTGCGCCATTGGAAGTCTTTTAGTGGGGCATAGATATGGTTGGTGTAATAGAGTCCCAGGATGTGCCATTGGCGCAGATGTGGTGGATGCTGCATTAGAGTGAGGTGCGCCAAGTGGTTTAGTTTGCATGGCATGGGAAAGGTTTGCACAACACGCAGTGTTGTTGTAGTTACTTTGGCGCCAGCGCTTGCACCTAGGGAATTTTGTAATGTCTATAAGGCACGGAGAAGGATTATGCCATATGCAGGGGCAGTGTGCCTGTGCCATGACTTTGTTTGATGTAACAAGAATGAATCTTGCGCCAAAGGAAAAACAGTGGGTTGTTTGCAAAAAAAAATTGACTTTCACTCTTTTGGTTCAGATTTTGATCTCTAGGAGGGAAAAATTAGCAAACCAGGAAAAAAGGGACAAATGAGTTTGAGTTGTTGGGTTTGTAAATGGGGCTATCCCTTTCTTCTAGATTATTTTCTTCATCATTTAACCCTAATCACCTAGCTCAACATAAAAACTACAAAAAATCCACAAGAAGAGCAAGGGCCACTTACCAAGAATATATAATGATAAAGGAGATGATGTGGGGACCATGAACGTGACAAATGGCAACATGCGAGGCTGACAGGAACGCTGACAAGTACAGAGGAATAAATTTTTCATATTTTTGGAATTGTGAAAATGGCAGGTTGGACGCGCCTATATATAGCAAAAAGTGCACTAAATGCGCCACCAAATTTTTCTATGGTGCACTTAAGTGGATGTGGACACGATGAGATTTGTGCAATGGCGCGGCTTTGGGGGTGTCAACACTATGTTTTCAACACCTACAACACACTTTAGAGAGGTGCAACATTAAGAGGCGCAACATTGAGAGGTGCAACATTGAGAGTGTAGACACTCTCAAGAATGTGCCAAAGGAATAGAGGGGCACAATTTTGGTTGATGTAACGTGAATGAAAACTACGCCCAACCCAAAAGGTTGAAAATGACCAAGTTCAAAAAACTAGATTTTCCAGAAAGGGATTTTATGCCATTCCAAACATTAAGGGACCTCGACGGGAGACAAAAATGGAAATTTTGGTATGGTTACCTATAAAATTTCCCTTGTCAATTTCACAAGATAACACTCATCTACCACCATAATGAATTACGGGCCTCCTTTCTTTCCCAACAAGGAATAACACATGGAGACATGGGTTTTATAGTGGAACTCATCATGGTTGGAACAGGTGAATTCAATGCATCTTATAGGGTGGTTAGAGTGGGTGGATTCAATGCTCTTTTAGGGGTGGTTGAAGTAGGATTTGAATTTTCCCTCTCTCCTTCTCTCATTATTTTTTATATTTTAAAGAAGGGTAATTTTTCTAAGAAGTTGGTCATTCTTATCTCTTGCCTCCCTCCCTCTTTCTTCCCTAGGGTTGAATGTAGAGTTTAAGCCTCCTCTCTTGGCTTTATAATGGCATTTTATTACCTCTTTCCCACTGATGATGTACTGTGTGAACTCATGGAGAAATAAAATATGTTTTGTGATA
Source organism: Taxus chinensis (assembly GCA_019776745.2). Lineage (NCBI taxonomy): Eukaryota > Viridiplantae > Streptophyta > Pinopsida > Cupressales > Taxaceae > Taxus > Taxus chinensis. The sequence goes on from CM034153.1 coordinate 764,232,777, forward strand.
CATTTTATCCATCCTTCCTTATTTTATCCTCTCTTCTTGCCTCTCATCATTGTAGGGTATATTGTGCATACTTTTGATGTATATTGCAGGTTCTAAAAGCTATGTTTAATGGGTTTGAAGCGCTGTTCTCTGTGAAATCTATCTCTGGTCTATGGTGCATCTTGTCCACCCTCTCCATTACTCACATCTTTCAACTTCAGGTAGGTTGATTTTTGATCAGTGATCCCCCTTTTCTTAGTGCTATCACCTCTGTAGTGTAGGATTTCTTTATTTTCATGCTCTCTCTCTCCCTATCTCCTTGGAATTCTTATATTAGGAGTAGATAGTCACATTTCCTTCCTTAGAAGTAGTTTATCATTAGGATTAGGAAGAAGAAGCCGACATTATCTAGAGGACCATCTCAAGTTCACAAGTCCCACAACTTGAGAAATCGTGCCATGTTATGTTGTGATTTTACACTAATAGTTTTGGCACACCCGATGGAACAGGTTTGAAACACCTTACCACTTCATCTTAGTAGGTTGGTGTGTTCTTGTTAAGATTCAGCCTTTAGAGGCTCATGCAAAGCAAATCTGGTGACTCCATCTAGTCAAAAACCCATCCTCTGAGTTATATAATATCCTTCCATCCATTTCCACCCATCCTTCTTTCCACACCTTCCATATTCTTCCATTCATGAAGTTGTGCAATTATGTCTTCATTCCCATCTTGGAATTCACACTTGCAGCAACAACAATGTAGTCTACCTCCAATGTATTTCTCAACTCCTCTAGATCAGCATTATGATCAAATTCAAAACCATCATGCTTACCCATACAAGAAGTGTCAAAGCTAGTTTGGATATGGAACTTATCGAGAGCAAGGGTACACATATGATGATAAAAGCTATATGGAGAATGTTGATCTGCTGGAAAAGATTCAAAGAATGGAGGCTAACATGGTTCAGTCTTGGACTACAACAAAATTGAAGGCATTTAAAATTGGTTGTAGGGCACCTTGTCCATGGGAATGCCCTTTTCTAAAACATTACAGCCCGCAAGAGAAGCTTGACTTCATGGTTGAAATGCTTCCTTAACTTGCACAGTGGACTAAGGAAATAGAGGCCTATGAGCTTGGTGTTAGAAAACTTGTTAATGGGTAAGCCCACCACCTCATAGATTTTATTTTCATGTTTCTCAATTAGTATCATCACAGCAATGTCATGAGTCTAGTTTCTCACTTTCTACCCTAAGTGTTGGTTTCCCTTCTTCATAGCCTAGTCTTCCATCTCACCTCAATTCTTATATCCTTTTCCCTTCCAAGTAGTCATCCCCTCCAAAAAAAAAAGAAGTCACACTTCCCTCACCACCAAAAATAATTGTAAAATTGGTTCAAACCCTATCCACTTCTCCTCTTGCCTTCCCAATTCCATGTCGGGAAGAAATTTCAAAAACTAGTCAAGGAGAGAAGCAAGAAGGAGAGCCAAATAGAGAAGAAATGATCAAAATTTTGGTAAGCTTGGCTCACAGATTTGGGATTACAAAAATCCCCTTGATGGTTAAACCTTCAGAGGAGGTCAGGGTCAGACCACAAATGGTGGAAGCTGAGTTTGCAGTAAAAGAAGAAAAAGAACAAGAGGAAGAAGATCAACAGTCTGTATGCTCTGAATGTAGTGTCTGTAATGGAACTTTATCTGAAGAGAATGTTGATCTAATTAAAGCTACACAACCAGTTAAGAGGGAGGAATAACTATCAGCTCCAAGTCCTATTGAAGAGGAGCAGCTGGAAGATATCAAATCGAAGTTGAAGTCACTTGATGAAGAGAGCATTATTGAAGATTTTTTTCATTTCATTTGAAGGGCTTGATTTGATTAATGAATCCATGATGGAGGATAGCTATCAAGAAGACCTTGCTGCCCCAAATAGTCCTCTAGAGTAGCGAATTGAAAATTTTGATCTGGAAAATTTTAAGCAAGAGGAAGAGGCTATCTAAGAGCAAGTCAGTCTTCAAGAAACAACGAAGGAAGGAAAAGAGTACGAAGATCCCATCTCTACCACACCATCCATCCAGGTGATTCCAAGAAGAGAATGTTTTCATTCAATGCATTTGTAAAACAACGGACAGGAGGAAATATAAATCCCCCCCACAACAGTTACACAAGCAGGGATGGTTACTCCTTAACCATATGTGTGTAGGATGTAGGATGTATTAATTAATTAAGCTAACATTCCCCCCTTAATACATTATTCCTACATATGTACCCCCTACACAAATCAAACTTCACCTTTTCGAGAGGCTTGGTGAGAATATATGTAACCTGAAAATCAGTAGGGCAGTACTGGAGCTAAATTTGGTGGTTCAAGACCTGTTCACGAATGTAGTGACATTCGACCTCAATATGCTTTGTTCGTTCATGGAAAATACAGGATTCTTCATAAGATTCAACACACCTTGATTGTCGCAGTGAATGATGGGAGGTTTCTCTTCAGGAATCCCTATATCTGCAAGAATGTAACGTAACCAAATTGCTTCGTACACAACTCCTCGTGCGGTGTGGTATTCAGCCTCAATGGATGAGAGAGCAACAAAAGTTTTCTTCTTGCTAATCCACGAGATAGGTCCTAGATCCGAGATGAAAAACATATCCTGAAGTTGATTTCCTGTCATCAACGGATCCTACATAGTCCAAGTCTGTATATCCCTGCAAGAAGAACTGAGTGTTCTTCTGATACTCTAGACCAAAGTCAACTGTACCTTGGACATATCTCAACACATGCTTTGCTGCTATCCAATGACATTTCTTTGGCTCCTGCATAAATCTGGTGAGATAGCTCACCTGCAAAGAAAATATCTGGTCTGGTATAAGTTAAGTAAATGAGACTCCCCACAAGCTGCCTGTAGTGAGTGTCATCTACTTGCGGTGAATCCTAGAATCTAGATAATTGCAAAACTTTTTCCATAGGTGAGGACATTGGTTTACAATCTGACATTCCATACTTTTCCAGGAGTGTCTTGGCATATTTCATCTTGGGAGACAAAGATATGATTCTTCTTCTACCATATCTCTAAGCCAAGACAGTAGTGAAGTAGGCCCAAATCGGTCATGTCGAATCATTTCTTCAGATCATTCTTTAGATCATCTATAAGATTGTCAGAACTTCCTGTTATCACAAGATCATTTACGTACAAAACTAGAATGACAATCTCTGTTCCTACCTTCTTGATATACAAATTTGTATATGAGGGGCTACGAGTGAATCCATGCTGTAATAGGTGATCATAAATTTTTATATACCATGCCTTAGGTGCTTGTTTGAGTCCATAAAGAGAATTTATCAAATGACATACCTTGTGTGGTTGATGCTCATCTACAAACCCTTCAGGTTGGGCCATGTACACTTCTTCTTTGAGATCACCGTTTAGAAAAGCACTCTTGACATCCATCTGCTGAAGTTTCCATCCATTTTGTGCTGCCAGTGCACAAACAACTTTGATGGTTTTGATCTTCGCAGTGGGTGCAAAGGTCTCGTCATAGTCAATTCCTTCTTGCTGAAGCATAACCCTTTGCAACAAGTCGTGCTTTGTGTTTTTTGATTGAACCATCTGCCTTATAATTTTTTTTGAAAATCCATTTGCAGCCAATGGATTTCTGACCTGGAGGTAGATCGACAAATTCCCACGTCTGATTCAGAATTAGGGAATCATATTCAGCATCCATAGCTTGTTTCCACTGTGGTTGGTCTTAATAGCCTCATTGATACATTTGTTAGTATTTGTGTGTTTGTTAGTGGACAGTTGAATAACTGTCTCCCTCACGGCTAGCTTCCCTGTCGGCCTATATAAAGGCGTGCTTTGTATTCTTTAAATATAGCAATACATTCATTCTCTTTGCAGCGCCTATCATTGGTATCAGAGCACTTATCCATCCTCTACCTGCGTGGAAGATTGAAGTGACAGTTTTTGGCATGTTCTTTGTGTGTTGTGCGTGGACAGCGACCAAGAGTGACCTGTCTTTCCTTGGCGTAGGGAGTCAAAGGACCTGCTATGACTGCTTGTGCCTAAAGAGTTGGATTTGGCATGTGAAGATCGGAGTAGGAGAATTTGATTTGCGTGGAGAGCTGTAATTGCTTAGCACATGGACGTGTGGGAGTCTATCATGCAGTGTGGAAATCAAAAGCCTGGAGCAAACGTTTTGACCTACAACAAACAACTCTCCTTAGAAGCGACTTGGGGAAATTACAGCTTGTCTTTCTCCTTTGTTGGATAAACTTTCGTCAGACCTACGTGCCGGAAACCAGCACTGTGAAAAACGTAGTTGTGAAAAGTCCTGCACTGAAGAAGAAAAGTAGAGATCGGTGCCTAGAAATTTGCACCCAACTGGAGACAAGCTGCGGTTCTGAAAATAGTCCCGCGTTTCTTCGCTGCGTGTGTGAAGGAGTCCCGTTTGCTAGCTAAGCGTGGAGCGTTTCTTTGCTGCGTGCGTGAAGGAAGAGAGGAAGAGCAGACTGGGTTGTGTGAAGAAGACTGTCCCATTTTTCTTTTGCTGTGCGTGGAGGAGAAGAAGACTGAGTCCTGTGTTTTTCTGCCTGTGCGTGCCTTCTTTGCTAAGCAACGAACCAATTATTTGGGCATTGAAGAACGAGACACCACTGTGCTGTGGTAGGAGCCCTCAAGGAGCTACACAGTGACTGTTTAACATTTCTTTGCGAGAAAACTGCGCAAGTGACTGTTGGAATACTTTTGGTTCGACGTTCGATGTCAAGCATGGCGGATTCGTGCAGAACTTGAACGTGGTTATGATGCAGATGACGAACGCGAAATAGAACGCCCACAGGAGTGTCGGCGTCTCACTGCACGAGCCTATAGAGCCCATCTTCGGGACAGATTCCTTCAGTAAGCATTGTAGCCATTTTGAAAAAAATAAATAAATAAATAAGATACATTTTTGAGTTTTTGAAAATGTCTGCTCCAAAAATATTGCTATCCGATGCCCAACTCTTGAAAGGGCCAAATTTCGCCGCATGGAAAACCAAAATGCGGACGATTCTTCAATTCGAAGATCTTTGGGGGATTGTCTCTGGCAAAGACGCCCCTCCCACAGACGATGATCTGTTGGAAAAATATGAAAAGGCTGATGCGAAAGCACTAATGCTCATCACCCTCAGTCTTTCTGATGAGGTGCAGCCATACATTCGGGAAGCAACTGCTTCTTCTCAGGCATGGAGCGCATTGTGTACCATCTACGAAGCTAAGAATCTGACGTCAAAGTTGCAACTTCAGACAAAGCTTCATACGATGAGTATGCATGAAGGCGAATCAGTAGAAGCCTTCTTGCGGCGTGTAGCTGAGTTACGTGCAGAACTCTCTGCACTCGGTGAACCAGTGGACGACAAGTTGCTAGTCCCGCTCACCCTGCGAGCTCTTCCTTCACGGTTTCGGACACTGATCACCACGTTGACAATTACTCAACAGGAGGTGAGTTTTGTCAACCCTGGTGAATTATCTCCAGCAGGAAGAAGCCATGCAAAATGTACAAGAAGCCTTCGAAGACAAGGCTCTCATCACGAGGCAAAAACATAAGCCTCGGAAAGGGCAATCAGCCCCCCAAAATCAGAAGCAGCATGCTCAGCAGCCATCTTCACAGCGGCCACCACAGCGGCCACCCCAGAAGCAGCATAATCACAAGGCGGATCGGTGGTGCCACATTTGCTCCACGGATACGCACACGACTGCGAACTGTTATTACAACGGTCGCAAGTATGGAAATTCTGGCGAAGAGAGCACTTCTGGCTGAGGATATTCCAAGAAATCCCGATGGCATGCTCGTAATCAGAGGCAGAAGGGCCACATTGCTGCTCAGCAGGATGCCACCTCCGATGAAGAGGTACCAGATACGACTCATTCTGACATTGTTCTAGTCTCACAGACTTCGCAGCCGTCAGAAGATGTCTGGTTGATTGATTCAGGTGCCAGCAAACACATGACTGGCAACAAGAAGTTGTTCCATACTCTGAGTGACCGGCCCACTGGAGATCGGATCACCATTGCAGACAATCAAGAGTATATTGCAGCAGGGATTGGTGATGTCATCATTCCTCTTGGAACACGAAGATGTACACTCACAAAGGTGCTCTATGTTCCAGGTTTGACTTCAAATCTTTTGTCTGTAAGTCAACTTCTTAACCATAGAATGCAGGTTGAATTCTTTGTTGAAAAAGGGGTCAAGTCCTGCATCATTTCCCAGGGAGAGTCAGTCATTGCTCAAGCATTTCTGAAGGGCCGTCTATTTGCACTGGATGCGGTCACTTCATCTAGCGTTGCTCTCTCTGCATCAACGGCAGAGTCCACTGCACTTTGGCACTTTCGATATGGTCATCTTTCTGCCGGGGCTCTGCATCAACTCAGTGCGAAGGAAATGGTAAGAGGGCTTCCTCCACTCTCCCATTCCTTACCTGTTTGCTCAGGATGTCTTGCGGGCAAACAACATAGAGGTCCATTCAAACAGAGCTCTTATCATTCTACAGAGCATCTTCAGGTCGTTCACACCGATCTGTGCGGACCCCTGCCAGCTAGCTTTCAAGGTTTTGCATACTTTCAGCTCATCATTGATGATTACTCACGGAAAATGTGGGTATATTTCCTTCGGAAGAAGAGTGAGGCACTTGCAAATTTCCAAACCTTCTACCAGCAAGCCACCAGGCAGTCTGGGAAGCCTCTTCTTCTCCTCCGCTCAGATCGAGGGGGGGAATTTGTGTCAAAGAAGTTCTTAGCATACCTGAAGCAGCATGGCATTCAGCAACATTTGACTGCTCCCTATACGCCCCAACAGAATGGGATTTCCGAGCGCCACAACAGGACTGTCATGGAGATGGCTCGTTGTATGCTCTCGACCGCCAAGTTGGAGGATCAGTTTTGGGCAGAAGCAGTCCAGACAGCAGTGTATTTACTCAACCGGGCACCCACGAAGATCTTGCAGAACAAGACACCGGAAGAGGTATGGACTGGTCGTAAACCTTCTATTCATCATTTAAGAGTTTTTGGTTGTACTGCATATATGCATGTTCCAGATAAGAGAAGGAAGAAGATCGATCCAAAGACACTGCCATGTCTTTTCTTGGGGTATAGTACTACCTCAAAGGCATATCGTCTCATGGATCCTGAGACGAAGAAGATCTACGAGAGTCGAGATGTGGTATGTGATGAGTCATCCTTTGACTCCTTGCCACACAATGGAGATCCAGTACCGACCTCGTCACATAGATTGCTCACACATCCAGATGATGAGCAAGATGATTCTTCTCAGAGAGAAGAAGAGCTGAGTGGAGACTTGTTCGTTGATCTTGGCACACTGGAAAACACATCTTCACATCAGCAGCGCCAACGTCCGAAATGGGTCCAGAGTACTATCAGGGATGCACACCTGAACTCACTTCCTGGTACTTCTACGGGAGTTAGAACACGAAGTCAAGCTAGACATGAGGTAAATTTTGCACTCATGAGTTCAGTTGTTGAGAGCACCGAACCTGACACTGTTCGTGAGGCATTAGACCAACCACAGTGGAAACAGGCTATGGATGCTGAATATGATTCCCTGATTCAGAATCGGACGTGGGAACTTGTCGATCTGCCTCCAGGTAAGAAATCCATTGGCTGCAAATGGATTTTCAAAACAAAATATAAGGCAGATGGTTCAATCGACAAACACAAAGCACGACTTGTTGCAAAGGGTTATGCTCAGCAAGAAGGAATTGACTATGACGAGACCTTTGCACCCACTGCGAAGATCAAAACCATCAGAGTTGTATGTGCACTGGCAGCACAAAATGGATGGAAACTTCAGCAGATGGATGTCAAGAGTGCTTTTCTAAATGGTGATCTACAAGAAGAAGTGTACATGGCCCAACCTGAAGGGTTTGTAGACGAGCATCAACCACACAAGGTATGTCGTCTGATAAAGTCTCTTTATGGACTTAAACAAGCACCTAGGGCATGGTATATAAAAATTGATGATCACCTATTGCAGCATGGATTCACTCGTAGCCCCTCAGATACAAATTTGTATATCAAGAAGGTAGGAACAGAGATTGTCATTCTGGTTTTGTACGTAGATGATCTTGTGATCACAGGAAGTTCTGACAATCTTGTAGATGATGTAAAGAATGATCTGAAGAAATCCTTCGACATGACTGATTTGGGGCTACTTCACTATTGTCTTGGCTTAGAGATATGGCAGAAGAAGAATCATATCTTCGTCTCCCAGATGAAATATGCCAAGACACTCCTGGAAAAGTATGGGATGTCAGATTGTAAACCAATGTCCACACCTATGGAAAAAGGTTTGCAATTATCTAGATTCCAGGATTCACCACAGGTAGATGGCACTCACTACAGGCAGCTTGTGGGGAGTCTCATTTACTTGACTTATACCAGACCAGATCTTTGCTTTGCGGTGAGCTATCTCGCCAGATTTATGCAGGAGCCGAAGAAATGTCATTGGATAGCAGCAAAGCATGTGTTGAGATATGTCCGAGGTACAGTTGACTTTGGTCTGGAGTATCAGAAGAACACTCAGTTCTTCTTACAGGGATATACAGACTCGGACTATGCAGGATCCGTTGATGACAGGAAATCCACTTCAGGATATGTTTTTCATCTCGGGTCTGGACCTATCTCGTGGATCAGCAAGAAGCAAACTGTTGTTGCTCTCTCATCCACTGAGGCTGAATACCGCGCTGCACGAGGAGCTGTGTGTGAAGCAATTTGGTTACGTCGCATTCTTGCAGATATAGGGATTCCTGAAGAGAAACCTCCCATCATTCACTGCGACAATCAAGGTGTGTTGAAGCTTGTGAAGAATCCTGTTTTCCATGAACGAACAAAGCATATTGAGGTCGAATGTCACTACATTCGTGAACAGGTCTTGAACCACCAAATTCAGCTCCAGTACTGCCCTACTGATTCTCAGATTGCAGATATTCTCACCAAGCCTCTCGGCAAGGTGAAGTTTGATTTGTTTAGGGGGTACATTTGTAAGAGCAATGTATTAAGGGGGGGAATGTTAGCAAGTTAATACATTTGTTTATGTGTTTGTTTGGACAGTTGAATAACTGTCTCCCTCACGGTTCGGCCTATATAAAGGCGTGCTTTGTATTCTTTAAATATAGCAATAGCATTCATGGATCTTCTTGCAGCGCCATCATAATACATTTGTTAGTATTTGTTATAAGACAGTTGTATAAACTGTTTTCCCATCTTGGCGCTCCTCATCGGCCTATATAAAGGCGTGCACTGTATTATTTGCATATAGCAATACATTCTATCATTGTGGTGCAGCGCCCATCATAAGTCTAAGCCATGCAAAATGTACAAGAAGTTCGTGTTTGAAGACAATTTTGGGCTGAACTCATCACGAGGCAAAATTTACATCAAGTCTGGCTTGAAAGGGCAATCTGACTCCCAGTTTAGAAGTGCCTGGAAGTGAGTTCAGGTGCTTAGCATGTCCCTGTATTATGGACCCATTTCAAGACGTTGGTGCACCCTGATGTGAAGATGTGTTTTCTAGTGTGCCTAGATCAACGAACAAGTCTCCACTCAGGTCTTCTTCTCTCTGAGAAGAATCATCTTGCCCATCATCTAGATGTGTGAGAATCTATGTGACGAGGTTGTACTAGATCTCCATTATATGGCAGGGAGTCAAAGGATGACTCATCACACACCACAGACTCTCGTAGATCTTATTTGTCTCAGGATCCATGAGACGATATGCCTTTGAGGTAGTACTATACCCCAAGAAAAGACATGGTAGTGTCTTTGGATCGATCTTCTTCCTTCTCTTATCTGGAACATGCATATATGCAAGTACAACCAAAAACTCTCAAATGATGAATAGAAGGTTTACGACCAGTCCATACCTCTTCCGGTGTCTTGTTCTGCAAGATCTTCGTGGGTGCCCGGTTGAGTAGATACACTACTGTCTGGACTACTTCTACCCAAAACTGATCCTCCAACTTGGCGGTTGAGAGCATACAACGAGCCATCTCCATGACAGTCCTGTTGTGGCACTCAGAAATCCCATTCTGTTGGGGCGTGTAGGGTGCAGTCAGATGTTGTGCTGAATGCCATGCTGCTTCAGGTATGCTAAGAACTTCTTTGACACAAATTCCCCCCCTCGATCTGAGCGGAGGAGAAGAAGAGGCTTCCCAGACTACCTGGTGGCTTGCTGGTAAAAGGTTTGGAAATTTGCAAATGCCTCACTCTTCTTCCGAGAGGAAATATACCCACATTTTCCGTGAGTAATCATCAATGATGAGCTGGAAGTATTCAAAACCTTGGAAGCTAGCTGGCAGGGGTCCGCACAGATCAGTGTGAACAACCTGAAGATGCTCTGTAGAATGATAAGAGCTCTGTTTGAATGGACCTCTATGTTGTTTTCCTGCAAGACATCCCGAGCAAACAGGTAAGGAATGGGAGAGTGGAGGAAGCCCTCTTACCATTTCCTTGGCACTGAGCTGATGCAGAGCCCTGGCAGAAAGATGACCATATCGAAAGTGCCATAGTGCAGTGGACTCCACCGTTGAAGTGCAGAGAGAGCAATGCTAGATGAAGTGACCGCATCTAGTGCAAATAGACGGCCCTTCAGAAATGCTTGAGCAATAACTGAGTCTCCCTGGGAAATGATGCAGGACTTGACCCCTTTCTCAACAAAGAATTCAACCTGCATTTGATGATTAAGAAGTTGACTTACAGAAAAAAGATTTGAGGTCAAACCTGGAACATATAGCACCTTCGTGAGTGTACATCTTCATGTTCCAAGAGGAATGATGACATCACCAATCCCCACTGCAATATACTCTTGATTGTCTGCAATGGTGATCCGATCTCCAGTGGGCTGGTCACTCAGAGTATGGAACAACTTCTTATTGCCAGTCATGTGTTTGCTGGCACCTGAATCAATCAACCAGACACTCTTCTGACGGCTGCGAAGTCTATGAGACTAGAACAATGTCAGAATGAGTTCGTATCTGGAACCTCTTCATCGGAGGAGGCATCCTGCTGAGCAGCAATGTGGCCCTTCTGCCTCTGATTACGAGCATGCCATCGGGATTTCTTGGAATATCCTTGGCCATAAGTGCTCTCTTTGCCAGAGTTTCCATACTTGCGACCGTTGTAATAACAGTTCGCAGTCGTGTGCGTATCCGTGGAGCAAATGTGGCACCATCGATCCGCCTTGTGATTCTGCTGCTTCTGGGGTGGCCGCTGTGGTGGCCACTGAGAAGATGGCTGCTGAGGATGCTGCTTCTGATTCTTAGGGGCTGACTACCCTTTCCGAGGCTTATGCTTTTGCCTCGTGATGAGAGCCTTGTCTTCGAAGGCTTCTTGAACATTTTGCATGGCTTCTTCCTGCTGGAGATAATTCACCAGGGTTGCAAAACTCACCTCCTGTTGAGTGATGGTCAACGTGGTGATCAGTGTCTGAAACTAGGAAGGAAGAGCTCGCAAGGTGAGTGGGACAAGCAACTTGTCATCCACTGGTTCACCGAGAGCAGAAAGTTCTGCACGTAACTCAGCCACACGCCGCAAGAAGGCTTCTACTGATTCGCCATCATGCATACTCATCGTGTGAAGCTTTGTCTAAAGATGTAACTTTGTCGTCAGATTCTTAGCTTCATAGATGGTACACAATGCGGTCCATGCCTGAGAAGAAGTGGTTGCTTCCCGAATGTAAGGTTGCACCTCATCAGAAAGGCTGAGGGTGATAAGCATTAGTGCTTTTGCATCAGCCTTTTCATATTTTTCCAACAGATCATCGTCTTTGGGAGGGGCGTCTTTGCCAGAAATGATCCCCCAAAGATCTTCAAACTGAAGAATCGTCTGCATCTTGGTTTTCCATGTGAAAAAATTTGGCCCTTTCAAGAGTTGGGCATCGATAGCAATATTTTTGGAGCAAACATTTTCAAAAACTCAAAAATTGTATTTTATTTATTGATTTTCAAAAATGGTTACAATGCTTACTGAAGGAACCTATCCTGAAGATGGGCTCTATAGGCTCATGTAGTGAGATGCAGACGCTCCTGTGGTCATTCTACTTCACGTTCATCATCTGGCATCATAACCATGTTTAAGTTCTACACGAATCCGACGTGCTTGACATTAAACATTGAAACAAAAATAATCCAACAGTCCTCGGCACACAATCTCGTCAAAGAGAATATTCCTAGTGTTGCGGAGCTCATTGACCAAAGAAAAGAATATTCCAGAAGAGCTCTCTCGATTCGCAAAGACCCACACTTTGGGAAATGCTTCATGTTGTGCAATCACATCGGATGCCCCACTCAGATCTAAGGCAATTCAAGGGGTGCTATGATTTTGCATCAATAGATAGGATGGAGTGCACACCACACATTGGATAAAGACATGAAGACTTCAAGAATATGTGAAGGCTATTTTGGAACAAGAGGGAGACCAAGAGTAATGCAGAGTTCGAGCTAATAATAGGATTATATATGGAGTTAATTATAGATAATCTATTATTAGGCGAAGCTTGTATGCTTATTTATTTGTATTTTTAAATGGCACATGACTTTTTTTTAGCATGCAACCTATTTTGAGAGTGCACGGGCGGTGAAGGGCACTTCCCCATTGCTATATATATGTATTTATTTTCATTGTTTTGAGAGGTAGAGTGTGTATGACTGTATGTAACAGAGTTATGTTGCTGGTATGATTTTGTGTGCATGACTTTGTGATGGTATTTATTATGTATTCAACTACTGGTTTGTGATGATTGAATATAATGGATCATTATGGATGGATATTGATTGCTGATGTTTCTTTTCATGGTTACTGTATGGTGAATATGATATTAATCTTTATGTGATCTGTGTGTTTCCAAATTGAGCTCATAGATCTGATTGATAGAATGAGTTATGCACTTTGATTATGGTTATTATGATCATGCGTGGTAACACCCTGGTAAGGCAGTAACAAAGAGGAACTTGGTACTTTTGCGTGCTTCGGGTGAGAGCTCATATCTGTCTGAGTGATGTGTTAGCGCATCTAGGGTTCGAGGCTTCTAATCTGTCTAGCTACTTGGTGGCCTTAATGGTGGAAGAGGAAGCTAGGGATGATGATATTGCTATTGTTATGATTACAAGTTCTTCTGATGAAGAGAATAACTAGTGCTAGTAATGTAGGTTGTATCTAGTATGTTTATAGTTATAACTGCTTTTGGGTGATCCATATTTGATGGTTTTTTGTAAAACTTGAATTACCCCTATTTTTCAGGGTTTTTTTCATAATATATTATAAATAGTGAGGATTTGAGCCTCTTTTTTAATCGATAAAAAAAACTAGGAAGTAGGAAAGTGTAACTGACACCTCGAGAAGTGTAACTCCCTCTGTCCCACAACCACATAAACAAGCTAAATATATGTGGACGTAATACAATGCAATGCAATGAAAAATGTACACTAACATATGTAACAAATAATAAAAGAGAGAGATAAGTTTCTAGTTATCGTTTAGCATGCTCATATCTAGGAGTAAGAAGCTCTCCAAGTTTCGTATTGCATTAAAGCTAAACAAGAGTAGATTGATTTATATACCAATCTGAAATAAATAAAATAGATTCTTTGTTCCTATTTCACATGTGTCAATTATTTTGTTGTATTCTTTATTTTTCAATATTGACAAAATTCTCAGTTTGAAAAGGATTATGTAATTAATAACTGTTATATGTGGGAAGGTATTTTATGTGATCCACGAGTGGAAGAGGGAAGTAAAAGCATAGACAGATAGCACCCATACCCAACAAAATTGCGTGCAAATCACTAATATTATTTTCCAAACATCAGTGTAGGAAATTACGATTCGATAACAAAGGTAGAATGAACACACACACGGAATCACAAAACCATGCATCTCTACCAAAGTAACAGAGCTTTACACGATACCGTCACCTTCGAGGGGTGGAGGAGTGATTTCCATTTCAACTGCGGATGCAACAAACATCAGTGGAACTGCCACCACTAATAAGGCCACTCCGGAAAACACAGCAATTACAGTAGCCTTGGAAACGGGTCCCATTTTCATAGCGATAAATGCTATGTAACTGATTAAAGTGAAACCTGTTGCGAGGGCCAACACTAATTTGGCTCTTACTGGATTTAACCAGGGCATCAAAACCAGAACCAAACTTAATATGAATGATACTGTTGACGGTACCCAAACGGCGGCATCAACTGCTGCTCCCTCTGTATTAACGAAAGTCATTATCGCAGCACAGATGCCTCCAAAAATGATACCGGATGCCATAGTAACATTATTGCACACCCTGCGGAGTTTCTTGCCTTCTAATTCCTCGATAGTGATCTTTTCGTTCCCTGCCATTTTGGGATCCAATTGATTGTCTTGTAATTTATCCGCAACGATTCCTTCTGAAGTCTTGTTTTGTTTCTAGATTTCCAACGCTAACTAGAAAATATGTGGAGAATACAGATTTATGTATGGACTGTCCTGCAAAAGCTTAAACCAAAACATGGCGGGGATGGAAGTTCTGACTCAGTCTATGACTGACCCAAGCGCAAACGCGTACACCCGCATTGCAAGGAGGAAAGGGAAGGAAGACTTTTTTTTTTTCGTTTTTTTATTCACCTTCTATCTAAAAATCCAAACAAAACTACACTGATGAAATAAAAACAATATCCATGAAAGCTGCGTAAATTCCACACTATTACGCGGCATCTACGATAGTGCAGGTGAAATCAATCCATGACTGAAATGGATCGAGGACTCCTTCCAATATAAAAAATCGATGAAAACTAACAAATGAGGTTTCGACGAAGCAGCTAATGTGATGCGATCTTATTATTATCTTCACCACTTCTTATCAATATCCAAAGTCAATGGATATTAGATAATTTTGAGGACGAAAGCCTGACACTGCGTGACTCCAGTGAAAGTGAAATGAGGTTTGGAAGAAGCGACCTACCTACTGTGATGCGACCTTATTATCATCTTCACCACTCTCTCTATCTATGACTTCAACCTTTTAATATTCTTTACCAATTTCCTATCAATTCCAAGTGGGCCTGGGCGTGTCTGTGCGAAGCCCTGCAAATGACGGAAGATATTAGTTGTAGAGGAATCTGTAAAAGTTACTGAAACGAGGTTTCGAGGAAGCACCTAATTGTCATCTTCACCACTTTCCATGTCTGACTCAAACAATATAATATTCTTATCAATTTCCAAGCGGGCCTGTTGTCTATGGGAGGCTTGGAGCGCGTCTCCAGGAAACTCTTGCAGACCTTATATTTGCACAATTTGTAAGATTTCTGACCACTCTTTTTTGTGCTCTTAGAGGCAGAGACGTATATTAAAATTGATTGTTGTTGTGGATCGTTTACCTAGTGTTGTGAGACGAAACATTAATGGATAATGGAAAAAAATTGAGAGATGCGATATCGAGAGCTGCAGTAGATGGTGGATCCACAACTGTTGACTGGTTATCCGTGTGCGCTGCAACGATTATGAGCTTGTCGTTCGTAGCAGTGATCAGGATCCTTTCAGTCATTGATGTCCAGAGTTCAAGTGTAAACATGGCAGCCTTGCGAGTATTTGTGACGTTGGAAAGCATCGCCGTGTTTTCTTCTGCGGGAGTGCTTACCATGAATTGTTTCATAGATTGTAGGCAAATTAGCATGCCACGAATCATTAAAGTGGAGGGGGCAATGCGGCAATTTGTTTTCCTGTCTTTGGCATGCTCAATTGTTGGTGCCTTCTTCGCATGGGCTTCCCTCTCATCACAGAAACAGGGCATAACATTTTGCTGAGTGAAAGTATTTTATGCACTTGTTTTTCAACATTGATATCGATATGGGTTGCTCTATTTCCGTATAACTGTTTCCGCTTTCCTTCCTTGCTTCCAAAAAAAAATTATGGTCAACAATGATGTCCTCATGGTGATGATATCTATCCCCTGTTTCAGCTTTCTGAGCAGGTTCTTGTTATGTTTTATCTCCTAATTTCTATGTAAACTTTTTCCCCTTTCGTAATTCCTTGGTTGAATCTCGAATAAGCGTATTGGTCTCTTCCGGAGCCCTGCATTAGTTAATTCTTGGTTAAATGAGTTATTGAGTGTATGCAGCTGATTAAAACACAAATGAGAGTGTTGTAATAAGCGTCATACCCGTTCAAAGTAAGATTGTTGTCCATGTTTCACTCATCTCCAACTTTGTGGCGGTTTTTCCCCGCCCTTTCACTGACCATTTTATCAATTCGATGTTTTCTATGGTTTATTATTTTTTCCATGTGTTGTCCTAAATGTAATATTATACCTATAGAATCCAATATAAATAAATCAAATGCACTCATTCATTGAATTAGCACTTACAAGTACATCGCAAGAAAATATTTATTCTAAGGAATTCAAATATCCTTAAAGTAGTAGCTCACATTATAAGCAACCCCTGCACAAGTGTAAAGCTCTCCAAACGAGGTTTGAGAGTCAAGTGTTCCAAGCCAAAGACCACCAAATCCAAATCAAGCACTAAGCAATCACTGCAAACATTAATTAACCAACAAGAACACGTGACTTATGCGATGGGGACACCAAAAGGGATACATTGAGGAAGTTAAATTGGAAGGGGAGCGACAGAAAAGGAGGAGGAATGATGAAAAAGGTGTTCGAGGGAGTAGACCATGGGTGCGGAAAGGTAGAGGGAATCGGAAGAGCCAAGTTGTTCAATCATGTCGAAACCTCAATTCTGCTTTTCGACCAAAACGAACGTGTTCCTCGAAGAGTGTTTCCAAAGCAAATCAAATTTTTCAGGAAGGCTATCATTAGGATTGTCATGTAGGCATTGACAAAGGCCCCCTATAGTTTCTAGAATGGCATGATTGATATTTTGCTTCATGAAAGCAAATGTTGTATCTTGGATGTGGTGTGACATAATGAGATTAAGCAAGAAGTATTTGAACCTAGGGTGTCCACCAAAGTTGTTTTCAAAGTATCAAATCAAATGCATTGTGTATTCATGAAGTTGAATCTCTTTCATGCAAGGTTGTTTGAACATGGATGAACTTGTTGGAAGCAAAGTTGGAAATGCGGTTGTGAAAAGACCTTCCGTGTTGTATTCATTAATAGGTAAAATTCCAATTTCAGGCCACGACATGGAGTAGGGTGACCCTTCTGTCGAAGCTTACATGAAGCATTGTATTTACTCTTGTTTTATACCTGAATTAGGAAATATTGTGTCAAAGGACGATGAAAGGCTGATTGTAGTGGGGGATGGTAATCCATCTAGACCAACAAAAATAGGTTGTAGTTCATGGGAGGGGGGTATCAATTTCAACAAATCTTAAGATGGAGAAGACATTAGTATGTGTAGAAGGAAAGGTGGACAAGGCTTCGTAGTCAATGAAAACATCTTTATAATATGGATCATCAACAATTTTCAATGGAAGAGCATCCCACTCACGAACCCTGCTCACATAGAAATCATACTTTTGTTCGGTCCCTTTCTTTCTATGAGCAAGATGCAGTCCAACTCTCCAAGATAGCACAGAAGGTATTTGATAATAGATGAAATATTTTGAGGGAAACTGATAGGGTGGCCTGTGTATTTGTATTTTCCCTTGCGTGCTTGCTAACCTATAGGATGGGATTGAATCTTGCGATTAGCATTTCCTCAACTTGTATCAGGCATTGTAGAACAAGAGGTTGATGACCTAGGTCCATGTTGTTTCATGCAAAGAAGCGTTGACCATTTCTCTATGCAGGGTGTCTATTGCACACATAAACACATCCATTCATTTTCTGTATCATTCCTGGGTAGTTTTCCATGCAAACTGAGCAAGTTTGTGTTCTAGAAATGGCATCTATCCTTTTTCAAAAATTTCGTTGTGCCTCCATAACTAATGGAAATGCGAGGAAATAATTTTGTTTGTGAGAAGCGAAAGAAGCGTTGCTGAGTGATTGCATATGCGTACTTTCAAAAATAAGGGTTTTGGAAGTGGAAGGGGGAGAATCGCATGTTGTTTGGAGTGGATGGGAGAAGCTATTGGGAGAGAGGACTTTGTTGTCGAGCGTCGGAAGAGGGTAATATAGATCAAGTAGTGGAAGTCATGGGATTTCACATGGAATTTCTTCACAACTATTTTGAATAAAAAATGTCCATTATGTGGGAGGCAAGAAAAACTCCAGCAATATGTAACTTTTCTATATCAAATTAAAATAGCTGGAATTAAATTTAACACTAAAATTATAGAATTTAGAAGCCACTTCCTTTGCTACACAATTCTACGTATCTAAAACCTGAGACACTATATTACAAACAGATAAATATAAACAAAATTTCTTTGTAGCAGGGTTATCAGTATGACGTGTAATCCATGTGTTGTATTTTATCTCAAGGCAAAGTGGAGGGAAACTTCGTTCAAAATTTATTTTAGTAAATTAATTTCAATGCTTCTCCTAATGACTGCACAAGCAATCATTAATTGTAAACATTGGCAAGCCATTTATTCACAGCTTCCAAGGGATATCTTTTTGAAATTCAAAACTACAGCCACTTTCCATGCCGGAACACTTCTGCCAAAGCAACACGGCAACCTGTATTAACAAATAATTTGGATAATTAGTTGATTATATAAGAAAAATAACATCTTCTCTTTATTAATGAATGTTGTTTTGACAGGGTATATAATACAATAAACATCACACAAAACATTTGTAAATATGGGAAGGTCTATCAAATACATTTCAAAACATTAGGAATGGGGGTCAGAAAAAAAGGCTTGCATACACAGATGTCAAATTCACTACTATACATTTTATCCACTTCTGAATTGTAATAGAAAAAAATCATCATAATCTAATTTTTTTCACAGAAATTATCTCGAAATGAAATTGATAAAATACATTTGCAATATTCTAGAATTTACACCTACATGGTGTTTGAGGGCCACTACTTGCATAAGTACATCAGTGTCAATTGCTCTCTCTTGTCAGGCGCTGCACCATTATTGTATTGGAAACTTATATAGCCACGAAAAGATTAAGCACAGCAAAATATAAAGCGAGTAAACGAAATTAAATAGCCAAACAAAGACACAAACCATAAACACAGATTTACGTGGTAAAACCCTCAAGAGGGAAACATCCACGGAGCAACGGTATCGATTCTCTTATTGTTCAAATCTGGAAATTACAATCAGCACAGCTCTTCCTCTTACAACTCTATTTTTCTTGTGTGTTTAGCCTCAATGGGCATACATGGATTTATAGCATTCTCACAAAACTGAATTCATTAATGCGTTCCTATCCATATTCTAACTAAAGCTATCTTGTTACAACAGCAAGCTGAATAATAGGATCTTGATCCACAACAAGAGGAATGGTTGTCATCTAATCTCAACAATCTCCACCTTGACAACAATTAACCTGATACCTTGCTCATTGCTCATCACCTTTTTTGCAAGCCAAGAGAAGCCAAGCACCACCGCAGCTTCTCTAATATAACCGGTTTCGTGAACATGTCTGCACAATTCTTTTGAGTGTGGACCTTATCAAGAATCACCTGTCCTTCATCAACAACATGTCTTACATAATGGTATTTAACTGGAATATGTTTCGACTTACTATGGTAAGCTGGATTCTTAGCCAAATAAATTGCACTTTGACTATCACAGAAAATTTTTACACTTTTCTGAAACTGTCCTAACTCACCCAATAAACCTTTTAACCATACTGCCTCTTTGCAAGCATGTGAAGCAGATACATACTCTGCCTCCGTAGTGGATAAAGCAACAATGCTTTGAAGCTTTGACATCCAACTAATAGGACCACCTGCAAGAGTAAAGACATAACCTGAAGTAGATCTTCTTTTGTCCAAATCACCTGCAAAATCAGAATCAACATAACCACAAATCTTATCACTGCAACCATCAAAAGTGATACAGTAACTGCTTGTGCCTCTAAGATACCGAAGCACCCATTTCACTGCTGCCCAATGTTCTTTACCTGGGTTTGCCATGTATCTACTGACAACACCAACTGCATGTGAAATATCTGGTCTAGTACTAACCATCGCATACATCAAACTTCCTACTGCATTAGCATACGGTACACGAGACATATACTCCTTTTCTTCATCATTACTAGGACACAAACCTGAAGAAAGTTTAAAATGCGAAGCTAAAGGGATATTCACTGGTTTCACTTTATCCATATCGAATCTTTGAAGTATTTTCTCCACATACTTCTCTTGTGATAACCACAGCTTGCCTTTCGTCTTGTCTCTGTGTATCTCCATGCCCAAGATCTGTCTTGCTGCTCCTAGATCCTTCATATCGAATGTCCTAGCCAACTGAGCCTTTAACCTGCTGATATCAACCATGCTCTTGCTTGCAACAAGCATATCATCAACATACAATACCAATATAATGAACATGCCATTATCTAACCTTTTAAAGTAAACGCAATGATCATATTCACTCCTGGTAAAATTATGGCTCACCATGAAGGAATCAAACTTCTTGTACCATTGTCTTGAAGACTGCTTCAAGCCATACAATGATTTCTTGAGTTTGCAAACAAACCTCTTGTTGCGATTTTGAACAAACCCTTCTGGTTGTTCCATGTAAATTTCCTCATCTAAATCTCCATGTAGAAATGCAGTTTTAACATCTAGCTGCTCTAATTCAAGATTATGCAATGCAACTAGTGCTAACACCATACGAATAGAAACAATTTTTACAACTGGTGAAAAAATCTCATGAAAGTCAATACCTGCTTCCTGAGAAAACCCTTTTGCGACCAGCCTCGCCTTGTACTTTGAAATAACATCATCAGCACCTTTCTTCAACTTGTATACCCATTTACAACCAACCGTTTTCCTGTTCTTAGGAAGTTCCACCAGATCCCATGTTTTGTTTTTAATCAAAGCATCAATTTCCTCTTTCATGGCATGTTTCCATTTGTCACTATCTGAAACCTCTATTGCTTCTTCGTAACAACTTGGTTCTCCTTCATTAGAAATTAAAGCAACAGAAGTGACAAAATCATCATACCTGCTTGGAACTGATCTGATCCGTGTAGACCTTCGTAGAGCTTGTTGTGGTATTTCCTCAATTTCCTGAGGTGTTTCAATCTGCCCATCCTCCTGAGTGATTTCCTCATGAATATCCTGCTCACGGACATCTTCATGATTTTCACCTGGCGTGGATGAATGTATATCAAATTGAATTTGCTGTGACTGTGGTACATCAACCTGTTTCATAACATTCTTTCCATCCGATTTCATGAGGGAAATTTCATCGAATATAACATCTCTGTTTATGATGATCTTATGGGCAGTAGGATTCCATAATCTATACCCCTTCACACCATCACCATATCCAACAAAGACTAATTTCTGTGACTTAGGATCTAACTTGGAACGCTGACTCTTCGGAATAAGTGCATAGGCATCACAACCAAAAACTCTAAGACTAGAATAATTACATGGTTGACCTGTCCATACCTCTTGTGGAATCTTGCAGTCAATTGCTGTCGATGGTGATCGATTAACCAGGTAACAAGCTGTAAGCAAAGCTTCTCCCCACAATTCCTGCTGCAACTTTGCATTACTGAGCATGCTCCTTGCTCTCTCGAGAAGAGTCCTATTCATGCGTTCAGCAATGCCATTCTGCTGCGGAGTGTACACAGTGGTTTTATGCCTGTCGATCCCTTCATTCTTGCAATAATTCTCAAACTCCTTAGAAGTAAATTCCCCTCCATTATCTGTTCTAAGACATTTAATGGATTTACCTGTGCTCTTTTCAACCAAAGCTCTAAATTGTTTAAAAGTGTTAAATACATCAGCTTTCCTCTTTAACAAATAGATCCAAACTTTCCTCGAGTAATCATCTATAAAACTAACAAAATATGATGATCCTCCAAATGAGAGTTTCGGAGCTGGACCCCATAGGTCTGAATGAATATAGTCTAGGATACCTTTACTTGTATGTTTTCCAGGTTTAAACTTCTGTCTAGCTTGTTTCCCATAAACACAATGCTCACAGAACTTTAAATCTACAATTTTTAAACTAGGAAGAAGTTTACGATCAGCAAGTACCTTAATTCCTTTCTCGCTTATATGACCCAGTCGTTGATGCCATAAGCGAGTGGATTCACCTGCATCCTCTGATGCGACTCCTGCTTGATCAATTTCTGTCCTTCCTTCAAGTTTATACAAGTTCCCGACTCTGTTAGCTTTCATGACTATCAAGATACCTTTCGATATCTTCAAAACTCCACCTTGAACTGAACCCTTATGTCCACTAGAATCCAGAACTCCCAAAGATATCAGATTCTTTCTCAAGTCAGGCACATGTCTCACATCTGTCAGTGTTCTAACAATCCCATCATACATTTTAATTCTGATACTCCCTATCCCAACAGTTTTACATGTAACATCATTACCCATGTAAACTACCCCATCATCAATAGATTGATATGTAGAATACCAATTCCTATGCAGACACATGTGATGGGATGCCCCAGAATCAATTAACCAGTCATAATGGTACTGTGAGACAATAGATGTAGATAATACCTCATCAACCATACCTGAGTCCTTCTCGGCTATGTTAGCCTCCTTTGTAGAGTCCTCCTCCTTAGATGCCTCTTTACGTTTCCAGCAATCTTTCTTGAGGTGTCCTGATTTGTTACAGAACCAACACTTCAACTTGCTCTTTTTGCCCTTTGACTTGGATCTAGCTGGGCCCTTCGAATGCTGTCCTCTCTCAGTAGTTCTGCCTCTGGCCATCATAACTTCTGTTGTCGAAGTTTCCAAAGAAGATCTCTTTCGAGTTTCCTCAGATATCATAGCTCCAACAACAACATCAAAGTTAATGACCTCTTTAGAACTAAAACTAATAGAGGTTACAAAATGATCCCAAGATTCAGGCAGAGAACTTAATAATGTTACCGTCTTATCTTCATTCGAAATTTTGTCACCCGTGCTGTCCAATTTACAAATAAGAGTATTAAAAGTATTTAAATGTTCCGAAATTGTCATACCTTCCTTCATACGCAAGGTATACAGCTGACGCTTCAGGAGGATTCTATTCGTCAAGGATTTAGTCATATACAAGCTTTCTAGTTTTGTCCAGAGTCCTGCTGTTGTTGTTTCAGACACGATGTTGAATAATACATCGTCGGCCAAACATAGGCGAATAGCACTGAGAGCACGAGTTTCCATCTCGTCCCAGTCATCATCATCCATACTCGCGGGTTTCTTTGCCTTTCCTGCGAGCGCCTTCACAACACCCTGCACACACAGTATATCCCGCATCTTGACCTTCCATAACTCGAAGTTATTGCTACCGTCAAATTTCTCGATCTCGAATTTAGCACTCTGTGTCTTTGCCATCACGCTTCAACGCAGCGAATGAATTTGCCCTTCAATCTCGCCCCTCGTGGCCTCCCTCCAACCTTGCTCTGATACCACTTATTGGAAACTTATATAGCCACGAAAAGATTAAGCACAGCAAAATATAAAGCGAGTAAACGAAATTAAATAGCCAAACAAAGACACAAACCATAAACACAGATTTACGTGGTAAAACCCTCAAGAGGGAAACATCCACGGAGCAACGGTATCGATTCTCTTATTGTTCAAATCTGGAAATTACAATCAGCACAGCTCTTCCTCTTACAACTCTATTTTTCTTGTGTGTTTAGCCTCAATGGGCATACATGGATTTATAGCATTCTCACAAAACTGAATTCATTAATGCGTTCCTATCCATATTCTAACTAAAGCTATCTTGTTACAACAGCAAGCTGAATAATAGGATCTTGATCCACAACAAGAGGAATGGTTGTCATCTAATCTCACTTGCTAGAGTCTTCCGGTCCTCTTTCACTTAGTACTTCATGTCTTTCGGCGTAAAATTTTTCCTTTTGAATGCTACGTGGTATTATGATTCAAGTTTCCAATAAAATAATAAATCTCCCTAAATCAATAGACACTATATATAGGGGGATTGATAGATTGGTCGGACCAGAGACGTGGATCCTATATAGATCTATGTATAAAAGTTGTCCCACCACGGTGAATACAATAATCATCTGTCCTCTTTCATCACATTCCACCATGCCATAGATATATAGGGACAATAGTCATCCCCATTCAACCATGTCATATATAGATAAGACCAACCCAGATATTACATACGTGATACGAGTGATGTTCCATAAAAATTTACATCTAGTTCAAGCTAGCTCTTTCTCACTCTTCTCTCTATCATTCAATATAGGGAAGCTCAGTCATATCACACATAGAATAGATGCATGATGTGGTAGATGATGGTGGATCAGATCATATAATAGATGGATATAGATCTAGCTTCCCCCCATATATGTATGTATGTATGTGTATGTGTATGTATATATGTATGTGTATGTCTGAGATCGGGGCCTCCCTAGATAAATATATTCCATAAGGGAGTTTATTTTCTCGATGCCCACCATAGATAGATAGGGATTTTCCCTTTCTATCTATATATGGGCCCTATATCTATATAATTGGTGACCCTCTCTATATAGAACTAGGCCGACACTCTACTCTCCTAGATCATAGGGGGGAGGCCCTCTCTCTATATCTGCTCCCCACTCTCACATGCATGAAGAGACGTCATAGATATGTGGGGACCTCCATATAGATTTGTATATGTAGGGAAAGGGATAGGGTTAATTGCCCATATAGAGCCGCCATCGGTTCGAGCCATCTATCTCCATCTCCTAGTCCCCTCGATAAGGGATATAGTCTAGTGGCAAGAGATTCAACCCTATTCGATTGATTTCAAGTGAAGGAGCTAGATAGAGTTGATAATATAGTTCTATATCTATGGGGATTGAGTATAAAGAGGGCCCCCAGATATCAGATAATATATAGAGGGGGAGGGGAGGGGCGGGGGTGGCATATCGGGTGGTTTGTTATGCTTCACCAAATAGAGATAGGGCCCTCCCCCTACCCAGATTGGTATCTAATCTCAAATTCACCATATCTAGAGAGGGGGGCCCTCAATTGACCTATAGATTTCTATGGTCACCATAGAATAGAGAGAGGGGAGCGCCCTTGAACCCCCCTCTATTTATTCTATGGGTAGACAGCGGCCCCAAAATCTATATGGGGGGAATACTATCAATTCCATAGTTCCCAAACTTTAGAGAGTGGGGTGAGGGCGAGGGATAAATGGCCCTCTCTGCAGTATATTATGTTTGTTTTATTGGTTAATCTAATCGTATCTAGGAATTACAAAGATCTAAAAGTTACCTCTTGAATTGAAGCTAAACAAGGGTATGCTAATTTATATATCATCTTGAAGTAAATAAAATGGATTCTTTATTTCTATTTCACATGTATCAATTATTTTGTTGTATTCTTTTTTTTCAATATTGATGAAATTCTCAGTTTGAAAGGGATTATGTAAAAAATGATTGTTATATGTGGGAGGGTATTTTATGTGATTATTTATAAGTGTGTAAATATGGCTTCATGAGAATTTATATCATTCAAGCTATATATATGCATGTTCATTTTTTAGATATTAAATAATATGGTGCAAGTTATAATGGGGAAATAATTTCTTTTATTGCTTTTTCACTTTTTTTTTTATTGAATAATGAATAGAGTTTTTGAAATTATATGTTTAAATAACAATGGATCCATGTTGATAGTGTATGTTCTCCAAATATTTGTTGTGTATCTCAAGTGTAAATTTAATATCCCAATAATTTAGAATGTTTTTGGAAGACATGACAATAATTAAAGATGTATGAGAAAAGTAAATATTATTGATTTTGAAGTTGTTAACAAATGAAAGTGATTGTATTTTTTGGTAAATTAGTAGCTAACATAGTACAATGTGTAAATATTGTTTTAGTATATATAGATAGTTATTTCTTTTTCAATGGAATTATAATTAATGAGATCATATGTTTATACTTTTAGTTGAAGTACTAGATTGAATTTCTATGTATTTATTGTTTGATTATTTCGTACATTTTTAACATGTTTAAAATTAAGATCCAAATATTTTCAAAATTATTCATTAATTGATATCAATAGATCTTGTTAAATTTTATATAGATTTTACATTTTGAATTTTTTTTAATTTAGTTTACATAAATTAAGAAAAATTTAATTTAAAAGTAGTAATAGAATTATATCAAATAGGTTGTAATCCAACATGTATAATGGTGTAAAAGATGTTTCTTAACCATCCACCAAGATTCAAATCGTAAGAGATACCAAGTAGTAAGGGATGAAACTAAGATCATGCCCTAGACAAGATTGAGAGAATGGAAACCCTTTTTTCCTTAATGGTGAAAGAAATAAACCAATAAAAAAATTCATGATTAATTTTTCACCCAAAAAAAAAGGTCACAACCCATCCCCCTCCTAGAAAGAGGTGAACCCTT
Source organism: Taxus chinensis (assembly GCA_019776745.2). Lineage (NCBI taxonomy): Eukaryota > Viridiplantae > Streptophyta > Pinopsida > Cupressales > Taxaceae > Taxus > Taxus chinensis. Next base: position 764,259,227 of record CM034153.1, read on the forward strand.
CAACTTTGATTGAGGTGTCGTTGAAGGAAGTTTAATTTTGTAACAAAGCACACATGAGATAAGAAATGACATACTATACCCATATGTAACAAAGTACGTGCAAATTACTAATAGTATTTTACAAACATTATTGTAGGAAACACTCAATAACAAGAGTAGAATCAACACACAAAAAATCATAAAACCATGCATTCTCTAGAGTAACAAACATTCCACGATATCGTCACCTTTGAGGAGTGGAAGAGTGATTTTCATTTCCACGGTGGAGGCAATCAACATTAGTGTAGTTGCCACCAGTACTACTCTGGCGATTCCAAAAAAACACAGTAATAACAATACCCTTGGACACTGGTTCCATTTTCATAGCGATAAATACTACCTATGTAGTTGATTGCAGTAATAAAGTGACTTCTTCGCATGGACTTCTCTCTCTTCATAGAAACAGGGCATAACATTTTGTTGACTGAAATCATTTCTGCAATTATTTTTCAAAATTGATATCGATATGGGTTGTTCTATTTCATAGCAAGTTCCTGTTCCAGATATGTAAACATGTTTATACTTTCCATGGGATTGCATCTCGCAAAAAATAGTATTGTCAACAACGATATCCACATGGTGATGATATTTATCCCCTATTTCAGCTTTCTAAGTAGGTTATGGTTATGTCATACCATCAAATTTCTATTTAAAACATTTTCCCCTTTCCTTCCTTGGTTATCATGGGATTGCATCTTGAATATGTCTATTGGCCATTCCCCTGTGCCATGTTTTGGTTAACTCAATGCTTAAATGAGTTTTTGAGTGTATGCAACTGACTCTTGATTTAGAAAATGAAAATTGGACTTATTTTTTAACTACATGTTATTTACCTAGGAAAAAAAATCATGTATCCTAATTGGTGTAGCTGAATACCATTTTGTTTCTAGTGGAAATATTAACATAGATTTTCAAGTTTATTTTTATTTTAACTTGCAATTGCAATGTCGAAAGGGAGGCAACAAAGAAGTTAAATTGGAAAGATAAGAATCATATTAATGCAAAGGGAAGAGTGACAATGGAGGGAAATCGTGGAAGAGAAAATACTTTTCAAAATGGAATCTTCAACATTGTTCAAAGAATCAAAAGGAAATACATGTGTGCAGCTACTCTCCAGACGAAGAATTTACATATATAATGTTTTAGACAAGTATTAAAGAGATTTATTTACATTCTTCCATAGGATTAATAAAAATGGAAAAATCAGGATAGTCCAATAAGGTTAACGAGTCACACCCCTATGAGGGGAACAAGAAGAAGTGGAGATGCTAATTCACAAGATAACTAGAGGACCTCAAACAAATTCACAAGATTATACTAGGATGTAGTTAGTGGAAATGATGTAGAAATTTGGAAACTAAAAACTAAATGATGAAGAGGCCAAGATCCCTTTTGAGGTAAACACAACAAGCAATGTCAAAGAGGGAAACCCCCAAACCATTACCTTTTGTCGTGCCCACTCCTCTTCGACACTATTTCATCTTGATATTGATACTATTGGACTGATATTCAGACATTTTGGTTATGATACATCGATAAGTAGATGATAGATTTCACTAATATTTGAATTATGGACATTATGATGTTTAAGTTTTAAATTATGATGCACTAGATAGTGATATTAGACAATGTGATATATGTTGATTTTCATGATGTGGATTTTATACTGACACATTATGTTTTGGGATGTTTTGAGTAGAATTGTAATCTCATGGATGTTGGGGTTAGATTTTGATATATTGATGGACAATAGAATTTTCTAAGGTCAAATGATGGATATTGATTTTATATGTATATTGTCTCGATGTTGTTAATACGGCCGAAAGGCCAAAGAGGTATTTTGTTGTGTCTAAGACTTTGATCACATACATCAAAGGGGATAGGAGACCAACCAAAAAAGGATATCGGGTGTTGAGTGACGAGGTCAAATTTGAAAACTTGTGTAATTTTGTTTAGTGTGGTGTTTTGCATGTCTAGTTTAGAGGTCTCCCATGGGGAGGGAGTTCACATGTGTGGCCATGGGGTGAACTGTGTCCCTTTATTTAATTTTTGTATGTGCTTATTTATGTGTGTGTTTTAAAATTTGGAATTTTGTCACTTTATTAGCATGTTGCAAATGTGTGTTAATTAAGCTTAACCCTTCTTATATTTAGTTAACCAAATTAAGAATGTGAAAAATAATTATGATGAGATTCGGTAGTCCTTGTGTAAGTAAAATTTATGATGATTTGTAAGTATTTTACTCCAGTCCAAAATTCAAAATTGAGATTTTTACTTGGGGGGAATTTTTGGAGGCTTCTGGGACAAGCAAGGCTTCTCCCATGCGTCTTAAATTTACCCAACAACCCTACCTATGGGTTGGGAAAATTATTTTTTTCTTCTTTGTCCATTTTTGAGTGTAAAAGAAGGAATATTATTGCACTTTCTTTCTACCCCAATTTATTAGGTCCTTTGAAAGTATGGTGTGCAAGTTTTGAGCCATGTGGGTTGTCATAGTCCTTGCATGTGCATTGATTTTCTTGGTCTTGGTGTTTTTACTTGAGTGTGGGGATGGAGGAATGATGAAGTGACATACTGCATGGATCCACCTCATCATCCTCACATTCCATTTCTATTTATTGGTGATTTTTGGTTTGAATGAGGCTTACTTGTTCTTTTCTCTTCTTGTGCACTTTTGGAATTGGATATTTTTGGAGTGCTTGGAAATTTTTTGGCTTGGATTTGAAGAGACTTGTGGAATTTTATTGGATCTTAATGGAGAGGTAGGCTCTCTGCCATTGTTATTATGTTATTTTGCTTGTTTGTATGCAATGTTGTGCTTGTTAAAATTGTTGTTGTCTTATGAAAATGATTTGTGTGTTGGTTGGGTATTAGGCCTTAAGTTGGGTGTGGGAGAAGGGGTCATGGAACCATTGGGGAGAGAAAATGGTGTTTTGTGAGGCATACAATTGGTGGAAGTGTGAATGGGAGTCTTACCTATGGGGAGTGAAAAGGAAATCATGATTTTGTCGCATGCTTGCAAGGGAGAGATAAATATTTTGTGTGATCTTTTGTGCACTTAGAGGCTTAGGTTAAGACTCCCACTTAACTTGGGAGGCATAAGGAGGTGTTGTTCGAATCTCTTGCTCTATTTGGTTTGATCTTCAAACCTTTGTATTGTTGTGAATTTGTAAATGCGTTGGATATGTCATCTTGGTTGAGTTGAATGTCTTGTATGTGTGTTTGTTGTGAAGCCACTTTGTTGGAAGTTGTCATTGTTGCTCAATACCCATCATCGTTCCATGGTTGGGGCTTGGGTATGTTAAGGGGATAACTTCTTCTCTTAATGGAATAAAGGTTGGATGGAGAGCGTTTCCTACTTCCCCTTCCTTGTTTTGTGATCCCATTGTGAAGGTTTGGAGAGTGCTTGAATTGAAACCACATTTGGAGAAGACATGCAAATAGAAAACTTACAATTTTGACCTTATTGAAAGCCTTGCTTTGTAAACTGTTTCTCTTGTTATTCCCACTTGAGTGGATAAATTGTAAAATTGTAAACTTGAGAGAAAGTTGTATCACTTGGGAATCATTTTATGTTGTGAAATCTTTTAAGAGTGTGGATTGAGAAAAATTTATTTTCAAATGATTTAATTTGTGAAAATAATGATCAAAGTTATACATTGTCTTGGTGAAAGGAAGTTTTGAATATAGTTGAAACAGATACACATTTATTTAAGTTAAGTTGTTTCAATATTTCTAAATTAATATACCTTCATTTTCTAAAAATATAGCGAAGCTTGTTAAAACCTATTGTTGTTGGAATGGTTAGTCTTGTTTACATTAAAATAAAGTAGGTTGAAGTATCCATTCTAGATATGTATTAGTTAACTAGATGAAGGGAAGTAGTTAAAATCATTATATTAAATGGGAATTTTTTAAAAACATTTTTTGGAATGAGTTGTGTAATAAATTTTTTTATTTATTTCGACTTTGATGGACTTAAATAAAAGAAAAGATACAAATGCCTATACAAGTGAATGAAAGAATGAATATATTTTTCCTACCTAAATATAACTATAGTTAAGTAAATCTCATTGGAATATCCTACAAATCACTTATATAAAATTTACGAACAAGTATTATATATGTATTTTAAAATAAGTTAGATTACCTTAATATTATTAATATTTAAATAATTTCATATTATCGATAGATTTGAAATATTAATAATAATAAAAACACACACACACATATTTATTATTATTAATATTATTATTGTTACTATTAATTAACATTAATTTTAATAATAATAAATATTGTTATTAATATTTTTTTTTATTAAATAAAACAACAAAAAAAATCACATTGATAATGTGGTGGCGGCTTAGCTGCATTTGTTTTAAATAAGTGGAAAGGGGTGGGGAGGGGTCACCAATGCCACCCCCCCACCCCATTAAATTAAATGGGACGGGGGGTGAGGTCGGTGAGCCCTTCCCACCCCTTTAATATTGTTACCATGAGTTGAAAGTTTAAAGCAACCCTAGTTTTGTTCAAAGCAGACTATTTTTTTAGTATGCCACGGTTTATATATATATATATATATATATATATAAATTTTTTTTTACTCGATAACGTTTATATATACATACACAAAGATGTGTATATGTACACACACACATACACACACACATACATATTCATATAATGTGTTTTTGTGAGAGATATACTTGGGTATATTTTCTCAAAAATAAAAGAAATGTAAATACTAAAAAAAACTAGATCTATTGAACAAATGTAATATACCCAAATGAGCATTTTTATTGGAAACAAAATCTATAACAAATAGTGAAAATTACAAAGGTTTTGAACAACCCTTGAATAAGGTAGGTTTTGAACAACAAATCAATCTATAAAGAAAAAGAAGTAGACTTGGGATTTCCCAAGCTCCATCCTCCTCTCTCTTGGCTTCCTCCTCCCCCATCTTCCCTTAACCTGCAAAACCAAAAATGAATGAAATGAGTGAAAGAGATGAATAAAAGCCTTCCTTCGAGATTTTAGGGTTGATTTGAGATTTCTTTATCCAATGGCCCAACTTGTCTCCTACAAATGTTAGGTGGGGGTTGGTGAGAAATATCATTTGATCACATGGGTCTTCTTTTGAATGGGGCCACTTGTGTGGTTTGTAAGTTAAATAACTTATTGCTTTGTTTTGTTTTAATTTAAATAAACTCCCTTCCTTAATAATTTAGACCCACTTTTATATTGGAGAATTAAATTATTAGTTTTGTATAAATGAAAGAGCTAGTTTAATTATGGAATTTAATTTTAATTATTACATCATCTTAGAAACCTATGTACTAAATTAATTTAGAATTAATTTCTTTTATTTAATTATATTATTTAAGTTATTTTTGACAATGAAATATTTTAACGCTAATCATATATTAAATTATTTCTTTTATTTAATAATATTATTTAAGTTATTTTGTGACGACCATTTGAAACCTAAGGTTAACCTTACTGTCACTTTCATTCCCTTTAACAAAAAAAATATTCCGTAATTTTTCTAGTATAACCTTGGTATTAGAGCCGTGGGTTCAACACTTGGACCCTAGGCACATTAGAAAACACGAAAAAAAAACATAGCGCAACTTTAAACCTAGTACACAACTATGCATGATGTTCAGAAACATAGAAAATTTAGAAAAATGAAAACAAAATCTTAGATGATTATAAAGTAACTCTCGCCTTGATCTATGTAGGAGGCGTGGACCCGAACGAGGGGTTCCTACATGTGGACCTAGACCTACCAGCCCCAGATCAGGCAGAAGTAGCTATCCTGCCTTAGATATTGTGTAGTGCCCAATCCTCTTCGACATTTATATGATTATTAATTTTCCCATTATAGATTAGAGTTTTAGACATTTCTTTCATGGTTTAGATATTTACTGATGGACATTGTTATTTTGATTGGTTAATTTATAGAAAGTATGGATGTTAGACTTATGACATGGTTATAGGATGGATTATATGGACATTTGGATATATCAAATTGTTGATTTTGAGCTTATATTGGATAAATGCATTTATTTCAATAATTATATGATGCTAGATGATGTATTTTATGTCGTGATCTTATTACTAATTGGTAAAGTAATGAAATTGAAATAATTGGAATTGTGAACGATGACAAATTATTTGTCTTAGTTTAAGTTGCGATAATTGATTATATGTATATGCATGTATTTTTATTATTTTGATGTTGTTAATATGGCCACGAGGCCAGAAAGGTATTGTATTGAATTTTGCAGGTGTTCACAACACGATAAACAAAAGGGGATAGGAGACAAATAATGAGAGAATATGGAGTATTGGCAACAGGTCACCATGGCAACACGTGTATTCGTATGTTGTTTGTTATTGTACCTTGTTAGGAGGTCCCCATTGGGGGGTGACCTCAAAAGTGACCTTGGGAATGTTTTTAATTTTGTCTTGTTTCTTTTATTCATTTGTCAATTATCTTATTTCTATTTGCATGTGGAGTCACTTTTATTAATTGTGTTTAGCACCCCTCTTAAGTTAATTTAAAAGTGTTTATCGAGTGTTAATTAGGATATGACTAAAAGAAGGGAAGTAAATGTGAGTTGGTAGCTTTAATGTGTGTTGGTTTCACATGAGTTTAATTTGTTTTGGGTTGTGTGTACTCAAGCTTCCTTGTGAAATTTGGATTTTGACCTTTTAGGCTATTTTGGAGACTTGTGGGACAAGACACCTTTTAAAGTCTCCCAACCACCTAGCCTATGATGTGAGGGACTTATTTTAGGTCCTATTTTGTGTTTTAATGAAGGAAAAGGGTAATCAAGCGCACTTTTTTTACATGGGTTTTATAATTTTTTCCATAAGGAGTGTGGGTGTGTTGAGTGTGTAAGAGGGTGGTATTTTCCCCAACAACCAATTGATTATGCTTTGGGGTATGGGTTTGACTTTGGTGATGTGGGATGGAGAAGAAATGATGTGGCATCATACATGGAGCCACATCATCTTTCTCTCCCTCTTTTCTATTTATTAGAATTTTTGTGAAGTTTTGGGGGTTACTTGCCTGGTTTTGGCTATCTCTCATTTTTGGGAATGATTGCTTGCTGGAGTGCTTGTTGGAGGTTAATATGGCTTGGAATTTATTGATCTTGGAGGATTTTGGGACTTTCTTGTGAAGTGGGGTCGTGCTATGGAAAGGTAGGGTCTTGCACCCTTATTTTCTTCTCTTGCCTTGTATGTTCATGTGTTGAATAAATGTGTTTTATTGCTTGATGTTGTTGGGTATTGAAATGTCCTTAGGAAGTGTATGAGATAGTGAAATGGGGATGTAATTTTTTGGGAGGCATAAGATTTTCTCTTGGGTATTGAGGAGGGAGTGGGTTGGATGCCCCACCTTGTTCTCATTTTCTTATTTTGTTCATTGTGGGAGACATAAGAGAGAGGGAGGTAAAAGAGTGTATTTTTAGGGAGGAATAAGAGATTTTGGGGTTGATAATGTTTTAGAGGGTTTTTAGGTCGGCATCCAAACCCTTGGGAGGCACAATGGTGTCCCCATATTCTTTTCTCTACTTGAATTTTTTTAAAGCCATTGTTTTGGGAAGTTTTTGTGTTTAAAAATGAGTATTTTGTGTGTGAATGTTGCTTTAAAGTAAATGTGGAAGCCTTGTATTTTGTTGCCAAGGTTGTCAAATATTCCATATTGTCTCATTGTTGGGGCTCAGGGGCAAATGAGGAAGTAGGATTCACTTCCTCATTGGGGTAATGGTTGGTGGAGAGTGTTACCTACTTCCCCATTTTTGGTTGTGTGTTTGATCTTGGAAGAAGGTGCAGCTTAGATGATGAAGGCTTCTTGTGCATTTGGAGAAAAGAATAATGGACCCTCTTGTTATATTTTATCATATTGTCTCCATTGTATATGGAGGGCTTGTAAACTTTTATTTGGTTAAAGGGAAGTTTTAGTTGTTATATTTTCAAAAATGTAATCTTAGTTGATATTGTAAATGAAGGCACAAGTTGAAAATCCTTTCATTACTTGTTGGAAAGTAGTACTATAGATTGTTAAATTTAATCAAGTTTATTGAAATGTGATTGAAGAGAAAACAACCTTGTTCTCATTTTATTTGGTTTATTGTTCTTCTTTAGTTGTGTTGTTCTTATTCCATAACTATTGGAAAATCTTTTTGGAAGTTTCTTGTGGGAATGTTTGAAATTTGTATGTTGTAAAGGAAAGAAATATTAATTTCTATTGTATCAGTTGAAAGACATATAATGGCAAGAGAAACTATTTTTTTCCATCTCCTTGTATTGGATGAAAGAAAGTTTAAACTTTATATGAGTAGATGAAAAAGATCTTAGATTTTTGTTGTTATTCTCCTTGTCAAATAATTTATTGATCACTTAAAATCTAGTTGAACAAAGGAACTACATAGTTGCAAAGTAGTCTATAGATCTAGTTGATTATATAAATGTATTGTTAAGTAAAATTAATTTCATTCTTAATCAAATATCTACGAAAATGGTAATGATGGATGAAGAATAATTACAAATCAACACTCGGTAATATTACTATCAAATTTTAAAAGAAATTTTAAGTGTAAGATTAAGCTCAATTAATAATATAAATATCATTACTTCTTGATAATAGTATTGACATTAAAATATTATTGTTATTGATATTAATAAGAATATTGATATAATTAATATATATATATATATATATATATATTATGTTAACACACACACACACACACACACACAGATATATATATATATATATATATATATATATATATATAATAAATACTAACTAACAATGTAAATAAAATAAAATAGAAAATTGTTTTGTAAAATGTATAGGCTGCGGCCTATGTAATGAAATAAAAGTAATGTACTAAGGTTTAAACCATTTGCAACCCTCTGCGCATGTGTTTATTTGGAGGAATAGTGGGGGGGGGGGGGGGACCCCACCGACCACCCCATATACTATGGGATGGGGGGTGGGGTCGGCGACCTCCCCCCCAATAAAACTTAAAGCCGATGCTTTTAAATCTGAGCACCAGTCTATATTTGGTTCACTGTTAGCTTTGCACAGTCAGTCCCTTCCCGCGGCCAGGGAAAACTGAAACAAAATAATAACAAATATTATATATATATATATATATATATATATATATATATATATATATATATATATATATATATATCTTCTAATCCAAGTGTATACATAAACTATTTTTCCTATTTATCTAAAATAGGGAAAATACCCATTTTCCCATTTGGGTAAATATGATAAATAGTAAGATAAACAAAATAAAATAAAATAAATACATACAACCCTGGGAGAGGATGTAAATTGAACTAAAAATGAAAGGGAGAATGTGCATCATTCCATGAGCTTGAGCTTTCCTCTCATGGATTCCACCTCCCTCTCCACCAATCTGCAAAACAAAAAGTCAAACAAAAGAGAAAAGAGATTTTCATAAGCATGCATAGGGTTATTTGGATCGCTAAATCCAAGGGCCCCAAATGAATCCATCCAACATGGATGAGATTCATCCCTATAAAAAGTAGGTGGGAAGTGTGTGAGAGAAATTTCAAATTTAATTTTACTTGGGTAGAATTTATTTTTGGGCCACTCTAGTATGTGCAAGGGGTGTTATTATTTTCTAACCCAAGTGTATTATTAGAAACCTTGTTATTTAATGCAAGCTTTGACTCCCTTTTTGGATATAATAGAACTTTATTATTTAATTAAATAGACCACAAAGCCCTTGAGAGATTTTATTATTTTATTTAAAGGAGATCAATAGGGAAATTATTAATATTAATTTTTTTAATGTAATTTTAAAAAGAGAAAGTGTGATCATTAATTTTAACCTTGTGTTGCGAGTAGGTTTTAAAAAAATAAAAATAATTCCATAATTTTTCTAGTTTGACCTAGGTTTGTCTTGGGTTTCGAGTGGATAAATTTGTGGGCGTTATAATTGGTATCAGAGCTGTTGGTTCAAAGCTTGGACCCTTGGGCACGCTTGAAAACACGAGACATGAACATTAAACCTAGTGCAACTCTAAACCTAGAAAACAACATTGTATGATATTTGTTTAACATAGAAAATTTTAAAAAAACTGAAATAAAACCTAGAATGATGAACTAACTCTCACCTTAGTCTGTGTAAGAGGCACGAACCAGACGAAGGGTTATTACATGTAGAACTAGATTTTCCACCTCCAGATTAGGCTATATCATCCATTTTACCTCAGATATTATAGACGCTTTAGGACGTTAATGCCACTATACACAGAGGATCCTTAGGACGACGACCTGCCTAGACATGATAGAGAGCCATCAGTTGAGGCTCATACATCTCCTCGACACAACGATGATCGTAAGGCAGAGAACTCTTGCGTGGAGTCAACTAGAGAGGAGTCACCTCAGAGGGGACATGTAGATAGGATTTAAGGACACAGAGACAAATCTCAGATCCCTAGGTCAAGGGAGGAGCATGTAGAGAGACCTAGGGGGTCGACACTCACTTGTTGTAGATTACATCAAGGAGATCCTGAAGCTACGCCCGTCTCATTATTATGGAGATACAGGTGGTTTTTCAGGTAGAGGCTTGGTTAGTGAGCTTGAGCGGGTGCTTCAAGCATTTCCCATGTACTAGTAACGTGAAAGCTTGTGTTGTGATTCATCTTCTGAGGGATGGAGCAGATGTTTAGTGGAGGACTGAGGAGCAGAAGTTCCACGTAGACTCATAGATAAGTTACTTGGGAGCTCTTTGAGGACCAGTTCAGGAGCATATACTTATCCAGGAAGTTTATCCATCAGAGGATAGATGAGTTCCATTACCTACATCAGGTATCCATGACTGTAGCAGAGTACGAGAGTCAATTTCTGGACTTACTTCAGTATGTCGACTACATGCAAGAGGAGAAAGTCACGATTCATATGTTCATCAGGGGATTGAATTTGAATTTGGGAGGTGTGGTGAACATTCATTACCCGTAGACTTTAGCAGAGGCTGTTGATAAGGCCTACATTGTATAAGATACTAGGGGGAAGACTCTGTAGGCCAGAGATAGAGTAAGGAGCTGAATCTAGCAGATGCAGGATAACAGGTCGAGGGGATCAACTCCTCCTCCTCGTGGTTGACAAGGTTCAGTATAGTCCTTATTTAGGCCACCACAACATACGACCTCAGCAGTAGCAACAACAACCAATATTCTCATCCAACATTACAGACCTCTACAGAGATTTGACTCTGAGAGGGGATGGTGTGTGAGACCTCCTCCTAGAGGTCCCATTAGGAAACAAGGTGCACCAAGATCCCAGTTCAACAGGATCTCATCAGCAAAGAACCTCAGTAGTCCATATCCAGATCATAATGATCCATGACACACAAACCTCTAGAGTACCTGGCTAGAGATGTAGCTCATTGGAGAGGGCTAAGAAGTTGTTATGGTTGTGGTGTTATCAGAAATCATTGGAGAGAATTCGGAAAGAACCCTAGTAATAAGGGTAAGGATGCTAGATTTCATAGAGCCTATAGTTGGCAACATGGGACATAACCATCGAAAATAAGCAGCGGTCGAGAGCTGTTAGGCTAAGCACTCAGGGCACTGTAATTGAGACGAAATGTAGCATTAGTGGTATTCCTACCTCCATTTTATTTTATTCTAGTTCATCTAGTTCCTTTATTGTACCATCTTTAGTAGAGAGTTACAGGCTAGTACCAGTTACGACAGGGTCTTAGTTTGGAAGTCGAGATGGATTCTAGAGAAAAAATATCTTTAGACTCGTTAGTTAAGGAGTGTGTAGTGGACTCAGGACCCTTCATCACTACCTATGATCCTTCATATCCTTCTATTGGTTTCGTATGGAGTCATCCTAAGCGTGGACTAGTTGATCTGCACACAAGAGCCAGAGTGGATTGTTACCATTAGACTATATCATGTACAAATGATTTAGAATTTGATTCAGTGATAGCCAGGGGTAAGGATACCCATTTCTGTTTACATTATCTCTGCTATACATCTTAAGAGGTGTGTGCGACGTGGGTTTCCAGATGTATGTTGTTACGGCTAGTGAAATAGGTCTGAGGATGAGTGCTAGAGGAACATCAATTGGATGATCATCACATCATGTAGAGAATTTTGTGATGTGTTTTCTAGGGGAGATGTCCGAGATTACCACCCCCACGTGAGATATACTTTCACATAGATTTGGTTCCATGAGTATATCCTATATCATGAGCACCTTATTAGGATGACTACCCCTGAGATCTACAATCTCAAATTGTAGCTTAGAGGGCCTTATGGAGAAAGTCCTGATCCATCCTAGTGTATCCCCTTATGGTGCACCGAGTGATTTTTTTTGAAGAAGACAGGATGGATCCTTATAGTTGTGTATTCATTATAGGCTAGCTGAACAAATTAACGATCAAGAATCGATACCCCTTTCCTCACATTGATGATTTATTTTATCAGATGAAGGGGGACACATAGTATTTATCCAAGATAGATCTTAAGTATAGGTTATTATCAACTAAGGATCACAGAGGAAGATATTCACAAGTACCACCTTTCCATACGAGATATGGCCACTATGAGTTCGCAATTAGTGCCCTTTGGTTCGAATTAATGCCCTCCACAGTGTTCATGATCTTTATGAACAGGGTATTCAAGAAATGTTTTTGGATTTCGCTTCGTACTTATTCTTCCTTAATGACATTATGATTTACTCATGTATGTGCATGAGGAGCACATGAGGAGAACCTTAGTCAGCTTCTTCAGTGTCTTCGTGAGCAGCATACTTTATAAGAACCTAGAGAAGTGTGTGTTCTTTCAAGTCAAGAGGTGCAATACTTGGGTAAAATCATTTCTATGGAATGTATCGTAGTCTGATCCTTCCAATGATTCAGAGTTATTATGGATTGGCTAGCACCCACTAGTGTGACAGAGGTACAGCAACTTCATGGGTTTAGCAAGGTATTATAGGATATTTGTATAGGACTTCTTCTCGAGGTTGCACAACCCATAACTTCACTTTAGCAAAAAGGGAATAAGTTCGTCTTATCAGACAGTTGTGAGCAAGCCTTCATCAAATTAAAGTAATGCCTCATGAAAATGCCTATTCTCACAGTGTCTAGATCCTCATGGTGAGTTCTTCGATTGTACACTGATTCTTCGTTGGTAGGACTTGGAGGTGTGTTGATGCAAGAGGGCAGAGTTGTTTCTTTTGAGTCTCACAAAATCAAATATTATAAGCTCAATTACTCTAACTCATGATCTTAATATTGCGGTAGTTATGCATGCCTTAGTTCGTTGGAGACACTTCCTTCTTGGCTAAATATTTACACTCAGTACGGATCACTTGATTCTTTGTCACCTCTTCATGCACATCCCAATCTCAATGCTCATCAGTGGCATTGGATGGAGTTGCTTTATGAGTATGACATGGAGATAGAGCATGTGAAGGGGAAGGCTGAACATGGTTATCGATATGTCCTAAGTAGATGGAGGCATGTGGTTATGGCCACTTCAGTGGGCACAAATTTACGGAGCATAATTTTAGCAGTAGTTCCCTTGTGAAAAATTCTAACTTGCAGCTAGAGTCAGATATTGAGTCTCATAGACCCCTTGAGGAGATATTTAAGGGATTTACATTAGAGGATAGATGGTCTTCTCTGAACACAAATGTCAGATGTATGTTGTTGTAGAGAGAGGCTTGAGGCAGGACATTTTGAAAGAGGCTCATCGTGCACCCTATTCAGTCCATCTCGGGGTGAAGAAGATGCACACCACCTTGAGACAGTTGTACCATTGGAGTTGAATTCGGAGAGAAGTAGGTTATTGTTTATCATGTTGTTTAGAGTGTTAGAAGGTGAAGGCCAAGCATCAGTACCCAACTGGCCTTATCTCAGGGTTCATTTTAAGAAGATCCCTCTGAAAAATTACTTTTGAATCATTGATGCATCTCAAAAATTGACTTTCGAATCGTTGATGAATATCTGAAAAAATGTTTCATGGCAAAGATGATTTTGCAAAGAGAAATTTTCCCTCATTTCACAAATTTGGTCAGGTAGGTTGGTCGAGGGTTGGGCGGGTGAGGGGTTGGACAACTATTGGGCTGGTGGGGTTGAACGAATGAGGGGTTAGATAGATGAGGGTTAGGTGGGTGGGATGAACGGGTGAGGGGTTGACTGATTAAGTGTTAGGAAGGTAAGCTGGACAAGTGAGGGGTTGGATGGTTAAGGGTTGGATGGGTGAGGATTTTGACGACTAAGGGTTGGACAGGTGAGGTGTTGGACAACTAAGAGTTGGAAGGGTGGGTTGGTTAGGTGAGGGGTTAGCTTTACTATAAGACATGGGGCAGTAGGTTATTATGATTAGGAAGAGATTACATGAGGCTCAAGATAGGCATAAGAAGTATGCAGTTCAACATAGGAAGGATCATATTTTTAAGGTGGGCATGAAGGTATTACTTCATGTCAAGCCAAATAAGAGCTTTATCCACTATAGAAAAGGTTCTAAGCTTGCTCCTAGGTTTGTGGGTCCCTTTGAGATCTTGGAGCGTATCGGTCCTTTGGCCTATCGTCTAGCATTGCCACCCTGCTTATCTCACATCCACGATATATTTCATGTTTCTGTACTTGGAGATATATTTGAGATCCTTGTCATGTGCTATATTGGACCTCATTTCAAGTACATGATCAGGGGAAGGTGATGGTGGATCCCATCTGTATTCTAGAATGCAGGACCATGGGCCTATCATCACCAATCCGACACTATGATAATTATTCACCAGGAAACTCCTCTTGCTATGATTATTTACTAATGCACAGCCTTTAGTTTGGTGGATGTAATCTGGAAACACAACAACAAACATAACACAAGAATACCATAGACTATGATAAGAAGGAATGATGATAAATCTGAAATATCAAGTGTAAATTATAATATCAACATGAAATTGTTACAATTTTGCCCATGAGGTACTTCAAGTGTTACTGACTTCACTTTCCTTCCAACAATAACTATGGGAGAAAATTTACAATTACACCTCTTAATGGCTTCTTTAACACACCTTCAAAATGATGGCTTCCTTTACACACTTACTCATACAATATTTCTCACTAATTCCTTCTATACTAAATGAGGGGGTGGACCTCTTTATTTATAGGAATTCAGGCTTATCCACCCTTATCTCTAAGATAGGATGGGAAATATCTTCTCGCCAATCATATTCCATGCCTGAACTCTTGCCTTTACATGTAGGCTTATCTTCTAAGATAAGATAAACCTTATCATCTTACATGGGTTCCACCTTTTTAGAATTTTCTACAAATAAAATACACAAAATATTTATGACATCACTCTTTTTCCTTATTACAAATATAATATTTTTAGTTCCTAATCATGTAGACCCTACTTGTCTACTTACCCAAACTTTGACATTTTAACATTACCGGACCACTTACAACAAATATTTACTTTTTACAACATTCCTATTGTACTTTGACTATTATCATACTCTACATTATTAGCGGCACCGTACTGACAATGTCATTATCTTCTATTGGACGCCACTACTAATTATACTTAACAACATCCTATTCCTAATACATACATTAATAAAATAGAAATTACAGAGGAAAATTTTAATGTCGACATTTTCCCCCTTCCTAACTTCTACTCCGTCCTCAGAGTAGACTCTTATGGGCATTCTGAAGCTGGTGCTTGGAAAATATTCAACTTGTCATGGTTGACCCATTTTGTAATGGGAGTACCATCCAATTCCTCTAGTCGATATGTACCATTTTCATGCACAACTTCTAATTTGTAGGGCCCCATCCATTTTGGAAGAAATTTTCTGTCTTCTTTTTTTGTATCTAGAATCATATACTAGAACCAAGTCATTCACATGAAATGGAGACCAACGGATCTTTTGATCAAAGTATTCCTTCTGCTTCATTTTCTTCTTATAGCTTGTATCCTTCACTATTTCCCTCATTTCCTCTAGCAACTGAAGATGCACCAACCTTTCTTTTACTTAATCACTTTCATCCATCCTTTCCTTTTTCATAACTCTCACAGTGGGAATATCAAACTCAATAGGAAGTACTAGATCAATGCCATAAGCCAACTAAAATGGGGAGTATCTTGTTGCTGACTTTGATGTTTCCCTATATGCCCACAATGCTGCTTGAATCCTTTTATCCCACTTATGTACCTGTAAGGCTGCATCTTTTGCTAGAATTTGACACAACACAAAATTTGTTTGTTCCACCTGTCCATTTGTGCTTGGCTTGTATGTTGTTTCCTTCCTATGCTTAATAGAAAACTTATTGACTAGGGCTTCTACCACCTCATTAATGAAGTGACTTCCTTAATCTGTTACAATTTCTAATGGACAACCAAATCTGGTGACAATGCGTTCATATATGAACCTTGCCACTTCATCCATGGAAGTTGTTTCCAATGGCCTAGCTTCAACCCACTTGGTTAAATAATCTGTGGCAACTACAATATACTTATTTTGTCGTGGGGTATTTGGAAGTGGGCCTACAATGTCTATTCCCCACTTTTCAAAGGGACTAAGTGGAAGAATAGGGCATAATGGAGCTGATGAACTCTTACAGTTACCATGTGTTTGATAAATATCACATGTCTTACAATAATTATAACAATCTCTAAAAAGAGTGTGGCCAGTGATAACCTGCATCCAAGATCCTTCTTGCTATAAGTTGTCCAGAGAAGTGTCATCCACATGTACCATTATGGAATTCTTCTATAAGCTCTTTCCCTTTATCACGTCCAACTGCCCTCTTATACTATCCATCAGGTCCTATTCGAAATAATACTCCATGCAGAATAGAATATGGATGACTGGCTTGAGTAATATTCCTCTTAGTCTTTGCATTGACACCTTCAGGAAACTTGAATTCATTACAGATAATTCTAATGGATCAACCAAATCTAGGTGACAATGCGTTCATAGGGATGAACCTTGCCACTTGCATCCATGGAAAGCATATTTTCACATGGCCTGAGCTTCAACCCATCATTGGTTAAATAATCTGTGGCAACTACAATATACATTATTTTGTCGTGGGGTATTATGGAAGTGGGCAAATACAATGTCTTGTAGCAAAATTCCCCACTCTTTCAAATCCTCCCTGAGTGGAAGAATAGGGCATAATGGAGCTGATGATACTCTTACAGTTACCATGATGTTTGATAAACTATCACATGTCTTACAAGTAATTATAACACTTCTCTAAAAAGAAATGATAACCTGCATCCAAGATCCTTCTTGCTATAAGTTGTCATGTATAAGTGTCATCCAGCATGTACTCATTATGGAATGCTTCTATAAGCTCTTTCCCTTTATCACGTCCAACTGCCCATCTTCATACTATGGCATCAGAGTACTTCCTAGTGCTACATCCATGCATCAATAGACATATGGATGACTGGCTTGAGTAATATTCCAATCTTAGATTCTTTAAAATTGAACACACTTCAGGAAACTTGAAGTTCATTTAGATAAGCTTCATGCAAATATCTATGTATTCACTAAGTAACATCCTGTCTTCAAGGGATAACAATGTTGCAGTGGCTGGGAAATCATCGTCATCACAATTCTTGATGAACCTTCTATAGTAACCCATCATAGGCTCGAGACAATGCATCTGCATTGACATGTACTTCTATTCATTGGCCTATCTATAATATCAAATTCAAATTCTTGTAGCAAACTTTATCAGGATCATGCTATCCTCCCTGATGGGTTAGGATTATTTACAATGCCCTATTTTAGAGCCTGATAGAATTTCTTACAGACTATACTTTGTAGGGTTTCCCTGAGCAAGTAATTCATCTAAACTTTGAAATGTTGTCAACAAAAATGATAGCTAGTGGCCATCTTGCTCCCATAGATACAGTATAATTTACCTCAGCACTACTCATGATGTCTGCTCCCAAAGTAAACTGGATATTCATTCACCAAAGTCTTCCTAGTGCTGCAACGTTGAGGCAGCAGTGTACACAACCCAAATGGCTTGCTCTAATCTAGCATTCTTCAAAACAGAGTGAAGACACAAGGGTCTTCAGCTGATAGTTGTCTGCTATAAAGCTTGGTTGTATCGCCTTATTTCCATCAGTTCATAACTATAACACTCCTGGCTTCAAGAACTAGGTTAGTGGCTATGCAATCTGATTGAGAAGAAATTTTTGATGGATCCTTCTATAGTAACCCACATGAGCCTAAAAATGATCTCAAATTACTTCTATTCATTGAGATCAAATGGGAGTAACTCATTCTGAATTCTCCACAGAAACTATGAATCAAGCATCAAGTAACAATACCATCTCTGGATACAACATGCCCTAACAAAACACCTTTAGGATTCATTCTATAAGACACACTTTGTAGGGTTTATGAGGCTTGTGCTTCATCTACCAACTCTTTGAGAATGTTGTTTCCATCTAGTGCTTGATGAGTTCATCTTGTAATCCCATAGATGCAAAAATCATCTATGAAATACTCTGATGAAAGTTCTCAATGTAGGATTCCTTCGAACACTCCTATTCATCAAATCACTGGAATCTTTATTTGCCAGAGAATTATCATCAACCCAAAAGGCATAACTCTATAAGGTCATGAACGTGTCCCCAAGGATATCCATGAACATGGTCTTCAACTGACTTTCTTCATCTTCTGGTCCACTTCACTGGAACTTGAGTAATCAGAGGATATCCACTCATCAGTTTCATCAGCTTGAATCTACAGGCACTCCTGATTCAGGGCTCACTTCATCCAAGATCTAATCTGACCAATGGAAGAGGGTAATGAAGCCTTCATTTGTAGTGCCTTGCATTGAGCTCTCCTATAATCAACACAAATGCGTAGCTTCCCAATTCTTTTTTATTGAGATCACAATGGGAGAAATCCCATTCTGAATTCTCCACAACAAATATGAATCCTGTATCAAGCAACTTATCTATTTCTTCTTTTACATTATTCTGAAAAATTAGGATTCATTCTATATGGCATTTGCTTTATGGGTTTAGCACCATCTACCAGCTCAATAGAATGTTCTTCCCAACTTACTTGATGGAGTTCGTTGTAATCAAAAGTGAATAGGTGTATGTACCTTCGAAAGAGCTGGAGGTAGCATTCCTTCTCACTCTCCATCACAGTATCACCAATCTTTATTTTTTGGAAATGATCATCAATTTCTTCTTTAAATAATTTTATGGGTTCATGAGTCGGTGTGACTGGAAGGATATCCATGACCAAAACATCAACCTCACTTTCTTCATCTTCTGTGTCCACTTCATTGGTACTAGAGTAATCAGAGGATGTCTAATCATCAGTTTCATCACTTGAATCCAAAGGTTCTGCCTTATGATGCTTCGAGGGATCAAGTTTATTTCCACCCTCTCTCTACCACGTCTAAGTGTCATGAAGCCTTCATTCCAGTAGTTTCTTGCATGAACTCTCCTTAGCCATGGCCTTCCCAACAACATTGGGTATGCAACAGTACCATTTTTCATCACCTAAAAGTCTACCACACATACAACACCCATAACAGATATTGCCACATTTGAAACTACACCTTCTGGTTTAGTTTTTCCCATATTTAATGACCTTTACATAAGTGTTGAGGGGTGATCAATTTTTAAACCCAACATATTCATTATAGACTCAGTCATTACATTAACTACAACACCTCCATCAACTAAGACATCATGAATTGAAATACCATTACATAATACCTCAGCTTGTGGAGTGTAGGGATCTACCTCTGCCTTCAAAACAGGGACCTCAACCTCCTTTCTTCGTCAAGCATTGAGTCCACTTTATAGATCCCTGCCTCTTCTCAGAATACATAGCCAAGAGTTTACCATATGTAATATTTGCAGGCCTTTTGGACAGGTCTTCTAAGATGGAGTATGGTCCTTGTCCCTATGAAATCAAAAAATCCTGGACACCCAAATTTCTTCTCCTATGTTTCTTACTAGTTTCTCCTTTCATCTTCTTAGGATCATTTCCATCATGATTATCTTTTTCTTTCTTTCTTTTTGTTACAAACACATCTACTTCATTATTTATGCTCTTATCTACTACATCAAAAGAATTCATAGGTGCTTTTCCTTTATCATTATCTCTTGTACCAGATGTAGAAGCTCTATCTAGAAAATTATACTTATAATGACCCTTTTTATAACAACCATAACATACAACTTCATAAATATTTCTTTTTGGACCTCTATCTCCTCCCTGAGAACTAAATTCTTTTCCTTGAAGAAGATTAATAGTTAACTGACCCATCTTCTTGAGCAGATCTTACTCAGTAGATGTACTAGGAGAAATATTTGTGGTCACTGAGAGTGGTTTTGGATTCTGAACCAAAGGTGTTGGTGTAGGCTCTACTTTAGTAACAATTTCTTTGGGCTCCTCTTCCATGCTTTCTTCTTGCCTTCTTGCAATCTCCTTTACTTGTTCAATGGTAGCTGAGCGGTCATACTTCACTCCTTGTCTGATATCTGGCTTCATCCCAAGAATGAAGTGCTCACAGAGGAGATTATCCATGCCATTCATCAACCCATCCGCTAATCCTTCCTTCCGGATCTAGGCATCGAGCTTCCTCCTTAGCTCTAGAACACGAGCATGATAATCCCTTATCTTCTCCTTCTCTCCTTGGGATAGCTTTGTGATATCGACCATGAGATCTGCATATTTCTGTTGTTCACCAAATTCTTCAAGAAAAATTTCAGTTAATAAATCCCATGAATTTTTCACATTATCACCTAGTGTTTCAAACCATCTAAGGGCTGAACCATCCAACAAGGTAGGAAAAAATTCAATCCATTGTCCCCTTCTTATAAGACCATTACAAATACAAGATTGTTTAAACTCTTGAATGAAAGAGGAAGCATCTTCATTAGATTGGGCTGTAAAAATAGGAAACTTCCCCATTTCCAAAAGTAACCACAGTTAAATACCAACCCACAAGTACAATCAACAAGACTTATGTGCACAAATAATTGGAATCACTATAATAGAAAATAAAAATAGGACCACGGTAAACTATGGTAAAACTTGACTTACTGCGGTAAAAACTGACTTTACTGTGGTAAACACTATTCATAGTAAAAAGTGAAGTTACTGTAGTAAACACTATTCACGGTAAAAAGTGACTTTATTGTGGTAAATACTATTCACGGTAAAAAGTGAATTTACCATGGTAACTACTATGCACAGTAAAAAAAACGTTACCCTCCAAATGATTTTTGACTAAGTGGGAATATCTCTCCAGAAAATCCACCAACGAGGAATAGTCCTGACAACGGAACCAAAATGTCATCACCAATCCAGCACTATGATAATTATTCACCGGGAACTCCTCTTGCTATGATTATTTACTAATGCACAACCTTTAGTTTGGTGGATGTAATCTGGAAACACAACAACAAACATAACACAAGAATACCATAGACTATGATAAGAAGGAATGATGATAAATCTGAAATATCAATGTAAATTATAATATCAACATGAAATTGTTACAATCTCACCCATGAGGTACTTCACATGTTACTAACTTCACTTTCCTTCCAACAATAACTATGGAAGAAACTTCACAATTACACCTCTTAATGGCTTCTTTAACACACCTTCAAAATGATGGCTTCCTTTACACACTTACTCATACAATATTTCTCACTACTTCCTTCTATACTAAATGAGGGGGTGGCCTCTTTATTTATAGGAATTCAGGCTTATCCACCCTATCTCTAAGATAGGATAGGAAATCTCTTCCGGCCAATCATATTCCATGCCTAAACTCTTGCCTTTACATGTAGGCTTATCTTCTAAGATAAGATAAACCTTATCATCTCACATGGGTTCCACCTTTTTAGACTTTTCCACAAATAAAATACACAAAATATTTATGACATCACTCTTTGTCCTTATTACAAATATAATATTTCTAATTCCTAATCATGTAGACCCTACTTCTCTACTTACCCAAACTTTGACATTTTAACATTACCGGACCACTTACGACAAATATTTACTTTTTACAACATTCCTATTGTACTTTGACTGTTACCATACTCTACTTTATTGGCGGCACCGTACTGACAGGCACCGTTATCTTCTATTGGACGCCACTACTAATTATACTTAACAACATCCTATTCCTAATAGATACATTAATAAAATAGAAATTACGGAGGAAAATTTTAATGTCGACGGACCCCTATAAATACCCCTTCAATGTTCATTTCTTCAATTTTCTACAAAAAATTCTAGTGCTCTGAGCTCTCGAATCTTCAAACTTCTCCCAAATTTCAGAAATAGCAAGCACCACATCTATTCCTACACCCAAATTTCAAACAAAAACCTCATGTGCGCATAGATTGTATCTTTGCTTGAGAAAAAGACACAAAAGGATTGGCTCAAAAAATTAGAATTTACCGGGGCTTGTGGACATGCAATAATTCGATACTAATACTTCAGTCCTTGATTACCTTCTCGCCTCTTACAATGAGAGTGATGCACAATTTTTGGTTCTCCTTATGCATCTGATATGTCGTCAACTGTCTTTCTCAATTGAATCTGAGGACTTACATCAGTTAACATGTTTTCCATTTAAAAATAAGTCAGTCGTTACTACAATGTCTATCATTACAGACGGAGACAAAATTTTTTTGGAGTCTCATTACAATGTACAGGTTGATGGTAATTTTATTATTTTCAAATGCTTTTTTTTTAACACTACTCGACCACCCAAGGCTCTAACGTTTCTTGTTTTTTATTGCAGCTCCTCTTAATCATTCATCAAGAGGCCTTCGTATACAAGGTATTACAAATAAATGATTTAAATTACAGATGCGTCACTTTTACGGCCAGGATTGTATTATAGGGGATATCTATAGACATTCCCTATTGGGTAGTTAAATATTTATTGTGGACAATAGCAGGTCAATAATTTGATTGGTGTAGTTATTTATCCAACAAAATAAAAAAAAATGTCTCCCATGCTTGCAAAGTCAATCAATCTTATCATTCCAAGACTGTATTCTTTTGTTGCAATTATATTCTGGCTTTATATTATGAAGTGTTCTACGAAATTCTGCAAGATAAAATTCCAAGTACAATTAATGATCAAATGATTGGTCTTAGTCTTGAAGAACAACAGGTAATAGTTACTTTTACTATTTACTTGTTATAACTATTTCAATTTCAATATTTTGAATAAAATAATAATTGTAAGATTTTATTTTGCAGAGAAAAATTATAGTTACGACATCTCATAAGGAGGAAATTTCTAGAGGTAAAGCCTCTCTAGAGGTCTCTGCTGATTCTGACATGGATTTAGCAGAATCAACACTAGTAAGACCTCCTTGTCAAAAGCGACCTAGGGGGTCGATATGTGCATCACGTTTACCATCACATTTAACTATAAGTATGAGGTTATATTTTTGTATAAATAATTCAAAAAATTATTATAGATTATGTTTGTAGTACTGTATTTTAATAATTCTACTGTACTTTTCTACATTTATTGTATTCATACACTACTGATTTTGATGATGAAGATCAAACTCATTTTGGGTGTGAAGATTGAAATGTCACAATTGTGTCTCTGTCTATGCATGGTATATTGTAATGTATAATATTTAGCATGTTTTGTTTCCTTACAATTTTTTAGCATTTACAAAGCCTAACCATAATATTCTAACAATTTGTTGTTTTCTTCATGTAAGTAATATGGCTTCTAGGCACATTCTTCTTGCAAGGAGGCCACCAATACCTCCAGCACGTATAGTCCAAACAAAAATAAGATCTTTAAGAAAGAATATAAGGTTTCTTGTAGAGTCAACAGGAATAGTTCATCCTACAACCACATAATTTCTTGGACTGTCACTAGCTAGTGTTTTAAGTGTAATAGCCACACAACTTTTCAACAACATCTCCCTTGACGAGGAGTATTTGGGCTTTGATAGTGGTGAGGAAGACAAGGGTAACTATTTTGACACCCATGATATGATTTAATCTACTCCATCTCAACCACAAAAAATGTACATATAATACAATGTGGTGACTCTCCTCCTCCTTCAAGAAATGCTCCACAAATAGATGATGAAAAGAAACATTTTATATTAGAAAATATGATATCAGATTGTATGGGGGAAAAAATTCAAGAGGTTGTAATGTCTGATGTGGATTTGGTGCGGTCTTAGGAGAGGAGAGAAAAAAATTTCATTAAAGAAATAAATACACGATACCATAATCACGCTCAAACACATTCATTGCTCATTTCTGTAGAGAGACAACCAGCAAGGCATGACATTTTGTTAAACAAAGCTCATTCAGGGAAAATTTCATATAGCAATGATTACAATGATGAAATTAGAGACATAATGCTAAACAGGTTGGAGAATCTAAATGCTGAAGCACATGCTTACCACAACTAATAGGCTAAAGACAAGACAAATGTTTTAATAGCAAATGCAGGAAAAGAAAAACTTGTTTTGAGTGGGATTTTAGTTTTACATGCAAAATCCTAATATTATAAGCACTGCAATATATTTTTTCATTTTATCTAATAGACTAAAAATTTAATATTTTTGTTTTACAGGAAAAATATGAAAATTTAAAGAAAGAAGCAGCTGTATTTGAAGAACATTTGAAGAATACCCAAAAAATCCTAAATTCTTTTGTACAGTTGAAGGAAAAACTCATTGATATAAATAAAAAAAATAATACATTGAGAAGTATAATAAAGGAGCATAATATGGATCCAGAAGTCTTACTGAAGAAAATATAGATGGAGATGCAACACTTTTTTCTTTAGGAGATGTAGCAAGGGAGGAGCTGAATGTTCTAGAAAATAGCAATATCATAGCACAAGATCTGCAGGCATCATGAGTTATAGTAGATAGCTCTGTATAGATGCAGAAGATTCCTCCAACTCTTACGTAAGAAAAAGAACAAGCTTATCTTGTAACATAAAATTAGATATGTTAGTAAAGTTCACCATGTGACAGGTGTGTTATCACAATTCCGACACTGGCGTATGAATTAAAAGATAATGGTCAGCCCTTTTTTAGTTTTTATTCCATGCTGCAGACGTAAGGAAAACTATGATTTTGAATCATAGGTAGAAAAGAGGATGACCTCCTAATGTGTCCTTATATGTCAAAACTTTTTTGGAAGCTTTGATATGTTATGACAACCCCGTTTTTGGAATTGTATTGGCCAACAATGCTTTATGAATTTGTACTTTTCTTCATAAAATAATCCGCCACATGAGAGATCGATTTGAAAAGAACTTTGGAAATTATAATTGTACAATGTTAGTATATGTTTTTAATACAAACTATGTTTCTTTTTTATTATATACGTAAATGTTGCTTAAATTTACTTTATTTTGTTTCTTTAAAATATTTACGTTTCTGATTTGTTGGAGATGTAAAATAAATTAATTAACAAATATAAAATAAAAATGTTTCCTTATTTTAATCTAAATTTGAAAACCAAATATTAAAAAGAAATGGGATAATTGAAACATATAATGACATTATTCCAATGGAAAAGGATCAAATAAAGACATATATAATATTACATTTATTGAAAGCTGTAATCTCTGTATGAAATACATAAATACTTATTACATCACATTATTGTAATGAAATCTATGTGAATTGAAATAGTCCTAAAACAACGCTTTCATTTGTGTCTTGGAAATCAACTGTAGTATGACCTATGGATGTGTCTTGATCCTCTGGGTCAGGTAGAATATTACTAACTCCTCTTCTCTCTACTAGTGAATACCACAATGCCAGTGCTCTATCATAAGGAAAAAAATCCACTAAGTAACGTGATACATACAATCTAAGACATCTTTCTAGATTCCTATCCAATCTCTTTCGAACTTTTGACTTTAAGAAGGATAGTGCACTGAAAACCCTCTCATCTTCCACAGAACCTAGAATCATTGTTTAACAGAGCTCATACAACTTAATATACTTGCTCAAATATTCACTTAGAACACTAATGAAACAAATATCCTTCCAAATCCTTTTCATGGCATCGTAATCCTGTGGGCTTTGTAGAAGCTGAACTTATCGTATCATAGTATTTGCAAAATCCATTGACTATGAACTAAGTAGTTTTATTTTTAAAATACCTTCTAAAGAAAATTCATTTATCTCTTCAGTCTTAGAGAAATGATCAGTTAGATCACCCATGTTTTTAACAAATAAAGGACTAATAGTTGTATAAGGTTTTCCACCTGAAAAATTCCAAAACTACGGATTTACAACTCCCATTGCTTCAAGTATTTTTATCATTTTTGTATCTTTCCTATATCTCTTTAGCTAACTATTTAGATTTCTTTCTCTACTTATTCCTAGTTCCCATTAATACTGCATCGTATAAATTTTGTGTCACTCTTACTTCTTCTATTTTTGAGTTAGCCATATCAACTCTTTTTTGGAACATATGGAGTGGAATCTATCTTCCATGTGTTGTTATACACAAATGATCATGTATATTGTACTTTAAGAAGCACCTAGAATTTTTCAAATCAGTTAATGCATTCCTGTTTTCAAAAGCAGCACCCTGAAAACTCCCATTAGAAATATGTAAACTTTCTAGACTCCAGAAAACACATCTTCTGAGTCTTATGAATTCTATAATGTAGAAAGACCAATCTAGTGCATTCTTTGTTAAAATATTAATCTCCCTCAACATGGGAAAAATAACGCAAAGTGTGAGTAAAGTTTCTTTGTCAGTTAGACGGAACAATAGATCTTTAGCTTTATCTACATCCATTGCAGTATTTAAACATCAATCCTATGAGTAAAGGATATTCATCAAATATTCTACAGGAAGGTTCATACATAAATATCCATCTAGTATCTACATCTTTGAGAAGTTTTTTCCCTCTTTCATTCCAATAGCAAATTTTTGAAACTCTAAAAATCTCTTTGGACTGCTAGAATAATAGGCATGCAAATCACGTATCAATTCCTTCACTTTAGCTACATTTTCAAATGTGATCACAATTTTGTAGGTGAGATTCATTTTGTGATCCATGTAGTGGACAAAAACCATATACGAAGCAATAGTTGTCTGAAGTGTAACACGATAAACCATTTCTGGCTCACTACATTACATCTGCACCATCGGTTTCAACACAAAATAATTTTGTTGCAATGGAAAAGTCATCCATTCTAGTGATATCCTTCAGATTTGACACCACCAATTTATAAATACTTTTAGAATTGCAATTCTCAATAATTTTATGAATTTCTAAGAGGTGTGGAGTCCTTATTTCATTAGCAAATGTGAAAACATGAATACATATTCATGAAGTATTATCGAC
Source organism: Taxus chinensis (assembly GCA_019776745.2). Taxonomy (NCBI): domain Eukaryota; kingdom Viridiplantae; phylum Streptophyta; class Pinopsida; order Cupressales; family Taxaceae; genus Taxus; species Taxus chinensis. The sequence continues at coordinate 764,286,691 of CM034153.1, forward strand.
TGCAGTAACCTCATCTAATGAAAGGGAAATATAATTTTCCTTTTGAACACACAATTTCAAATCCTCCTTCTCTACCAGAGATAGACATTTTAAAATCTCCTAGCCACTGGTATATGACTAATGAGATTGAGGAACGTTTTGTAGACCAGTAAGTTGATACAACATTTTATTTTCTCTAAAATCTGACATCGGTCTTCCCCTTTTCATTATATGAAATACGGTCACAAAATAAATACCCCTTTGCTTGCATTTTTTCCTCCATATATTTATTCAATCTTGCTACTATTGTCCCATATTTTTCATTTACATATTTCATATGTTTTTATTCCTTTTCATACTCTTATGCATATTTGACATGTAGACAATATTTTTCATATTTCCATTTATGTGTTTTGACTATGCTGCCATCCTTTAACTTTTAGGAAATGTATATTTTCCCACAGTGCTTTCCAATTGTGTCCATTTTGATTTGCATCGTGTGATCCTTCCCCAGTTTCCAACGACATATTTTACATTGACATTGGTTGTAGAACATCATTACAATTTTTAGTGTACAGAGGTTTAATAAAAGGATATTTTGTAGCCCATTTGAATTGGAATTTACTTCAAATTGTCCAGTTTTCCCTATTTCTTCTATCATATTTTATTTTTTTTCTTTGGATTCAACTTCTGCATTTGGGCTGTCAGCAGGAATATTTTGATTCTCATGTCTCCTTTTTCTGGAAATAGAACTTGGAGTAGAAGCTTCCTCTGTTGGTGTATCATGATAATTTGATGAATTTTCTTGGAATTCTATGTCATCAAGGGATGTAATATTTTCTTCAACATACAATGGATCATCGATATATTTAAATTGATTATTCTATGAAGGAATTTCTAAAATGTCTGCAGATAATTCTATAAAATTGTTACTTATATAGTATTAATTTTATCTATAGTTAAATTTTTATAGAGTACAAAGAGTTCCAAGAATAGTATGATAAATATAATTATTAAATTCTATAAGATTAAATAACTAGTAAATAGCACGTGCCAAAAACTGATATTTTTAGCTGATGTTGAAATGACCTTCATTATTTTTCCCAAAATAGCCAAGAAAAATATTTGCACCCTTTTTTGAACTGGCTGAATTTGTAATCTTCTTTCCCTGATTTCTAGTATCCACGACTTCTTACTGCTTAGGCCCTTAGGGGTGGCTCTTATGTTCGAAGGCTCTGAGAATGGATGGTTTAAGGTTAGATGGTATTGGTTGGATGGAAAATTTTTGGATGACTAAGTCACTGAGGGGTTTGATAGCTCATGATTGAGAGGTTGGATGCCTAAGTTATTGGATTGCTTAAGCCTTAGGGATTAGATGGCTTAGGGTTGGATGGCTCGAGGTTGGATGGATAACAGTTGGATGGATAATGGGTTGGATGGCTAGGGGTTGGAAGGCCAAGGGTTGGACAGATAAGGATTGGACGGCTAAGGGTTGGACAGCTCAAGGTTGTACGGAATAGAGTTGGAAGGATCATAGTTGGACGGATCAAATTTGGATGGCTCAGGGATGGAAGGAACATCGTTTAATGGATCACAGTTGGATGGATCAGAGTTGGATGGATCAGATTTGGATGGCTAAAGGATTGGATGACTTAGATTTTAGAGTTAGATGGGTCAGGGTTTCATGGCTTACGTTTGGATGGCTCAGAGTTAGACAGCTTATGGTTGGACGACCTAGATTTCAATGTTGGTGGATGTGGATTTTCTTATGTTCACTTTGGTGAATATGTGCATGATATGATTTAAAATGGTGGCGAATTACATTCATAAGCTCTTATATATGTGTAAATTTTAGGTGAAAAAAATAGTATAAGGGACATATCAGTCAATTTTTTTGGCGAATAAGTTGGCTTGCGAACCACAAAATATTTGCTAATTCAAATTTCCATAATCCGCAATTTTCATGAGTTTACGAAAATTTACCACTAAAAATTTCCCTTCCTTCTCTTCCATCACATCATACAAGAGTGTAAATGGAACACCATTTCCATGGATTTCATAGTTGGGTTACCAACGTCGAGATACCACCACGACGCCATCATGGTCACGGTGGATAAATTTATGAAAGTGGCTCACTTTTCTTCAGTGAAGACCACCTACACAACTATTGTAGTGGCACGAGTATATCTTGATGAGATCATTAGATTACAGAGGATTCCACCAAAGATAATTTGTGACCGTGATCCCTTGTACACTTCTCACTTCTGAAATACTATGCAGCATGCTCTCGGGAAGAAGATCAACTTCAGTACAATTTATCACCCTGAGACACATAGATAGACAAAGCATGTGAATCAGATTTTGGAGGACATACTTAGGATGTACCTCATGGACCATCAGTCAAGGTGGGATGAGTACTTATATTTGGTTTATTTTTTCTACAATAATAGTTTTCAGAGCTCGATAGGCATAGCTCCTTTTCAAGAACTGAATGGCAGGGAGAGAAAAACACTGTTGAGTTAGGACATATTGGAGGACAAGATTTCTCTTGGGCTGGCTTTACTACAGGATATGGAGTAGCAAGTTATCATGATTAGGCAGAGATTACAAGAGGCTCAGGATAGATAAAAGAAATATGCAAATCAATAGAGGACAGATCATAGTTTTGAGGTGGGCATGAAGGTTTTTCTTCATGTTAGGCCTCATAAGATCCCTATCCGTTACAGAAAAGGCTCTAAGATTGCTCCTAGATTTGTGGGTCCCTTTGAGATCTTGGAGTGTATCGGTCCTTTGGCCTATCATCTAGCATTACCACCTATATTGTCTCGCATCCACGATGGATTTCATGTTTTCTATACCTAGGAGGTACATTGCAGATCCTTCACATGTAATAGGTTGGACCTCATTGAAGATGCAGGATCAAGGGCATCTGATGGCGAATCCCATCCGTATTTTAGAGCGTAGGACCGTGGGACTTCAAGGCAGAGAGATTGATCAAGTTTTCATTTAGTGGGATAGATACGATGAGACAAAAACTACGTGTGAGGACACCGTGCCTTTGAGATCACAGTTCACACATTTGTTTTAGTGACTTCTAGGAGGAATTCGTTTCTAAGGGGAGGGGGATGTAGTGCCCACTCATCTTTGAAATTTATATGATTATGATGTTGCTTAGCATAGACTAGAGTTATTGAATTTTCTATCACAATTTAGGTATTGACATATGGACATTGTTATTTTGATTAGTTAATTTATAGACAGTGTGGATGTTAGACTTTTAAAATGATTTACAGGATGGATTATATGCATATTTGGATATATCAAATTGTTGAGATTGTGCTTATATTTGACTAATGAATTTATTTTTATAATCATATGATATTAGATGATGTATTTAATGTCGTGATATTATTCATAGTTGATAAAGTAATGAAATTGAAATAATTAGAATTGTGAACGATGGAAAGTTACTTGTCTTGGTTTAAGTTGCGATAATTGATTATATGTATATGCATGTATTTTATTATTTCAATGTTGTTGATATGGCCCACGAGGCCAGAAAGGTATTGTCTTGACTTTTTCAGGTGTTCGCAGCACAATAAACCAAAAGGGGGATAGGAGACCAATAGTGAGAGAATATGGAGAATTGGCAACAGGTCACCATGGCAACACGTGTATTCCTAAGTAGTTTGTTGTTGTAGTTTGTTAGGAGGTCCCCATTGGGGGGGTGGCCTCAAAAGTGACCTTGGGAATGTTTGTAATTTGTTTTATTTATTTTATTGTGAGTTATTTTATTTTTATTTACATGTGGAGTCACTTTTATTAATTGGGTTTAGCACCCATCTTAAGTTAATTTAAATGTGTTTATCTAGTGCTAATTAGGATGTGACAAAAGGGGGGGAAATAAATGTTAGTTGGTAGCCTTCATGTGTTGGCTTGGAATGAAATTATTTTTTTGGGGGTAGAGTGTACTCAATCTTCGTTGTGAAATTCGGATTTTTACCTTCTAGGCTATTTTGAAGACTTGTGGGACAAGCTAATCTTGTCCCACATCTTTTAAAGTCACCCACCCACCTATCCTATGATGTGAGGGACTTATTTTATGTCCTATTTTGTGTTTTAATGAAGGAAAAGGGAAATTGATTACATTTTTTTTACATGGGTAATTAATTTTGTCCTTAAGGGGTGTGGGCTGCCCGGTTGAGTGTGTAAGAAGGTGGCATTTTCCCCAACCACCAATTTATTATACTCTGGGGTTTGGGTTTGACCATGGTCATGTGGTATGTAGAAGAAATTATGTGGCATCGTACATGGAGCCACATCATCTCCTTCCCCCTCTTTTCTATTTATTGGAATTTTTTGTGAAGTTTTGGGGTTTACTTACTTGGTTTTGGCTCTCTCATTTTGGAATGCTTGATTTTTGGAGTGCTTGTTAGAGTTGAATATTGCTTGGAATTTCTTGAGATTTGACGATTTTTTGACTTCATTGTGAATTTGATTCTTGCAATCGCAAGGTAGGGTCTTACATCCTTGGTTTCTTCTCTTTTCTTGAATGTTTATGTGTTGAATGAATGTGTTTCTTAATTGATGTTGTTGGGTATTGAAATGTCCTTAGGATGTGTATGATATAGTGAAATGGGGGATGATATTTGTTTGGATTCATAATATTTTCTTTTGGGTATTTAGGAGGGAGTGGGTTGGATGCCCCACCTTGTTCTCATCTTGTTAGCATGTTCATTGTGGGGAGACATAAGAGAGAGGGATGTATAAGAGTGATGGATGCATAAGAGATATATTTTTATTTGTAGGGAGGCATAAGAGATTTTTGGGTTGGTTGTGTTTTTGAGGTTTTTGAGGTAGGAATCCAAAACCTTGGGAGGGTACAAGGTTATCCGCATATTCCTTTCTCTACTTGGCTTGTCTTAGAGGCATTTTTTTGGGAATTTTTTTGTGTTTTAAAAAAAATTGAGTCGTTTTGTGGTTATTTTCTTGTGTGAATGTTGTTTGAAAGTAAAAGTGGAAGCTTTGTGTTTATTTACATGGTTGTCAACTATTCCATATTGTATCATTGTTTGGGCTCAGGGGAAATTAGGAAGTATACTTCACTTCCTCATTGGAGTAATGGTTGGGGTGTAGAGTGCTGCCTACTACCTGATTTTTGGTTGTGTGTTTGATCTTGGAAGAAGGTGGATGTCAAAGGACGAGTCATGTTTCTTTTAGCATTTTGAGAAATAATAAAAAATATCTTGTTATATTTTATCATGTTTTCTCCATTGTATATGTATGGATTGTAAACTTGTAATTGTTTAAAGTTAAGTTTTTTATTTGTTTTATCATCAAAAATGTAATCTTAGTTGATATTGTAAATGAAGGAAAAAGTTTGAAAATCATTTCATTTCTTTTTGGAATGAGGGACTATAAGATTGTTAAATTGAATCAATTTCATTGAAATGTTATTGAAAAGGAAACAACCTTGTTCTCATTTAGTTGATTTGTTGTCTTCATTAGGCGTGATGTTATTATTTTAAAACTATGAGAAATATTGTTATAAATTTCTTGTGGGAATGGTTGAAAACTTGTCTTTGGAAAAATAAAGAGACATTCCTTCATATTGAAATACTTGAAAGACACATGATAGAAAGTAAACTATATTTGTTCATTCTTTTGTATTGATTGAAGAAAGTTTAAAGCTCATATGTGTTTATGGAAAAGTTAAAAAAAAAAATCTTGGTTAATTATCTTTTCCTCAAATCGATTGATTTCCCTTTTATCTATTAGAGTAAAGGAAAATGCATGGTTACCATTTGACCATAGTCTCATTTGATTATATGAATTGATTATGAACTTATTATAAACTTATATGTAATGCAAATGCTAACTGATGTAAAAATAGGTGAAAATATAATTTATGATTAACATCTTATAAGGTCATTTTCAAAGTTATAAAAGAACATTTAAGTAAAGATTAAGATTTATTAATATTATTAATAATATGAATATTATTACTTTTGATAATAGTATTAATATTAATATTTGTATTAAATATAATATTTTTATATTATATATATATAATTTATCTTGAAAAAAGTGTGTATTACATAACTTAAGAAAAAATTTAATAAAAAAATTAAAATTCGTGGAAATCCCTAAGGGGTTGTGTGGCATTTGTATGTTGTAAGGGGTGGGGGAAGGTCACTGACCCCACACTGTACCCCATTGTTAAATGGGGATGGGGGGTGGGATCGGCGACCCTCCCCCCCATTCAATCTAAAACGTAAATTTAGCGCCTCCCCCTATTTCATTTTTCCAAAACATGAAAACATGCAGCCGCAGATTATTCTTTGCACATTTCCCAGTCTGTGCAATCCTCTTCCCCGCGGTCTGGGTGCTTACAAATGTGACTACATATATATATATATATAACTAACCTGCATGTAGGTGTTAGGTATAAATGAAATATTTTTTTAAAAATAAAACACAAACACACACACACACACACATAATCCAATTACATTGGATATGGGGCAAAATACCTATTTTCCTATTTGGGAAAATACAAAAAAAAAATATAATGAGATAAACAAGAAAATAAATACATGCAAACCCTAGGAGAGGGTGTGAATAAAACTAGAAAATAAAGGAAGAATGTGCATCCTTCCATGACTCTGAGCTTTCCTCTCATGGCTTCCACCTCCTTCCTCCACAAATCTACAATACAAAAAGAAAATAAACAATAAGTCAAAACAAAAGAGAAAATATCTTTTCATAAGCATTTTTAGGGTTAGATGGATTCCCAAATCCAAGGGCCCCAAATGAATCCATCCAATGGATGAGATTGATCCCTATAAAAAGTATTTGGGAAGTGGGTGAGGGAAATTTCAAATTTTAAATGCATGGGTAGACTTTATTTTGTAACCCAAGTTTTTTATTAGAGACCTTTTTATTTAATGCAAGCTTTGACCCCTTTGTGGGCATAGTAGAAATTTATTATTTAAATAAATAGACCACAATACCCTTGCAATTAATTTGAATTTTTTTAATTAAGGTTGAATTAAATTGTATTAAAACAAAAGATAGGGGAACCAAAGTATTTCTTTAGACTAACTAATTTATCATAGGGTATTGACAAATTTTATCATCTTTTTTAAAAGGGATCTAAGGGAAAATTAATGAAATTAATTTAATGTAATTTAACAATGAGGAAGTGTGACTGTAATTTGTAAGCTAGTATTGCGAGTAGGTTTTACAAAAAAAAATTATTCCATGATTTTTCTAGTTTGACCTAGGTTTGTCTTGGGTTTCGTGTGTGAGTAAAATTCTGGGCGTTACACCTTTGAAAACTAGATGATAACACCAAGTACATTTGTTGAGTGTAACCCTTATGAGAGGAACAACATGAAGCATACGTGCTAACTCAAAAGAAAGATGAACAACCACAAAAATTAACTCCCACTACATGATCAATTAACCATATTGGTATGCTTTTGCAAAAAAAGAGTGTTAGAGCAATATTGTATATTGAGAATAAGTTTTCACACATATTGTAAGGGTCACAAATAATTCAATATTTGTAAAAATTAATAATGAAATATGTTTTGAATACATTGGAACATAAGGGACATTAACTTACAACAAAACCAATACAAAAATTGGTATAAATGTTGTAGAATTGAAAAAGCATAACACAATTTACAAAATTGAAACTTCAACATTACTCAAACATTTACAAGGACAAATTTATGTACACATAATAATTTACATAAATACTGTTAACCCATGAAATACCTAATGATGAAACAACCATTTTCCATTCCTTGAAATAGAGAACACGAAGCTTCAAAAATGACCACATGAAAATCTTAAGTAAATATTCAATATTTGATTGCAGTGCTAAAAAAGGCATAAGAAATATTAGGGAGGCTAGTAATGCCTACCATGAGCTATTCGTAATGCCCTAATATAATCTATGGAATAGTTGATGAAGGGATTTCAAAAACTATTTGGAAGAATGATCTCCAACATTTACCTAGATGAGACAAGCATAGATCTTAGATCATGTAGCCACATGAGCTTCATTTTTGAAAGACTTGTAGCTAAATATTACAACTAGGGATAAAAAATATTACAAACTATGCACTTTTAGATTATCTAAAAATCCTTACGAAGAGAACAATGAGCTTACATGTAAACCTAATCCACTTATTTTCTAAAGTGGTTAAGCAAAGAACTAGTGTAGTAAATTCCATTCTTCTGCCATTGAATCTAGCTAGCACCGTAAGGTAGATGCAACGTCAAATTATAAACTCGAGCAATGCATTGGATGGTCCCTATGTTGTAATGATGTGTTGAGGTAGAGATGTTTTTGGTGGACCTCAAGACATGCATAAGCCCAAATGAGTTGGAAGATGATAAGACTATGGTTGGAAAGAAAAAAATCTTATCAAATGTTAAGAGTCAACCTACCTAATTTGGTAAAAAATTAAAATAGAATACGTCGATGATGATTTTTTTTGAAGGAGAAGGAAATACATGCAAAATATTAACTTTCAACAAATTGAGATTGTTTATGATAACTATAAACCAGTTACATCCATCGATGTAATAAAAACATTTATAATTATGCTAACATTCACCCTCTTATTACAATTATTTTTACAAATGTACTCTCGAAAAATCTCAAATTTCACCTTTCCGCGAGATTTGGTGAGTATATCAGCAGCCTAAGTATCTTTTGGGTAGTACTAGAGTTAGATATTTTGGTTCAAGAATTGTTCATGAATGTAATTAAATTCAACCTCAACACGTTTTTTTTCTTTCATGGAAAATTGGATTCTTCGCAAGCTTCAACACACCTTGATTGTCATAGTAAATGACAGGTGGATTTTTTTAAGGAATATCCATGTCGTCTAGAATGTGACATAACTAAATATATTTACACACAAATCCTTGTGTGTCACAATATTTAGCCTCGACGGATGAGAGAGAAAAACTGTTTTGCTTCTTAATAATCCACGAGATAGGTTCAGATCCCAGATGAAAACCAAATCATGTAGTTGAATACCTATCATCAACAAATCGAACATAGCATGATTCGAAATATCCTTGTAAGGAGAACTAAGGATTCTTATTATATTCCAAAAAAATATCAACTATATCTAGGACATATCTTAGAAAATGCTTCGTTGTAACCCAATGACATTTATTTGGATCTTGCATAAATATCAAACTATAGATAAAAACAAAGCATAAGTACATCCTTTCGTATAAGTAAAGTAAATAAGACTACCAACAAGTTTCCTGTAGAGAGTAGCATTTACTTAAGGTGAATCTTGGAATCGAGAAAGTTCCAAACATTCCTCTAATGGGCTGGACACAAGTTTACAATCGAATATCTTGTACTTTTCCACCAGTGTCTTTGAATATTTAATCTGTGAGAAAAATATATGATACTTATTTTTCCATATCTCTAAGCTAAGACAATAGTGAAGTAGCCCTAATTCTGTCATGTCAAAGAATTTCTTTAGATCATTCTTTAGCTATTTGATGAGATTGTTTGAGCTTCTTGTGATCAAAATATCATCCAAATATAAAACAATAATGGAAATATTTTTTCCTACCTTCTTAATTATATAAAAATTTTAATATGAGGGGGCTACGAGTGACTCCATGCTACAATAGGTGATCATCTATCTTAATGTACCATGTCATTGGCACTTTCTTAAGTGTTATCCAAATTTCACCCCTCAAGGTAATTTTGATAACATGCATCAAATTCTTTAGTCCCAAGCAATTATGTTGATTCAAGGCAAAAATCATGTTTCTGGGGGTCCCCCTCGGGTTCTTTCTAACTCTTCTGTCCAAGAGGAAAACCCAGCAAATTTTAAAGATGTGAAAAAATTGCAAAAAACAAGTTCGGGCCAGGAAAAATCATGAAAAAATGGCTAAGTCCTAGTCCTCGCAATAGTCGGGACATAAGGGACATCTGGGCGCGAACCGGCCGAAAGGCCGCCAGGCGGTTTGCGAAGCAAATGGGACATTTGGGACAAAGGGACGCGTGGGACGCGGAAATCCGAATTGGCCGAAAAGTTGAAAAAATTGACTAACTGCTGAAACGAAACAGTCTGGGACATCTGGGCAGTTAGTACGCGGTGGACGCGGTTCGGCCGAAAGGACTTAAGGCAGCCCAGAACAGTTGGGGCCGAAGGTACGCGAAGTACGCGAACTGGCCGGATCGGCCGAAATAAGAACTTTCGTCCCAGAACAGTTGGGACATCTGGGCGCGAACCGGCCGAACCGGGCGAATTGGGAAAATTTGTCCCAAAACCGTCCGGGACATGTGGGACAAGATTACGCGAACCGGCCGGTTCAGTCGAAACGGGAAATTTCAGCACTGTGCCAAGTGGGACAAAGGGAAGCACGGGACGCGGATAGCTGAAGGAGCCGAAAGCCAATCAAATCACGCCACGTGTCACCGGCAGATAAGGGACATGGAAGCCCATTTCGGGTGGTTCGGAAGAATTTTTCCCACGTAGCACTGGGGGAAATTTGGGACAAAGGGAACGCGTGGGACGCGAAAAGCTGAAGCGGCCGAAGGCAGAGAAGAAAAGTCAACGTTTGGCCCGTGGAACTTCAAACGGCCATAACTTTTGTCTCGGAGCTCCGATTTTCACAAAATTGGACTTTCTGGAACGAGCACGACATCCTATCAGAGATTGACAACTTCTATCTTGTAGCCAGATCAGAGATTGAGTCTCAAAGGCCTCTTGAGGGGAGATTTGATGGATTTTCATTAGAGGCATATGGTATTCTCATGAATAGAGGTTGGATATATGTTCCTAGAGATGGAGGCCTAAGATAGGATATTTTGACATAGGCTCATCGTGAACCTTATTCAACCCATTCTAAGGTGAAAAAGATGCACGCCACCTTGAGATAGCTGTACCATTGGAGGGGGAATGTGGAGAGACATAGATTATTGTTTATCATGTTGTTTAGAGTGTTAGAAGGTGAAGGCCAAGCATCAGTACCCAACTGGCCTTATCTCAGGGTTCATTTTAAGAAGATCCCTCTGAAAAATTACTTTTGAATCATTGATGCATCTCAAAAATTGACTTTCGAATCGTTGATGAATATCTGAAAAAATGTTTCATGGCAAAGATGATTTTGCAAAGAGAAATTTTTCCCTCATTTCACAAATTTGGTCAGGTAGGTTGGTCGAGGGTTGGGCGGGTGAGGGGTTGGAAAACTATTGGGCTGATGGGGGTTGAACGAATGAGGGGGTTAGATAGATGAGGGTTAGGTGGGTGGGATGAACGGGGTGAGGGGTTGGATGATTAAGTGTTATGAAGGTAAGCTGGACAAGTGAGGGGTTGGATGGTTAAGGGTTGGATGGGTAAGGATTTTGACGACTAAGGGTTGGACAGGTGAGGTGTTGGACAACTAAGAGTTGGAAGGGTGGGTTGGTTAGGTGAGGGGTTAGATGGTTGAGCCTTAAGGGGTTGGGGTGGCTAGAGGTTGGATGAGTGCATTAGATGGCTGAGAGGGTTCGATGGCTAAGGGTTGTACAGGTGCTTTAGATGGGGTATGGGTTGGATGACTAAGGGTTAGGTGGGTGGGATGGATGGAAAAGTGTTGGATGGATAATTTTTGGATGGTTTAGTGTTGGACGAGTAAGGGTTAGGCAAGTGGGTTGGACAGTTAAGGGTTGGTCGAGTGGGTTGGCCGGATAAGGGTTGGCCGGATGATACCTATGAATCAATGATTTAGTCATCCCTCTAACATGGGTTGAAACTTGAGCTGGAGGGGCTGCCACAACTAGCCAATAGTTTGTTACCATGTGTCCTTTGAACCATACAGACCTATCATCACCAATCCGGTACCGTGATAATTCTTCACTGGGAACTCCTCGTGCTATGATTATTTACTAATGCACAACCTTTAGTTTGGTGGATGTAATCTGGAAACACAACAACAAACATAACACAAGAATACCGATAGACAATGATAAGAAGGAATGATGCTAAATCTGAAATATCAGTGTAAATTATAATATCAACATGAAATTGTTACAATCTCACCCATCAGGTACTTCAAGTGTTACTGAACTTCACTTTCCTTCCAACAATAACTATGGGGAGAAACTTTACAATTACACCTCTTAATGGCTTCTTTGACACACCTTCAAAATGATGGCTTCCTTTACACACTTACTCATACAATATTTCTCACTACTTCCTTCGTATGCTAAATGAGGGGGGGGGTGGCCTCTTTATTTATAGAGAATTCTAGGCTTATCCATATTATCTCTAAGATCGGATAAGAAATCCACTCTTCCAGCGAATCATATTACATACCTTAACTCTTATCTATACATGTAAGCTTATCTTTTAAGAAAAGATAAACCTTATCATTTCACATGGGTTCCACATTTTTTAGAATTTTCTACAAATAAAATACAACAAAATATTTATGACCTCACTCCTTGTCTTTATTACCAATATAATATTTCTAACTCCTAATCATGTAGACCCTACTTCTCTACTTACCCCCAACTTCGAAATTTTAACATTACCGGACTACTTACAACAAATATTTACTTTTTACCACAACATTTCTATTGTACTTTTGACTATTACCATACTATACTATTATTGGCGGGCATCGTACTGGTAGCGGTGCCGTTATCTTCTATTGGACGCTACTACTAATTACACTTAACAACATCCTATTCCTAATACATACATTAATGAAATAGAAATTACGGAGGAAAATTTTAGTGTCGGCATCTTCCCCCTTCCTATCTTCTACTCCGTCCTTGGAGTAGATTCTTATGGACATTCTGAAGCTTGGTGCTTATAAAATCTTCAAATTGTTGTCATGGTTGACCCATTTCGTAATGGGAGTGCCATCCAATTCCTCCAGTCGATACGTACCATTTTCATGCAATAGCTGTTATTTTGTAGGGCCCCATCCATTTTGGAATAAATTTTCTTTGTCTTCTTTTTTTGTATCTAGAATCATATACTAGAACCAAGTCATTCACATGAAATGGAGACCAACGGATCTTTTGATCAAAGTATTCCTTCTGCTTTATTTTCTTCTTATAGCTTGTATCCTTCACTATTTCCATCGTTTCCTCTAGCAAATGAAGATGTACCAACCTTTCTTATACTGAATCACTTTCATCCATCCTTTCATTTTTCATAACTCTCACAGTGGGGAATATCAAACTCAATAGGAAGAACTGGATCAATGCCATAAGCCAACTGAAATGTGGAGTATCTTGTTGTTGACTTTGATATTGCCCTATATGCCCATAATGTTGCATGAATCCCTTTATCCCACTTATGTACCTGCAAGGTTGCATCTTTTTCCAGAATTTGACACAACACAAAATTTGTTTGTTCCACTTGTCCATTTGTGCTTGGCTTGTATGTTGTTTCCTTCATGTGCTTAATAGAAAAATTATTGATTAGGGCTTCTACCACCTCATTAATGAAGTGGCTTCCTTGATCTGTTACAATTTCTAATGGACAACCAAATCTGGTGACAATGCGTTCATATATGAACCTTGCCACTTCATCCATGGAAGTTGTTTTCAATGGCCTAGCTTCAACCCACTTGGTTAAATAATCTGTGGGCAACTACAATATACTTATTTTTATGCATGGGGTAGTTGGAAGTGGACCTAGAATGTCTATTCCCCACTTTTCAAAGGGACCAAGTGGAAGAATAGGGCATAATGGAGCTGATGAAGTCTTACAGTTACCATGTGTTTGAAAAATATCACATGGCTTACAATAATTATAACAATATCTAAAAAGAGCGGGCCAGTGATAACCTGCATCCAAGGTCCTTCTTGCTATAAGTTATCCAGAGAAGTGTCCCTCCACATGTACCTTTTTAGAATTCTTCTATCATCTCCTTCCCTTGATCACGTCCAACTACCCTCTTGTACTATCCATCAGGTCCTATTCAAAATAATAGTCCATGCAGAATAGAATATGGATGACTAGCTTGAGTAATCTTTCTCTTAGTCTTTGCATTGGCACCATCAGGAAACTTGAATTCATTCAAATAATTCCAAATATCTATGTATTCACTAGGGATTTTGTCAAGGGATAACAATGCTACATCTGGGAAATCAACATCATCACAACATGAACCTACCCCATCATAGGCTCGAGAGAGTGCATCTGCATTGACATGCTTATTTCTTGGCCTATCTATAATATCAAATTCAAATTTTTGTAGAAAAATTATCCATCCTACTATCCTCCCTAATGGGTTAGGCTTATTTACAATATATTTTAGATCCTGATGATTTGTTACAACTATAAATTTTTGCACTAGCAAGTAATTTCTAAACTTCTTTACAGCAAAAATGATAGCTACAGCCTCTTTTTCAGTTGCAGTATAATTTACCTCAGCACTAATCATTTGTCTTCTCCCAAAGTAAAATGGATGATCATTCCCATTTTCATCCATTTGGCTCAGAGTACTTCCTAGTGCTGCATCTGAGGCATCAGTGTACACAATGAATGGCTTGATCCAATATGGATTATTTAGAACATAGGTCAAGACACCAGGGCTTCCTTCAGTTGTTCAAAAGCTTCATGCACCTTATTTCCTAGTTCATAAGTAACATCCTTCTTCAAGAACTGGGTTACTGGCTATGAAATCTTTAAAAAAATTCTTGATGAACCTTCTATAGTAACCCACATGGCCTAAAAATGATCTCAACTTACTTCTATTCATAGGAAATGGTAACTCTTTGATTTTTGAAACTTTATCAAGATCAATACCAATACCATCTCTGGATACAACATGCCCTAACAAAAAACCTTTAGAACATCCAAAGACACACTTTGTAGGGTTTAGTGAGGATTTTACTTCATCTAACCTTTGAAATGTTGTCTCCATCTAGTGCAGGTGGTCCTTCTTGCTCCCATAGATGCAAAACTCATCCAGAAATACTCTAATGAATTTCTCAATGTAGGGTTCAAACACCCTATTCATCAAGCGCTGGAATGTTACTGGAGTATTACACAACCCAAAAGGCATAACGCTATAAACAAACATTCCCCAAGGAGTGGTGAACATGGTCTTCATCTGATCTTTCTCTACTATACGGACTTGGTTGTATCTGTTATATCCATCAGCAAAACTATAACACTCCTAGCCGGCTACTTCATCCAAGATCTGATCTGAGAATGGAAGAGGGTAATTATCCTTCTTTATTGCCTTATTGTGCTTCCTGTAATCAACACAAATGTGTAGCTTCCCATTCTTTTTTATTGAGATCACAATGGGAGAAACCCATTCTGAATTCTCCATAGCAAATATGAATCCTGCATCAAGCAGCTTATCTATTTCTTCTTTTACAGTCTTGGAAAAATTAGGATTCATTCTCTATGGCATTTGCTTTATGGGCTTAGCACCATCTACCAACTCAACAGAATGTTCTACCCAACTTACTTGATAGAGTTCCTTGTAATCAAAAGTGAATATGTGTATGTACCTTTGAAAGAGCTGGAGGTAGGATTCCTTTGCACTCTCCATCACAACATCACCAATCTTTATTTGTTGGAGACGATCATCAATTTCTTCTTAGATAATTTTATGGGTTCATGAGTCGGTGTGACTCGAAGGATATCCATGACCTAAACATCAACCTAAATTTCTTCATCTTCTGTCCACTTCACTGGTACTAGAGTAATAAGAGGATTTCCAATCATTAGTTTCTTCACTTGAATCCATAGGTTCTGTCTTATGATGCCGAGGGATCACATTTATCTTCACCCTCTCTCTACCACGTCTAAGTGTCATGAATCCTTCATTCCAGTAGTTTTTTGCATGAACTATCCTTAGCCATGGTCTTCCCAACAACATTGGGTATGCATCAGTACCAGTTTTCATCACCTGAAAGTCTACCACACATACAAAACCCATAACAGATATTTCCACATTTGAAACTACACCTTCTGGTTTAGGATTCATTCTATATGGCATTTGATTTATGGGCTTAACACCATCTACCAGCTCAATAGAATGTTCTACCAAACTTACTTGACGGAGTTCCTTGTAATCAAAAGTGAATATGTGTATGTACCTTCAAAAGAGCTGGAGGTAGGATTCCTTCTCACTCTCCATCACAGCATCACCAATCTTTATTTATTGGATACTATCATCAATTTCTTCTTAGATAATTTTATGGGTTCATGAGTCGGTGTGACTCGAAGGATATCCATGACTGAAACATCAACCTCACTTTCTTCATCTTCTGTGTCCACTTCACTGGTACTAGAGTAATCAGAGGATGTCCAATCATTAGTTTCTTCACTTGAATCCATAGGTTCTGTCTTATGATGATGAGGGATCACATTTATCTTCACCCTCTCCCTACCACATCCAAGTGTCATGAAGCCTTCATTCCAGTAGTTTCTTGCATGAACTCTCCTTAGCCATGGTATTCCTAACACCATTGGGTACGCATCAGTACCATTTTTCATCACCTGAAAGTCTACCACACATACAACACTCATAACAGATATTGCCACATTTGAAACTACACCTTCTTGTTTAGTTTTTCCCTTATTTAATGGCCTTAACATAAGTGTTGAGGGGTGATCAATTTTTAAACCCAACATATTCATTACAGACTCGGTCATTACATTAATTGCAACACCTCCATTAACTAATACATCATCAATTGAAATACCATTACATAATACCTCAGCTTGTGGAGTGTAGGGATCCGTCTCTGCCTCCAAAATAGGGACCTCAACCTCCTTCCTTCATTGAGCATTGAGTCCACTTCGCAGCTACCGCCTCTTCTCAGAAGACATAGCAAAGAGTTGACCATATGTAATATTTGCAGGCCTTTTGGATAGATCTTCTAAGATAGAGTATGGTCCTTGTCCCTGTGAAATATGAAAATCCTGCACACACAAATTTCTTCTCCTATGTTTCTTACTAGTTTCTCCTTTCATCTTCTTAGGATCATATGCATCTTGATTATCTTTTTCTTTCTTTCTTTTTGTTATAAACACATCTACTTCATTATTTATGCTCTTATCTACTACATCAAAAGAATTCACAGGTGCCTTTCTTTTATCATTATCTCTTGTACCAGATGTAGAAGCTCTATCTGGGCAATTATACTTATAATGACCCTTTTTATAACAACCATAACATATAACTTCATAAATATTTCTTTTTGGACCTCTATCTCCTCCCTGAGAACTAAATTCTTTTCCTTGAATAAGATTAATAGTTAACTAGCCCATCTTCCTAAGTAGATCTTCATACTCAGTAGATGTACTAGGAGAAATATTTGTGCTCACCGAGAGTGGTTGTCAATTCTGGACCAAAGGTGTTGGTGTAGGCTCTACTTTAGTAACAATTTCTTTGGGCTCCTCTTCCATGCTTTCTTCTTCCCTTCTTGTAATCTCCTTTGCTTGTTCAATGGTAGCTAGGCATTCATACTTCACTCGTTGTCTGATCTATGGCTTCATCCCAAGAATGAAGTGATTACAGAGGAGATTATCCATGCCATTCATCAACCCATCTGCTAATCATTCCTTCCGTATCTAGGCATCGAGCTTCCTCCTTAGCTCTAGAACATGAGCATGATAATCCCTTATCTTCTCCTTCTCTCCTTGGGATAGTTTTGTGATCTCGATCATGAGATTTGCATATTTCTGTTGTTCACCAAATTCTTCAAGAAAACTTTCAGTTAATAAATTTCATGAGTTTTTCACATTATCACCTAGTGTTTCAAACCACCTAAGGGCTGAACCATCAAAAAAGGTAGGAAAAAATTCAGTCCATTGTTCCCTTCTTATAAGGCCATTACAAAGACAAGATCATTTAAACTCTTGAATGAAAGAGGAATCATCTTCATTAGATTGGGCTGAAAAAACAGGAATCTTCCCCATTTTCAAAAGTAACCACAGTGAAATACCAACCCACAAGTACAATCAACAAGACTTATGTGCACAAATAAGTGGAATCACTATAATAGAAAATAGAAATGACCACGGTAAACTATGGTAAAAATTGACTTACTATGGTAAAAACTGACTTTACTGTGGTAAACACTATTCATAGTAAAAAGTGAAGTTACTGTGGTAAATACTATTCACGGTAAAAAGTGACTTTACTGCGGTAAATACTATTCACGGCAAAAAGTGACTTTACCATGGTAACTATTATGCACAGTAAAAACAAGGTTACCCTCCAAATGTTTTCTGACTAAGTGGGAATATCTCTCCAGACAACGGAACCAAAATGTCATCACCAATCCGACACTATGATAATTCTTCATCGGGAACTCCTCGTGCTATGATTATTTACTAATGTGCAACTTTTAGTTCGGTGGATGTAATCTGGAAACACAACAACAAACATAACACAAGAATACCATAGACTATGATAAGAAGGAATGACGATAAATCTGAAATATCAGTGTAAATTATAATATCAACATGAAATTGTTACAATCTCACCCATGAGGTACTTCAAGTGTTACTGAATTCACTTGCGTTCCAACAATAACTATGTGAGAAAATTCACAATTACACCTCTTAATGGCTTCTTTAACACACCTTCAAAATGATGGCTTCTTTTACACACTTACTCATACAATATTTCTCACTACTTCCTTCTATGCTAAATGAGGGGGGGTGGCCTCTTTATTTATAAGAATTCAGGCTTATCCACGCTATCTCTAAGATAGGACAGGAAATGTCTTCCGGCCAATCATATTCCATGCCTAAACTCTTGCCTTTACATGTAGGCTTATCTTCTAGGATAAGATAAACCTTATCATCTCACATGGGTTCCACCTTTTTAGACTTTTCTACAAATAAAATACACAAAATATTTATGACATCACTCTTTATCTTTATTACAAATATAATATTTCTAATTCCTAATCATATAGACCCTACATCTCTACTTACCCCAACTTTGACATTTTAACATTACCGGACCACTTACGAAAAATATTTACTTTTTACCACAACATTCCTTTTGTACTTTGACTGTTACCATACTCTACTTTATTGACGGCACCGTACTGAAGGCACCGTTATCTTCTATTGGACACCACTACTAATCATACTTAACAACATCCTATTCCTAATACATACATTAATAAAATATAAATTACGGAGGAAAATTTTAATGTCGACGGACCCCTATAAATACCCCTTCAATGTTCATTTCTTCAATTTTCTACGAAAAATTCCAGTGCTCTGAGCTCTCGAATCTTCAAACTTCTCCCAAATTTCAGAAATAGCAAGCACCACATCTATTCCTACACCCAAATTTCAATACAAAAACCTCATGTGCGCATAGATTGTATCTTTGCTAAGAGAAAAAGACACAAAAGGATTGGCTCAAAAAATTAGAATTTACCGGGCTTGTGGACATGCAATAATTCGATACTAATACTTCAGTCCTTGATTACCTTCTCGCCTCTTACAATGAGAGTGATGCACAATTTTTGGTTCTCCTTATGCATCTGATATGTCGTCAACTTTCTTTCTCAATTGAATCTGAGGACTTACATCAGTTAACATGTTTTCCATTTAAAAATAAGTCAGTCGTTACTACAATGTCTATCATTACAGACGGAGACAAAAATTTTTTGGAGTCTCATTACAATGTACAGGTTGATGGTAATTTTATTATTTTCAAATGCTTTTTTTTTAACACTACTCGACCACCCAAGGCTCTAACGTTTCTTGTTTTTTATTGCAGCTCCTCTTAATCATTCATCAAGAGGCCTTCGTATACAAGGTATTACAAATAAATGATTTAAATTACAGATGCGTCACTTTTACGGCCAGGATTGTATTATAGGGGATATCTATAGACATTCCCTATTGGGCAGTTAAATATTTATTGTGGACAATAGCAGGTCAATAATTTGATTGGTGTAGTTATTTATCCAACAAAATAAAAAAAAATGTCTCCCATGCTTGCAAAGTCAATCAATCTTATCATTCCAAGACTGTATTCTTTTGTTGCAATTATATTCTGGCTTTATATTATGAAGTGTTCTACGAAATTCTGCAAGATAAAATTCCAAGTACAATTAATGATCAAATGATTGGTCTTAGTCTTGAAGAACAACAGGTAATAGTTACTTTTACTATTTACTTGTTATAACGATTTCAATTTCAATATTTTTGAATAAAATAATAATTGTAAGATTTTATTTTGCAGAGAAAAATTATAGTTACGACATCTCATAAGGAGGAAATTTCTAGAGGTAAAGCCTCTCTAGAGGTCTCTGCTGGTTCTGACATGGATTTAGCAGAATCAACACTAGTAAGACCTCCTTGTCAAAAGCGACCTAGGGGGTCGATATGTGCATCACGTTTACCATCACATTTAACTATAAGTATGAGGTTATATTTTTGTATAAATAATTCAAAAAATTATTATAGATTATGTTTGTAGTACTGTATTTTAATAATTCTACTGTACTTTTCTACATTTATTGTATTCATAAACTACTGATTTTGATGATGAAGATCAAACTCATTTTGGGTGTGAAGATTGAAATGTCACAATTGTGTCTCTGTCTATGCATGGTATATTGTAATGTATAATATTTAGCATGTTTTGTTTCCTTACAATTTTTTAGCATTTACAAAGCCTAACCATAATATTCTAACAATTTGTTGTTTTCTTCATGTAAGTAATATGGCTTCTAGGCACATTCTTCTTGCAAGGAGGCCACCAATACCTCCAGCACGTATAGTCCAAACAAAAATAAGATCTTTAAGAAAGAATATAAGGTTTCTTGTAGAGTCAACAGGAATAGTTCATCCTACAACCACATAATTTCTTGGACTGTCACTAGCTAGTGTTTTAAGTGTAATAGCCACACAACTTTTTAACAACATCTCCCTTGACGAGGAGTATTTGGGCTTTGATAGTGGTGAGGAAGACAAGGGTAACTATTTTGACACCCATGATATGATTTAATCTACTCCATCTCAACCACAAAAAAATGTACATATAATACAATGTGGTGACTCTCCTCCTCCTTCAAGAAATGCTCCACAAATAGATGATGAAAAGAAACATTTTATATTAGAAAATATGATATCAGATTGTATGGGGGAAAAAATTCAAGAGGTTGTAATGTCTGATGTGGATTTGGTGCGGTCTTAGGAGAGGAGAGAAAAAAATTTCATTAAAGAAATAAATACATGATACCATAATCACGCTCAAACACATTCATTGCTCATTTCTGTAGAGAGACAACCAGCAAGGCATGACATTTTGCTAAACAAAGCTCATTCAGGGAAAATTTCATATAGCAATGATTACAATGATGAAATTAGAGACATAATGCTAAACAGGTTGGAGAATCTAAATGCTGAAGCACATGCTTACCACAACTAATAGGCTAAAGACAAGACAAATGTTTTAATAGCAAATGCAGGAAAAGAAAAACTTGTTTTGAGTGGGATTTTAGTTTTACATGCAAAATCCTAATATTATAAGCACTGCAATATATTTTTTCATTTTATCTAATAGACTAAAAATTTAATATTTTTGTTTTACAGGAAAAATATGAAAATTTAAAGAAAGAAGCAGCTGTATTTGAAGAACATTTGAAGAATACCCAAAAACTCCTAAATTCTTTTGTACAATTGAAGGAAAAACTCATTGATATAAATAAAAAAAATAATACATTGAGAAGTATAATAAAGGAGCATAATATGGATCCAGAATTCTTACTGAAGAAAATATAGATGCAGATGCAACACTTTTTTCTTTAGGAGATGTAGCAAGGGAGGAGCTGAATGTTCTAGAAAATAGCAATATCATAGCACAAGATCTACAGGCATCATGAGTTATAGTAGATAGCTCTGTATAGATGCAGAAGATTCCTCCAACTCTTACGTAAGAAAAAGAACAAGCTTATCTTGTAACATAAAATTAGATATGTTAGTAAAGTTCACCATGTGACAGGTGTGTTATCACAATTCCGACACTGGCGTATGAATTAAAAGATAATGGTCAGCCCTTTTTTAGTTTTTATTCCATGCTACAGACGTAAGGAAAACTATGATTTTGAATCATAGGTAGAAAAGAGGATGACCTCCTAATGTGTCCTTATATGTCAAAACTTTTTTGGAAGCTTTGATATGTTATGACAACCCCATTTTTGGAATTGTATTGGC
Organism: Taxus chinensis; assembly: GCA_019776745.2. Classification (NCBI taxonomy): domain Eukaryota; kingdom Viridiplantae; phylum Streptophyta; class Pinopsida; order Cupressales; family Taxaceae; genus Taxus; species Taxus chinensis. Next base: position 764,308,881 of record CM034153.1, read on the forward strand.
CAAAAATGCTTTATGAATTTGTACTTTTCTTCATAAAATAATCCGCCACATGAGAGATCGATTTGAAAAGAACTTTGGAAATTATAATTGTACAATGTTAGTATATGTTTTTAATACAAACTATGTTTCTTTTTTATTATATACGTAAATGTTGCTTAAATTTACTTTATTTTGTTTCTTTAAAATATTTACGTTTCTGATTTGTTGGAGATGTAAAATAAATTAATTAACAAATATAAAATAAAAATGTTTCCTTATTTTAATCTAAATTTGAAAACCAAATATTAAAAAGAAATGGGATAATTGAAACATATAATGACATTATTCCAATGGAAAAGGATCAAATAAAGACAGATATAATATTACATTTATTGAAAGCTGTAATCTCTATATGAAATACATAAATACTTATTACATCACATTATTGTAATGAAATCTATGTGAATTGAAATAGTCCTGAAACAACGCTTTCATTTGTGTCTTGGAAATCAACTGTAGCATGACCTATGGATGTGTCTTGATCCTCTGGGTCAGGTAGAATATTACTAACTCCTCTTCTCTCTACTAGTGAATACCACAATGCCAGTGCTCTATCATAAGGAAAAAAATCCACTAAGTAACGTGATACATACAATCTAAGACATCTTTCTAGATTCCTATCCAATCTCTTTCGAACTTTTGACTTTAAGAAGGATAGTGCACTGAAAACCCTCTCATCTTCCACAAAACCTAGAATCGTTGTTTAACAGAGCTCATACAACTTAATATACTTGCTAAAATATTCACTTAGAACACTAATGAAACAAATATCCTTCCAAATCCTTTTCATGGCATCGTAATCCTGTGGGATTTGTAGAAGCTGAACTTATCGTATCATAGTATTTGCAAAATCCATTGACTATGAACTAAGTAGTTTGATTTTTAAAATACCTTCTAAAGAAAATTCATTTATCTCTTCAGTCTTAGAGAAATGATCAGTTAGATCACCCATGTTTTTAACAAATAAAGGACTGATAGTTGTATAAGGTTTTCCTCCTGAAAAATTCCAAAACTACGGATTTACAACTCCCATTGCTTCAAGTATTTTATCATTTTTGTATCTTTCCTATATCTCTTTAGCTAACTATTTAGATTTCTTTCTCTACTTATTCCTAGTTCGCATTAATACTGCATCGTATAAATTTTGTGTCACTCTTACTTCTTCTATTTCTGAGTTAGCCATATCAACTCTTTTTTGGAACATATGAAGTGGAATCTATCTTCCATGTGTTGTTATACACAAATGATCATGTATATTGTACTTTAAGAAGCACCTAGAATTTTTCAAATCAGTTAATGCATTCCTGTTTTCAAAAGCAGCACCCTGAAAACTCCCATTAGAAATATGTAAACTTTCTAGACTCCAGAAAACACATTAGTTGACCATGCGAGATTGGATGCCGCCTCTACTGGAGTGGATGCGGCCACATGTGACCGCAGCGCAGTGGGAAATTATGCGGGAGGTTGGACTCGGTGGAGTCCAAAGGTATAGGGCTGTGGATAGGGACCATAGCTTAATGGTTTCCCTCATCGAGAGATGGGATCCGGAAACCAATGCTTTCCATCTCCCTACGGGAGAGATGACAGTCACTCTAGAGGATGTGTATTACATCCTGAGACTGCCAATCATAGGTGAGGAGGTATTCTAGGTGGATGCCAAGACAACGATGGATAGCATCCTGCAGGTATTCGAGGATATAACCCCATTGATTACATATCATAGTGCGAGCATAGGCTACGGGGAGATGTATCATGCTCATCGACGAGAGACACGACTTGCCGTGCTGATGATGGTCAGTATCAGTTGCTTCACCCTCCCTGACTCAGAGGGAGGACATTTCCCACGGGATCTGATGGGTGTTTTACATGAGATGGTGGAGGAGCACACTTGTTACGCTTGGGCACCAGTGTTTCTGGTGTAGCTATATAGAGAGCTCTAGGGCTATCGCCGTATGAGGTGATTCGGTATATGTTCGACATTCTTTTTACACTGCTGGGCATACACGCACATCATGTGTATATGACCAGTAGGGTTGCCCCAGCAGCCAGGGCCATAGGTGGTCTACAGATATGGGTTTCAGAGGTGGTTGGGGTTCGTGGGCCAGCCACGAGCAGTGGTCGCAGGGTGGGATGTCACTTTTTACAGGCATATGTTAGAGGGTCTGACTACAGTAGATATTATATGGAGGCCATACAGAGGCCATCAGACCCATGGAGGAGCCCGAGCACAGCTGCGATGGATCCAGTACATCTTCTAGATAGCTGGACGGAGACCCGGGGAGTATGAGCGGATTCCCCTAAAGAGGGTATGACGACAGCTAGGACTACGGCAGGATGTGCCACCTCCCCTCCCACAGTATCGGAGGAAGGATGTAGAGGCACAATTGCCTCTACCGCAGCCATTTGACCCATTCTGGGTAGCAGAGAGACCGGAAGATGAAACAGTGGACGATGTTGGGGTTACAAGCTCATTTTTGGTTTGGTGGGCAGGGCAGAGGGCGACTGTGAGAGCACAACTAGCACATCTAGATTTAGCAGTTGTTACAGCGGAGAGGGACTGTCTCCTGGGTCAGGTGCATGTACTACAGGGGTAGCTTGCTACCACACAGGCACAGGTTGGGGTGTTACAGGGGTAGTTAGCCTAGGCACATGCACAGCCTCAGGTTCCGATGGAAGCTCCACCGCCACCAAAGATATCGGCCTAGGGTCAGGGCATACAGGAAGGGCAGGGCCCACTTCTATTAGGAATCGGGGGAGTGGCCCCACTAGCCATGGTTGCACGGGCCTGTTACATGGAGGCTAGAGCTGAGGCCCGTTACTATCAGGACCTACAAGATGGTACCGGAGTAGAGTATCAGCCATATGCAGATCATAGAGCTGAGACTTCCCGGAGTCACAGGTCACAGGCAGCCGTAGCCACAACCGGTGGGTCGGTTATAGGTAGGAGGCAAGACCTGGCACAGGGGCCAACTGAGGGATGGGCCGAGGGAGGAGGAGAGAGCTGAGTTGCCCCAGGAGCAAAGACATTTTTGGTTGAGGTGGATAGTTTATTTTTTATAGAGGCCAGTCTACGAACCGAGTGTGTATATAGGATTTATGTATTCATTGTTGTGGTATATACCGGCCTGCGAGCCGAGTATATTTTTGACATGAGAGATCGGCCTGCGCACCGAGTCGATATTTTGACAGAGACAACGGCCTGCGTGTTGACTTTGTATTTTGGATTACAGAGGCCCCATGCAGGGCAATTTGTATATTTTGACATTGATTTGACGATATATATATGATGAGTTTGATCCATATGGTGTGTATAATGTTTGATTTGATGCATATATTATGATGTTGCATGTGTTTTGTCGATCGTATTGGAATGCGATGTATATAGATGATGTTGATGATGTTTTTCTGATATGCATATGTTTTGAAATGTTGATGTTATGATGATGATGGAGTTGGATAGTGATGTTGTTATGCAGGGAAAAGAGGCGGGCTCCGCCAAAAATTTGTGAAAAACAAAGAAAAGGCCTAGGTATAAGCAAAAGGAGATAGGTGACTGATATCGGTTAGCTAACCGATGTCGCTCACTATGTGACCGATACCGATTAGCTAACGGATATCGGTTATGCTAAAACAAGCCTTTTCTAAAAAATATAAATGCTTGGGAGATAACTCAAATTCTTATTTTTAGATTCATGCAACATGTTAAATACAAGGATGCGAGGTTGTTGACGTCCATACAGGTTAATTGCATGGGAAAATTGAGTGATAAGGAGGAAAGAGACAGGTTAAGTGATCGTGGGTTTGGATTAAGAAGGCGTAAAGGAAAGTTAGAGTGAAGAGGGTGGTGAACATGGCTAAACAAGGAGAAGCGTCCAGCAGGCAGAGAGGAGAGGGAAGATAGGTTCCACCTCAAGCTGCTGCATCCCAAGAGGTATAAGTTTTGGTTGGAATTAGATTTTGCATGGTTATGAATAGGATGTGGTAAGGTAAGTGGGTAGAGATGAAAAGAAAGGTGATAGGAAAGGGTTTGGTTATAAATATTTTCACGTATTTATATTTTTAAGGAAGACGCAACACATGATAGATCATGGTAGGGGATGGTTGAACTAACCTTGGGAGACCCCATTGTCTCCTAAGTGCTGCCTACATAGCCCATTGCACAAAGGAAGGAGGGGCCTCAGACCGATGTAGTTCTCCCTTAGGACCAGGGAGAGGTGAATTCAGGCAATTTGGTTATGGTTAGGAAATTCGATGGTTGGTAAAAGTTTGATGTTGGTAGGGTAATGTTGTTGGTGTTGGTAAGGGTATAGGTGAAGCGAGGGTTAGCCTACCCAAGCATAGGAAACCGTGTCTGGATTAAGGTCAACACATAATCCTAGATTCAGGTAAAAGAGGCAAAAGTGTCTCATAGTTGGAAGGAGCTAAAAAAACCATGTGTTATCGTAGGATGAGCTTGAATCCCTAGGTACCTTACATAGGTGAGAATTCAATAGGTGAAAAGAGTTGTATATTCACAATATATCAGATATACGTTACATCCCTTGAAATTTGTTTTTTTGAAGAATGGTGAGGTGAGGTGGATGGTATAGCTGGGGCGTAGAGAACTTTTTATAAGGTGATTATTATAACGAAAGAGAACCAAACCTAAATAGACAAGTCCACGACTCAAAAGTGCTTTTGAATACTGCTTTTATTTTTCTGGATATAGACTGATCGATGCGGGAAGTCTATATGGGATATGTATTTTGTTGTTCTTGAGGTCTTCATGAAGCTGATCAATGCGAGAAGCTTCTGATAGAGGCTGACTTTGTATAGCTGTCCTTCAAGGGAGCAGTCTATTTATAGTAGCAGATATGGATTTTGCACATAGCTATCCTTTGAGGGAGTAGTCTACTTATAGTAGCAGATGTGGCTTTGCACATAGCTATCCTTCAAGGGAGCAGTCTAGTTTATAACGTAGAGGTCTAGATGTCTGTTTGGCATGAAGCATCTAGTTTTGCAGGAAGTTTGACTCAAGAATATCCCAGAATTGTATAATTGAGAACTTTTTATTTTGATACTTTTAAGTCATGGACCAGACTAAAAAGGGGAAGGCATCTTTAAGAGGAGGTGATGATCAAACCACATGAGTTCGATTCTACTTTGAGATGCATGAAAAAATGTGTATGAGGTGGTAAATGAGCTCAAGGGACGAGTGTAAGGTAGATAAGAAGTGATGTAACACTAAATTCAACAATAGAATGGTCAGAGATGCAAGGCATTAAGGGGTTCAGGCTCAGGTTTACCATTAAGCGAAGCTAAACGATAAGTACCTGATCCGTAAGTGTGAGTGATAATGTAAGGCCCAATCCAATTAGGAGCAAATTGTCCCCATTTGCTCTTTTCTAGTTTGGTTACGTGTTGATTCTATTTGAGGACAAGATCACCAATATTAAAGGTACGCTCATGAATTCACTTATCATAAGCATGCTTGATGTGCTTTTGATAAAGTTGAAATTGGTCAAAAGTTGTAAGACGACGCTAGTCAAGAAGCTCCAATTGGGCTAACTGCTCTCGACGGAAGTCATCATTGGTGAGAATATCCTGGAGAGATATTCTGAGGGAAGGGATTTGTATTTCTAGAGGAAAGACAACCTTGGTACCATACACCAAAGAAAATGGTGTGGCATTAGTGGAAGTATGAATGCTGGTACGATAAGCCCAAAGGGCAAAGAGGATGTGATCATGCCAGTTTTTCCCAGAATTGTTAACGACTTCCATGAGAATTTTGGTTAAGGTTTTGTTAGAAGATTCGGCTTGACCTTTTGATTGTGGATAGTAGGGTGACGAGAAGCTAAGTTTGATACCAAAGTTGTCACAAAGGGCTCGTAACAACTTATTTTTGAAAGATTTTCCATTATTTGTTATCAGGCGATGAGGAACACGAAAACGACAGATAATGTGATGACTGATGAACTCAACGATTTTCTCCTTTTTGGTTGAAATGAGTGGAACGACCTCCACCCATTTAGTGTAATATTCAGTGGCCGTGACGATCCAATGATGATGCTGTGAAGAAGGCGGGTGAATCTCACCAATAAGGTCTAAACCCCATTGTGAGAAAGGCCAAAGATCTCATGCGACCTGTAGCGGGTGGCTGGGAGTATGTTGAAGGTTGGCATGCTGTTGACACATAACACAATGCTTAACATATTTGCAATAGTATTTATTAAGAGTAGGCCAATAATATCCTAGGCGAAGGATTCGCTTGGCCACGACAAGGCCACTAAAGTGCCCGCCACAAATTCTGTCATGGACTTGTTGGATGGTATGTGTGACTTCAGTGCTGGTTAGACATCGAAGGAGGATACCATAGAAGCCATGTTTATAAAGGAGTCCCCCCATGATGACATAATGAGAAAAACTTTTAAGAAAAGTGCGCTTGCCATTACTAGTAAGGTCAGGTGGGAGAACAGAGGTTATAAGGTAGTCGTGAAATTGGTGATACCAGGTATCCTGCGAATCAGCCGATACATTCTTTATCAGAAAAACATCTTGGACTAAGTAAGATGGGGCAAAGAGTTGTTAGACCAAGAGAAATATGTCAGAGTCAGTTAGTGAGGTAGGAATTTTCGAGGTCAAGCAAGCCATAGTATCCGTAAATTTATTATTTGAGTGTGGAACGGTTTGCATAGAATAATGAGTAAATAAGGTCAAAAGTGAATCCACGTAACGTTTGTACTTTTGAAGTTCCTCATTTTTACATTGGTAGATGCCAGTAACTTGATTTACGACCAATTGAGAGTCACCAAAAATGTTAATAGACTTCACACCTAAGTGTAATGCAACGTGGATACCCAAAACAAGGGCCTCATATTCCGTTATATTGTTAGTGCAGGGGAAATCGAGCCTAAATGAAAGAGGCATAGGTTCACCCTCAAGAGGAATGAGAACAACGCCCGCCCCTCTGCCACGCTGACATTTAGATCCATCGAAGAAGAGGGTCATCGGATAAGACGCATCACTAAGCGAAAGGGTGGCGATGAGTTCATCAGGGAAAGTAAAATTGGTAAATTATTCCCCAGGTAAAGGGGTGTCTGCGAGTTGATCCGCGATAGTTTATCCTTTGACTAATTTCTGGTGTACAAACTCAAGGTCGAGGTCGGAGAGGAGCATAACCCATCGGGTGATGCGTTGGTTTAGATGAGGTTTGGTGTACATATAATGTATGGGATCAACATTGGCGATGACAAAAGTTTTGTGATTCAGGAGGTAATGTCAGAGTTTGGTGGCCACGAATGATAGGGATAGGCACAACTTTTCTATGTGTGTATACCTAGTCTCGTAATCCACAAGAGTATGACTTATGTAATAAACTTCTTGCTCTCAATGCTCAGAGTCACGATGTGGGAAGGCACAACATGATCAGTGGTGGAAAGGTAAAGGTAGAAAGGGCAATCGTCTTGAGGTGGGATAAGCACGGGTGGCTGCAAGAGATAAGCTTTAAGAGCCTCAAAGGCTTGGTGGCACTCCTCGCTTCATTGAAAGAAAATGTCCTTTTTAAGGAGATGATGGAAATGTTGACATCGATATGAGAGTTGTGAGATGAAACACCGGATAGATTGGAGTTTTCCCTGCAAAGTACGTAATTGTTTTAGGTTAGTGGGTGGGGGAATTTCTAAGATAGCTTTGAATTTAGTTGGGTCGACTTCAATGCCACGCAAAGAGACAATAAAGCCAAGGAGTTTTCCCGAAAGGACGCCAAAGACACATTTCTTTGGTTGAATATGAACACAGTATTGTAACAGGCGATCAAAAATAATGGTTAAAACATCAAGATGTTCACTACGATGTTTGGATTTTCCAAAAAGATCATCAACATAATCCTCGAGGATAGTGTGCATAATGTCATGGAAAATGTAAGTCATAGCCTGCTGATAGGTCACAACAACATTCTTAAGGCCAAACGGCATGACACAATAGCAGAAGGTCCCCTAGGGGGTAATGAAGGCGGTTTTATGTTAATGGCCAGGGCTACTAAAATTTGATTGTATCCTGAGAAACCATCAATGAGAGAAAGCATCTCATGGTTCGTAGTGAGATCAACAAGTTGATCAATGCTAGGTAGGGGGAAGTCGTCCTTTGGGAAAGCAAGGTTAAGGTCCCAGAAATCCGTACATATCTAAAGTCCCCCCGTCACTTTAGTGATAGGTACGACATTAGAAATCTATTGAGGATAGTCAATAGGTAAGATGAAAGAAACAGAAAGGAGTCATTGAAGCTCTTCTTTAACCAAGAGGGAAATGCGTGGATGCATTTTTCTCAGTTTCTGTTTAACTAGTTTGGAGTCTAGTTTCAGAGTGATGTTATGGACAAAAATGTCAGGATCGATGCCTGGCATGTCAGCGTAGGACCAAGTGAAGGCTTGATTGCGGGAAAGGAGGAAGGTAGTGAAGGCAGCTTGTTCTGATGCGCCAAGAGATTTTCCGATCTTTAAAATGTGAGAATCATCCTCCATGTGGATGTTGATTTCGATAGTCGACTCATTCAACATGGTTTGGGTTTCAGATGGTAAGGCGCGTTGAATGTGAGATTCATTCGCACCAAGTTAGGTGAGGATGGAGTCGTCATCCTGGCGCTCCACAACATTAATCGAAGGCGAGTCTTCTTCGATCATGTCTAGATACAAAAGGGGGAGAGAAGATGGGTCTTCACCATCGCATTGATAAGTGAGAGGACCTAGGAAAATAGCATTCACGAATTTTTTTTAGGAGGGATAGATTCCGGGTCTATCGACTCCGTGGGTGAAGATGGCAAAATGGGCAATGATGGTTCAGAAGGGGTAACTTCGTCATCCTCTTGGATACAATTGACACAAGGTTTCTTTGGTGTAGGTGGTTCAGAAAATCCAAGACCACTACGATCTTTGTGTTTGCGTGTAGTCATGGGAATGATTGTATGTTGGCCTTGTTCATAAAGACCAAAACCAAAACCTTTCCAAGCAGAACAAGTCAGGAAGATGATGGCGAAATGAAGGTTGGTTAGATATTGAAAATCAGATTGGAAGGGAACCACACCAATAGAAGATTCAAGGGTGATAGAGGATGCATCGACACCCCCATACGTTAGGTTGGTGCGGGAATTAGGTGGTCCGTAGGAGATCACCTCCCCCACATGACGGTCGTAGGTAGGGTGCGCATGTAACTGTCCATACTCTTGTGGGGTATGGAAGGTGCTAACGTTGTATAGGTGGTACTCCCCCAATGTAAGGCGTTGAAAAACACCTACCAAGGGATCTGAGGTTGGGATGTTGTCCGCGGGGAAGGAAGAGGTATTTACGTCGGTGGTTTCATTGGTCGAAGGTATGGGTGTGGGTAAGGTGGATGGTTGAGGCATGTTCGAAGTAGATGGTTGGGTCGGCTATATGGGTGCCTTGACTGGTACAAGCACATCATTAGGACGGTATAACATATTACAAGTTTTGAAGGGGGAAGTGTCAGCTGTGATGGTATATGACTTCCCTTCATACTCAAATTTGATGCATCTATGTTAGGTGGAGGGAACACATCCCATAGCCCGGATCCAAGGGCGGCCTAACAACATGTTGTATTGGAACTCTCCCTCAAGGACATAGAAGAGTTCGGGCAAGGTACGGGGCCCTACACGAATGTTAAGGATCACAGTGCCTAGGGTAGAAGTAATAGCGTCGTTGAATGAATGCAACATGGTGGGGTTGGAACACATGTAACTAGGAGGGATATTCATCTGTTGGAAGGCTTTGGAAGAGACAATGTTTAGGCTAGTGTCCCCGTCGATCATAACATGACGTACCTAGATGTCCTAGATGTAAGCCGAGATGAAAAGAGGGGGGTTAGGATCCTCTGCACCAAAGATGACAATTTATTCTTTGGAAAAACTAACAGCAGTGGCTTGCTGTATAGGGAAAGAGGTGGTGGTGGAGGTAGGTTGTTTTGTGAGAGAAGCAACATGGTTGGGTGTTAAGATGGAGGCGACGGGTAGGGTTTCGTTAGGTAGGACCTCTATCCCTTGGAGGATCTCAATTAGAGCTTGTCGATGAGATTCAGATGTTTGAATGAGATCATAGAGTGTCATTTTTATAGGAGATTGGTGAAGTTTTTTGATCATGGTTTGATGGGCAACTCCATCAGAGACTGGATAGGCAGGTCCATGAATAACCACTTTAGGTGGTGGTGCGATCAAGATGGTGAAAGGAGAAAGAGAGGCCGCCGATGTGCTCTCTTTAGCTTTTCCATTGTTTTTCTGACCTCGAGTAGCAATGCTAATCATGTTGATCTCGTGAATACGAGATGAGGAAGATGGCAGGGATAAGTCATTGTTATCAAGAGGTAGGGTTGCAATGATGATAGATTTTGGCGAGGTGGGGACAGGTGGTATAAGAGAAGGGATCGAGGCTAAGGGATTTTCCCTCCGTAAGTTGTCTTTCTTAGATTTTCTATCCGAGATAGGAAACTGGCAAAGGATGGATTTCAAAGCTTTGCATCCTTCTACATTGTGTCCTGGTGTGCGGTGGTAGGCACCGATTTGAGATTCATCATAACCTATAGGTCGAGGTTTAGATGGATCATAGGGTCTGAGTCGGGGTAGGGAAACGATTGCATCCCCTACCAACATATCAAGGATCTTGGCATAAGATCCTTTAAGCGGGTCAAATTCAAATGAAGATGAGGCTATGGATTGAGTGGGTGAGATTATTGATTGTTTTGGTAATGGTTGGGTACGAGTGGTTCATACGGGTGGTGGTTTAGGCAAGGGATTTTGATGATTGGGTTTAACTAGGCGTGGCTTCTTCTGCGCAGAAGTCATGTTTAGCTAGTTAGATAATGAGGTCACAGATGATGTGGTGGCAAGAAACAACCATGGGGAAAGAGGAGCGACAACAAACAAGTCCTTCGATGATCGAGTTTGCTTAGAGTTGGTAGGTAGGTAGGATACGTGGGGTGACAGTTTTGAGATGCTCATGGATTTCTGTATGGGTGCAGAAGGCACAAGTCGTGTTAAAGAAGACGTGGGAGGCATGGTGTATTGAGGCAAGGTGGAGGGGTGAGGACACAATATAGAAGGTAGGTATGACGGAGGGGGTTGAAACCGTGTCTGATGTATCGGTGTGGGGTAAGTGCACCAAGTTGGGGGACAATTAAGTGGACATCAAATCCTGAATTTTACATTAAAAACAACAAAACATCAAATTTAGTCTTCCGCAAACTTGAACCATGCCGAAAGTAAAAACTATGTCATAAAAATGGTACCATTGCGTAGGGGAGACTATTAGCTTTGTAGAAATACTGATTTTAAAGTGAATAGAAGAGGATAAATATCATTTTATAATTTTTTACTAATAGTAGGTCTTTAAGACACTTTTTCCTGTGAATTTTTATGTCTACGTTTAAGACTGCAAAATTTGTTTCACTTATCAGAATGTGATAAAAATTATACCATCCCAACCGTGGTGAAATTATTCCCAAGCGTAGGGGAAGGTTTGGTTATGTTGATAGAGGTGGATGAGGTATTTGGTAGAGATTAGGGAGGTGAAGGTGAGGACATAGGTATTTTGAGCTTTTGTAAAAACTTCGGGTATATGGTAGAGGTATCTAGATTAGTCATCTGCATTTGAGTAGAGCATGGTGTATTCAAATGTTCCCATAAGACTCGTCTATCTTCTAGGGGATGACAATCTTCATGTGTGGATGGAAATTTTAGTATGGAAGAGAAGTGGGCTGTGATTCCGGTCCACTATGGGTGTGATACAGGGGGCGAATGAGGAACTGTATCAATGGGTGTTAAGAGGTCAACCGGTCGTTGGAAAGATTTAGGTGATGAAGAAATGATAGGGAGGAGGGCATGTTCTAGAGGATCTGTCATGGTTAAGGAGTTTGGTGAAGTAGGCTCGAGGGGTTTCTCTTCTAAGGAAAACAGAAAAAGTGGTGATCCTTCTTCTTTTGCAGCAAGAGTGGTGGAAGGAGATGTTTGGGAAATATATAGGTTGGATAACATCCGCTCACAGTCTTACAAGGATGTGGTTTAAGAAGGCTCTTCTGTGAGAAGAGAAATATGAGCGATTGATTCCTTTATGGATAAAGGAATAGCGGGGCTGTCCTCTTGTCCTGATGAAGGAGAAGGGGGCGAGGACCCCTGGATTGGTGAAGAGGCTTGATTCAAAATTTCTTCGATGGAAGCCCTTGGTTGGGAGTTGAAAACCGCATGGATCTCATGCACACTCTTCTCCTCGGCTGAGGTTTCTTGGTTTGTGTTACTATTAGATGAATGGTTTGGAAATGGTTTGCTGAATATTTTTAAATTTTGATTAGCATGGGCATTAGGATTATCAAGGGTTATATCCCCTGCATCAACCATTTCCTGCACTATGTTTTTCAACATTTTACAGTTTTCGTGGCTATGTCCCTTCACGTGATGGAAGTTACAGAAGTCATTTTCGTTATACCAAGAAGGTATAACACGGGTAGAATCAAACCCGGAGTGAGGTTTAACCGGCAGAAAAGGGACATGGAAGCCCATTTCGGGTGGTTCGGAAGAATTTTTCCCACGTAGCACTGGGACATTTGGGACAAAGGGACGCGTGGGACGCGAAAAGCTGAAGCGGCCGAAGGCAGAGAAGAAAAGTCAACGTTTGGCCCGTGGAACTTCAAATGGCCATAAATTTTGACTCGGAGCTCCGATTTTTAATGAGGTTAGATATATTTAATGAAATGAAACATATTCGGCTCCAGTCAGTTAATGCTCGTTCCCGTCAAATGACAGAAAACGCCTGCAAGGCCCAAAATAGTTGCTCGCACTCAGAAGGCCATAAATTTTGCATTTCTCAATGAAATCGCACAAAATTGGTACCATTGGAATCGTGTTTCCGAGCCCGATGCACAGAAATCAAGAAATTCCAGATTTGATCAGAAATTGATTGATATTTTTAAGAAAACGTGACCGGGTTCAGAACAGTGTTTTATTTGGTAGTTGGGAGTGCAATTAAGAGGCATGGTCATCATTTTTTCTCTACTGCAAGCACATGGGACAATATGGGGGAGCCTTTTGCAAGTAATTTACAATCATTTCAATCAATTTAATGCCTCTTACAGGTGGTTGAAGGACATATTTCGAGATTTCCATTTTTCCCTTCTCTTCTCCTTCTCATTTTTCTATAAATTGGAGTGTTGGACTCATTGTAAAGGGGAGAGTTTTTGGTTAGCAAAGCTCTGCCAAATTGCTTTGTGAAGCCAGTGTGTTTATAGGCCTTGTAGTGGACTCCTTGGCATGGTGATCCAGGCCCTTATCTTGTAATTAATGAGGTTAGATATATTTAATGAAATGAAACATATTCGGCTCCAGTCAGTTAATGCTCGTTCCCGTCAAATGACAGAAAACGCCTGCAAGGCCCAAAATAGCTGCTCGCACTCAGAAGGCCATAACTTTTGCATTTCTCAATGAAATCGCACAAAATTGGTACCATTGGAATCGTGTTTCCGAGCCCGATGCACAAAAATCAAGAAATTCCAGATTTTATTAGAAATTGATTGATAGTTTTAAAGAAAATGTGACCGGGTTCAGAACAGTGTTTTATTTGGTAGTTGGGAGTGCAATTAAGAGGCATGGTCATCATTTTTTCTCTACTGCAGCACATGGGACAATATGGGGAGCCTTTTGCAAGTAATTTACAATCATTTCAATCAATTTAATGCCTCTTACAGGTGGTTGAAGGACATATTTCGAGATTTCCATTTTTCCCTTCTCTTCTCCTTCTCATTTTTTCTATAAATTGGAGTGTTGGACTCATTGTAAAGGGGAGAGTTTTTGGTTAGCAAAGCTCTGCCAAAATTGCTTTGTGAAGCCAGTGTGTTATAGGCCCTTGTAGTGGACTCCTTGCATGGTGATCCAGGCCCTTATCTTGTAATTAATGAGGTTAGATATATTTAATGAAATGAAACATATTCGGCTCCAGTCAGTTAATGCTCGTTCCCGTCAAATGACAGAAAACGCCTGCAAGGCCCAAAATAGCTGCTCGCACTCAGAAGGCCATAACTTTTGCATTTCTCAATGAAATCGCACAAAATTGGTACCATTGGAATCGTGTTTCCGAGCCCGATGCACAAAAATCAAGAAATTCCAGATTTTATTAGAAATTGATTGATAGTTTTAAGAAAATGTGACCGGGTTCAGAACAGTGTTTTATTTGGTAGTTGGGAGTGCAATTAAGAGGCATGGTCATCATTTTTTCTCTACTGCAGCACATGGGACAATATGGGGAGCCTTTTGCAAGTAATTTACAATCATTTCAATCAATTTAATGCCTCTTACAGGTGGTTGAAGGACAGATTTCGAGATTTCCATTTTTCCCTTCTCTTCTCCTTCTCATTTTTTCTATAAATTGGAGTGTTGGACTCATTGTAAAGGGGAGAGTTTTTTGTTAGCAAAGCTCTGCCAAAATTTCTTTGTGAAGCCAGTGTGTTATAGGCCCTTGTAGTGGACTCCTTGCATGGTGATCCAGGCCCTTATCTTGTAATAGATTGAACTGTGCACATCATGAAGCAATAAAATACCAGTTTGTGGATGTATCTTCCCCTGCTGTGTTTTCTTGCATTCTCCTTGCCCCTTTAATATTTCTATAAGAATATTGTGTCTAATTATTATGTTCTTGCAGGGATTCATTATCATTGTGTATGCTTGGAATATTGTTGTGAATGCATTCTGCTAGATTATGGTGAACTGTCATCACCTCTTCTAGTGTGCACTTTGCCTCTGTATTTCACACATTTGGAGACTACTCTCCCACCCTCCTTTTCTGGTGTATCACCTCTTTAGTGTAGGCTTTAATTTCATGCATTCTCTCTCCCTGGTCCCTTGGAAATTTAGATTAGAACAGTTAGCTTATCCTGCATTAGAGTAGATTGTGGCAGGTAGTTTAGGAGCAAGAACCAGCTTTCTCTGGAGGTCTATCTCAAGTAGCAAGTCCCACAACTTGGAGATAGTACCCACGTTATCCAATCACACCATGAGTTCAAGTATATCTCCAGGGGTGCTGTGATTCGGTGATAACATTAAGTACATAAAGTGACTTCAATAAATGACATATCTTTTATGATGTTGCTCATCAATAAATCCTTCTAGATGGGTCATGTATACTTTTTCTTAGATACCACCATTCAGTAAATCCCTTTTTAAGTCCATCTATTGAAGATTCAATCCTTTTTGTGTTGCTAGTGCACATATAAATTTAATGGTCTTAATCTTTGTAGTGGGTACAGTGGTCTCATCGCAATCAATTCCTTCTTACTGAGAATATCCATCTTCAAGAAATCATGATTTGTACTTGTCAATCAATCCATCTTCCCTATATTTTGTTTTAAAAATCCATTTTTAGCCAATGGGTTTCTTTCTTATAAGCAGATCAACAAGTTTTCATGTCCTATTATGAATCATGAAGTCATATTTGGATTTCATTGCCTTCTTCCATTGTGGCTGACTTAGTACCTCTAAAATTGTACTAGGTTTAGTTTTGTCAACAAATGAACTCATTGGTGTAAGATTTACCTCATTTTTCTATTGTCTTCTTGATCTAAATCTTGATGAAGTATCTAGGAGGGAGTTTAGGTGGCAATCCCTCACGTTGATTTGGGCCCATTTTAGATGTTGATGTTTCTTCTAATGTGATTAATCATTTTCCAAAGGTCCAAGATCAACCAACAATTCTCCTTGCAACTATATTATTTACGGGAATACTCTTCATGCTCATCATCTGATTGTGAGAGAAATCTATGAGAGGTGGTCATCATTGTTTCTCCTTTCTATGGAAATGAGTCAAATGAGGATTCATCACAAACCACATCTCGAATCTCATAAATATTCTGTGTCTCAAGATCCATGAGATGGTATGATTTTGAGGTAGTATTATACCCCAAAATCTAGAATGAAGGGTATTGGGATTGATCTTCTTCATATTTTTAGATGGGGTGTTCCTATATTTTATACAAATAAATACTCTAAGATGAGATATTGAAGGCTTAACACCACTCCATACCTCCTATGGTATTTTTTCGACAAGATCTTTGTAGGTTCACTATTGAGAAGATACAAAGTTTTTTGGACTGCTTCTTCTCAAAACATATTCTCCAATTTGGTTGTGGAAAGCTTACAATGAGACATCTCCATGATGGTCTTGTTGTGAAGTTATGTGATTCTATTCTTTTGGTACATATAGGGGGAATTAAATTATTGTTTGATGTCATATTTTTTAGAAATATTGAGAAAATCTTTAATGTCAATTTTTTATAAATTGTTCTATCATGGTGGAAACTTAGTTAAATGTTAAAAAATAATAAATTAAAATATCCCTTAGGAGTCTTCTAAGATAAAATTTGAACCAAAATTTAGATTTTTTAGAAAATAGTACATGTTATGGAACCCTAAAATCAAACAAGAAAATCAATCCTAACTCGGTGATTGGGTATATATATACTTCACCCAAAATTTATTGGTACTAACATTATGTGAACACAAAGTTATCCAAATAACCCTCCCGACTATTTGGATGACTTTTACTTTTACTCTGGATCTAATGCTTTACATTTTAGGTTATGTGCCCGCAGGGTTGCTCATTTGGCACCATCTTTATAGGCTGTATTCCTTCCACACACCCTTTGCAGATGCCTCCCAAATTGGCTAAGTTTTGGGTCTTCATGTCGCATGCCATCTTTCCTTTCTGCCATCACACACCCTTCCTCAGTTGGATATTCATGCCCCATTTCCATACTCTCCTCTCACATTCTTCTCCCCTTCCCATTTTCCCCATTTCTTCTCTTCCTCTCATGCACTCACTTTCTCCACTTCTCCCCATGTGCATTCTCTCTATCTCCCTTTCATGCCTCGGGTCCAACTCCCGCACTTCAAAATCGAGCCTAGAGTGAGTCGACTTGAAGCAAAGCAACAACATGTCCACGGAAGGTGCCACATGTCTCATCAGTACACCTTCAAAGGTACGAAAAAAGTAGAGACTCCAAATGTGCGCAGATCCTCCATGTGTCTAGGTTCTAACAAAGTTGAACCAACCATTGAAAAGTCTAAGGGCTAGCGAAATCCTCCACGTGCCTCATTAGTGCAACTTCAAAAGGTGAAATACAAAGTGGGTCTCCCAAAAGAGCGCAAGCCCTCCACATGGTCAGAGTCTGAAAAGGCAAAGCCGACCATTGAGTTGGCTAAGTATGAAAGAGTCAGTAGAAGGTGCCACATGTCAGCTTGGCACAACTTCAAAGGTAAGCACCAAAATGCAGGTCCCTAACAAACGCGGGCCCACCATGTGGCTAGGATATGACATAGTTACTCCACCAGAACAGGAGGGACTTAGCCAAAACATGAAGAAAGTGGAACATGCCCGAATTGAATAAGTATAAAAGGCTAGCAGAAGCCTCCACGTGCCTCATCGGTGCAACTTCAAAGGCTCAACCCAAAGAAAGACTCTCAAACAAGCGTTGGCCCTCCACGTGCCTAGGGTCAGACATAGTATCTTCGCCAAACAAAAGGGACTTAGGAAAATCACGAGGGAAGTAGATTCTTGCAGGCCCATACAGACGATGCCAAGTGTCCAATCGGTGCAAATTCAAGAGTGAAAGGAGGGGGTGAAATCTTAAGACGCGCATGGCTTCCACATGTGGAGCTGTCATGGATAGACTCTTTTAAATATTGTGATCCCACATTAAAACACCAGACATTGACCTTCAGACAACCATATCTTTAAACTAGGAACTCGGATTTGAGCAAGGGAGGAATTTTTCGAAATCTCTCGATGTCTACTACTCACCTACCACCATAATAAAAAATTTAGTCCCCCATTTTTGAGGCTGTCAGGTTTCTTACCTACCACCATAATTAAGTACGGGCCTCCTTTCTTTCCCAGCAAGGAACATCACATAGAGGCATGGGTTTTATAGTGGGAACTCATCATGGTTGGAGTAGGCAATTTCAATGCATTTTGGGGTGGTTAGAGTAGGTGAATTCAATGCAATCTTGGGGTGGTTGAAGTAGGATTCAAATTATTCTCTCCTTTCCCTCTCATTATTCCTATATATTATAAAGGAGGGGTATTTTTCTAAATGTTGGTCATTCTTCTCTCCTGCCTCCCTCTCTCTTTCTTCCCTAGGGTCGAATGTGGAGCTTAAGCCTCCTCTCATTGCTTTGTAATGGAATTTTCTTGCCTCTTGCCCATTGATGATGTAATGTGTGAACTCATGGAGCAATAAAATATGTTTTGTGATGCATTTTGTCCATCCTTCCTTATTTTATTGTCTCTTCTTTCCTCTCATCGTTGCAGGGTATACTATGCATACTTATGATGTCTATTAAAGGTTCTGGGAGCTGTGTTTAATGGGTTTGAAGTGGTGTTCTATGTGAACTCTATCTTTGGTCTGTGGTGCATCTCTGTCCACCCTCTCCATTGCTCACCTCTCTCCATTTAGGAAGCTGAGATTGTGATCAACACCCCATTTTCTTGGTGTTATCACCTATTATAGTGTAGGATTTATTTATTTTCATGCTCTCTCTCTCTCCCTGTCTCCTTGGAATTGTTAGATTAGGAGTAGATAGTCACATTTCCTTCCTTAGAAGTAATTTAGCATTAGGATTAGGAAGAGAAGATGGACTTCTTCGGAGGACCATCTCAAGAGCAAGTCCCACTCTTGAGAGATGGGTCCATGTTATGCGGATTACACTGAATCCCCCACTCAAACCCGGGCCATTTGGGGGGTCTTAATTTTGCACCAACATGCATGCCCATGGAGTTAGATTTTTCTCATCTTTTTGAGGTGTCTAGATCAAACAACAAATCTTAAGCCAATAGTTTCGGCATGCCTGGTGGGACACTGGAGTTAATTTTTCTCATATTTTTGAGGTGTCTCATTATCAAACACAAATCTTAAGCCACTGTGTGTTTTTGGCACACCCAGTGGGACATGTTTGAAGCACCTTACCACTTCATCTTAGTCAGTTGGTGTGTTTATTGTTAATATTCAACCTTTAAAGGCACATGTAAATCACATCTGGTGATCCATTTGGTCAAACAACCCATCCTCCAAGTTGAGACCTTCTCCCCATCTTTCCTTCCACCCATTCTTTTCCACCTTCCATCTTTTATTTTCTTCCATTCCATGAAGTTATGCAATCATGAACTTCATTCCCATCTTGGAATTCACACTTGCAACAACAACAGTGCAGTCCACCTCCAATGTATTTTTCATCTCCTCCAAATCAACATTATGATTAGATTCACAACCATCATGCTTACCCATATGAGCAGTGTCAAAACCAATTTGGCTATGGAGCTTATCAGGAGAAAGGGTAAACATATGATGATAACAGTTATATGGAGAATCGCTGATCTGCTGGAGAAGATTCAAAGGATGGAGGCTGGCATGGATCAATCTAGGGCTACAACACAAATGAAGGCATTCAAAATTTGTTACAGGGCACCTTGTCCATGGGAAGGCCCTTTTCCAAGACATTATAGCCCGCAGGAGAAGCTTGACTTCATGGTTGAAATGCTTCCCCAACTTGCACAGTAGACTGAGGAGATAGAGGCCTACGAACTTGGTGCTAGGAAACCTTGTCAATGGGTAAGTCCTACCACCATCATAGTGATTTTCTTTTCCATTCACCAAGTAGCATCATCTCAACCTGAGCTGTCATGATTCCCAAGCTTCCCATATCCTGCCCCAAGTGTTGGTTTCCCTTCTCCATCTCATAGTCTTCCATCTCACCTCAATTCTTCTATCCTTTTCCTTTCCAAGAAGTCATCCCCTCTAAACAAACAAGAAGTTTCACTTCCCTCACCACCAAAAATAATTTCAAAACTGGTTAAAACCCCATCCACTTCTCCTCTTGCCTTCCTAATTCCATGTCGGGAAGAAATTCCAAAAACTAGTCAAGTGGAGGAGCAAGAAGGAGAGCCAAATAGAGAAGAAATGATCAAAAGCTTGGTAAGCTTGGCTCTCAAATTTGGGATTACAAAAATCCCCTTGATGGTTAAACCTTCAGAGGAGGCTGGGGTCAGACCACAAGTGGTGGAAGCTGAGTTTGCCGTAGAAGAAGAAAAAGAACAAGAGGAAGAAGATCAATAGTCTATATGCTCTGAATACAGTGTCTGTAATGGCACTTTATCTAAAGAGAATGTTGATCTAATCCAAGCTTACACAACCATTAAGAGGGAGGAAGAACTATCAGTTCCAAGTCCTATTGAAGAGGAGCAACTAGAAGAGATCAAATCAGAGTTGAAGTCACTTGATGAAGAAAGCATTATTGAATATTTTTTTCTTTCATTTGAAGGGCCTGATTTGATTGATGAATCCATGATGGAGGAGAGCTATCAAGAAGACCTTGCT
The DNA here is from genome assembly GCA_019776745.2 of Taxus chinensis. Classification (NCBI taxonomy): domain Eukaryota; kingdom Viridiplantae; phylum Streptophyta; class Pinopsida; order Cupressales; family Taxaceae; genus Taxus; species Taxus chinensis. The sequence goes on from CM034153.1 coordinate 764,329,310, forward strand.
GCCCCAAATAGTCCTCTAGAGCAGTTTGAATTGAAGATTTTGATTTAAAAAATTTCATGCTAGAGGAAGAGGCTTCAGTCTTTAAGCAACAAGGAGGAAATCCAGAGCCAACAATGTGTTGTAGAAAATTATAATGATGCAAAAGAAACTTCATTGGATGTTGCAATCAATAACAATGAGCTGCATATCATAGAGGAGTTCCATACTACCAAGGAAAGGAAAAGAGTACGAAGATCACCATCTCTTCCACACCATCCATCCAGGAAGGTCCACAGGAAGACTCCATTCTTGGAGTTGAATTTTAGAACCATGGGCACATTCAAAGGACCAGACCATGCCCTATAATGTACTTGGCTTCATTGGAGCTAAGAGAGAAGCCAAAATTGGTCATGCCCATAGTAGGGCATGAGGATGATATTACAAAGCACCAAGGGTCACCATCAACACCTCCAGGAGTCCAATGCCAATCAACTTGAGGAGGTATTTTTGATTGATGTTAATACTTTGATTATTTGGGTGGAGGATTGGCCTCTTGTCATTTTTTCACTCATTATAAAATCCATGTTCATGACAAATCACATACATGGCTGCCTATTTTGAGAAAGGGAAGCTACTTCTCCCTGCCAGTTGTAGGATTTTTTGAGTCCCCTTTGCTTCCGGTTAGAGTAGAGTAGGTAGGTTTTCTTTTAGTAGAAGAAGTGCTTTTGCACACTCTGCATGTTCCACTTGGAGCATGTATGATTTTTAGTTTTGTACATAGTGGTGTTGTGCTGTTTTGTTGCTCCAAGGTTGTATCATTGTACAATTCGATGTGCCTCCAAGGTGAATGTTGTAGTAGTCCATTTCATGGATAGGTGAATGCTCCAAGTCAAGACAATTTTCTACTCTCATAAATCTCATCTTCAATATTTTCTTATGAAAATTGAGAGTGTGGACAAGCGGGGCAGGTTCAGGGTCACCAAGTGCAAGTAGTTAGGTTCAAGTTTCAAGAGAAAGATCAGTATCAGGCTATCATTCATGACTCCATGCCCAATGGATACTTCCAAGGCTACTGGTCTCTTCATCTAGCAGGAAAGATGGCCCCGAAAGTCACCAAATTGTTATCCAAATAACCCTCCCAGCTATTTGGATGATTTTTACTTTCACTCTGGCTCTGATGCTTTACATTTCAGGTTGTGCACTTGTCAGGATTTCTCATTTGGCACCATTTTTATAGGTTGTATTCCTTCCACGCACTCCCTATGCCATGCAATTCTTCTGTGTACCTTTTGCAAACTCCTCCCAAATTGGCTAAGTTCTGGTCATCCTGTCATGCACCCTCTTTCCTTTCTGTACCATCGTGTGCCCTTCCTTAATTGGATATTCACGCCCACTTTCATCCATACTCTCCTTTCACATTCTACTCCCCTTCCCATTTCCCCCTTTCTTCTCTTCCTCCCTGCATGCTCATTTCTTCACTTCTTTGCATGTGTGCCTTACTTTTCTATCCCCTCATGCTACACGCGCACACCTCTCTATCTCCTTTCCACTGGCTTCCTCACTTTCCTTACATTCATTTTTACACCTTCCTTCAGTTTCGCATCGCAGCTTACTTCCATGCCTTCTAGTTTCTTCCCTTGAACGCAAAGCACACCTTCCCTCTATTTCCATCTTCTACCTCGTAGAAGGTGCCATGTGTTCATCAAGGCCGAACATCTTCAAAGTAAAAAAAAGTGAAGGATGACTCCAAATGTGTCCAAACAGCACAAGCCCTCCACGTGTCTAGGGTCCAACAAAGTTAAACTGGCTATTGAAAATTCTAAGGGCTAGCGAAAGCCTCCAAGTGCCTCATCGACACAACTTCAAAAGGTGAAATCCAAAGTAGGCCCCAAATGAGCACAAGGTCCTCCACATGGTCAGATTCTGAAAAGGTAGAGCTGGCCATTGAATCAGCTAAGTATAAAAGATTTAAGAACGGTCCACTTGTCTCATCGGCACAACTTTCAGCTCAAAGTGGGGGTAGGTTCTCCACATGTCTAGAACCTGGAAAAGTTGCACTCGCCCCATTGAAAGGTCTAAGAACCCTGGAAGGCGGGCCACATGTCATCTCGACACAACTCTAGGGGTAGAATCCAGTTACTCCCCAAACAAGGTAGGCTTAGCCATGTGTCTAAGGCCCGAGAAAGTGGAACATGCCGTTGAAAAGTTGAAGCTAAGTAAAAAGGCCAGAAGAAGGTGCCAAGTGCCTCAGTTCGATGCAAATTCAAAGGCAAGACCCAAAAGGAAGTCTCCAAACAAGATTTTTCTCTCCACGTGTCTAGGGTCTGACATAGTATCTTCACCAAATAGAAGGGACTTAGCCAAAGCATGAAGGAAAGTAAGGCAGGCCTATGGATGATGCCAAGTGTCCAATTCGACAATGCAAATTAAAGAGTGAAAGGAGGGGGGTGAAATCTTAAGATGCATGGGGCTGCCATGTGGATCTTGCAAGGATAGACTCTTTTAAATATTGTGAGCCCACATTAAACTCCCTGACCCTGACCTTCAGATAGCCATATATTTCAATTGGGAACTCGGATTTGACTAAGGGAGGAATTTTTTGAAAGCTCTCAACGTCTTCTACTCACCTACCACCATAATGAAAAAATATAGTCCACCATTTTCGAGGCTGTCAGGTTTCTCACCTACCACCATAATGAAGTACGAGCCTCCTTTCTTGCCCAGCAAGGAACAACACATGGAGGCATGGGTTTTACATTAGAACTCATCATGGTTAGAGTAGATGAATTCAATGCATTTGTGGGGTGGTTGGAGTAGGTGAATTCAATGTAATCTTAAGGGTGGTTGAAGAAGGATTCAAATTCTTCTCTCCTTTCCCTCTCATTCTTCCTATATATTGTAAAGGAGGGGCATTTTTCTAAAAGGGTTGGTCATTTTTCTCTCCTGCCTCCCTCTCTTTTTCTTCCCTAAGGTTGAATGTGGAGCTTAAGCCTCCTCTCATGGCTTTGTAATGGCATTTTCTTGCCTCTTGCCCACTGATGATGTACTGTGTGAACTAATGGAGCAATAAAATATGTTTTGTGATGTATTTTGTCCATCCTTCCTTATTTTATTGTCTCTTCTTGCCTCTCATCATTGCATGGTATACTGTGCATATTTCTGATGTCTATTATAGTTTCTGGGAGTCTGTGTTTAATGGGTTTGAAGTGGTGTTCTGTGTGAACTCTATCTTTGGTTTGTGATGCATCTTATCCATCCTCTCCATTTCTCACCTCTCTCCACTTTAGGCAGCTGAGATTGTGATCAGCAACCCCCCTTTTCTTGGTGTTATCACCTTTGTAGTGTAGGATTTCTTTATTTTCATGCTCACTCTCTCTCCCTATCTCCTTGGCATTGTTAGATTAGGAGTAGATAGTTGCATTTCCTTCCTTAGAAGTAGTTTAGCATTAGGATTAGGGAAGAAGAAGTTGGACCTTCTTTAGAAGGCCATCTCTAGTCTACAAGTCCCACAACTTGAGAGATGGTCCCATGTTATGCAGTCACATCGGATGCCCCACTCAGATCTGAGGCCATTTAGGGGGTGATGTGATTTTGCATCAACATGCTTCACATGGTTATTATGTCATGAAAGGTCAACCAAGAGGGAATATTATTCCATATGAAGATGGTGGAATTGAGAGTTTGGAGGGAAAAAAATAGTTTAGGTTTCTAGGTTAGAGGGTGGATGTTTTTAAATGCATTTTATGCTATAAAAACCTCATGAATTGATAACATAGAGGTGTGAAAAGATAATAAAGTAATCAAATAGCTATCAGGGTGTGCCAAGAAAGAGTGAGGAGAGTGTATTTATGCATGCAAGTGTGCAATGTCAAGATCAACATTTTCCAAGGATGAAATTCCAAATTTGAGTATCTATAAATTTTTAATATTGGTATACCTTCACAGTACTAGTAGACCATCATGGAATCAATATACCTTTGTGGAATCAAAAAATATTCATGATATTGTTAGACTTTTGCGGCATTGGTAAACCATTGTGGCATTGATAAACCTCACTACATGACTTGGAACCTCATGACATGGCTTAGACCATTGTGGCTTTATTCAAAACAAAACAATAGATCTAACTATTTTTTTGTTGATACAAGATTTCCTGTGTAATTAGATTTTATTTCATCACCGATGTTAAATAAGAAACATAATAAAGAAATGTCATGACAAGAGAGGAAACACTCAATTACATTTTGCAACAATTTCCTATTTGGACGAATGACTAATAACATCCATATAGCTACACCACTCATGTTCATATTTATAAATATGAATTGCTTTCTCACTTGGACTAGAGGTGTTGCTACATCTAATAATATAGTGATTAATTTCTGTCCATTTTTTAGAAAATTTAATTATACATTTGTGATATTTTCCAACTCTTGATATAAGTACAAACTTGTCATTTTTGTTATGCTATAGATCAATAAAATAAATTTGATTCATAGCAAGGTGATAAGATGATGTATATAATTTTTCCATATAAAAATAAAATTACATTGTTGAATGCATTTAGGAAGAAGAAATTAGTCATTATGGATTTATTGAGATTTCAAGTTTACTTAGAAAAATATTATCGAAGGTAAAATGTTTATTTTATCCACATTACTAAGGCACAAGATGCATCATGGGTCATTCAATGTCACACACTGAAAATGCACAAGGAAAATTATAGCCATACTGCAACCTTTTCTTATTGTGTATACACAACTTATAGTGGGATTTACATTTGGGACACCAATTACACATAAAAAAAACTTCACTGTTAATTGTAATTATTTTTGAATTAATCTCCAATTAGCTAGTTACAAATATCCTATTTTGGCATAAGCTTAGAAATTATTAGGTTAATTACCATTACAAATATTGGATGAATGATATCTCACCTAATTCACATTTGTGTGGGCTTCTATTTGCATTCACTATATATCTTTTTTGTATTGCCCAATTTATAAAATCTTGGTCGCTATATGTAACAAGTTGAATTAGAGTAGAAACTCTTTTCAATTTGGTAACTTATCCTTTGGAAATGACAACCCTTGAGTTTACTCCCTATGGTTAAAAAAAATCTCACATTCTAAGCCTAATTAGTATATATCCCTCATTTGTATCTCCTAACTTTCTCATCATTGTAATAATATTGCTTTGTCATTCATCTAGAGAAGTATGTAGGGTAACTAAAGTATTTACATTTTGGGGAACCTTAGGCATCATTACCTGAAACTTTAGCTTTTTCATCGTTGTATTACCTATGAAAAACCATACAACTCAGGGCCAATGAGTGGAGAAACATGGTCCTACACCCTTCTCATCTGGGAAGAATCCTTTTGTAGTTTTAATATCTTATTAATGAAGACAAATTCCACTAGACAACTTCGTCATTCTTAAACTTCAAAAGTTAACCACTTGGAGTAGCAATTCAGATCACAGTTTCTTAAGAGGCCAAACTATCTCCAATACCAAGATTGTATGGGAAAACAACGCACTCAGAGTTAGAAACATTTTAAGCATGCTTAAATATGCCAATTCATCATGTACCATGCTTTTTTGAAAAATGGTCTCCAATGTGTTTCATTGCATGTTGTTATGGGACTGTTCCTTTTTGACTTCTTCTTAGGCTAGTAGCCCTACCAGTTAGCACTTTTATTTTAAAATGGACCAAATATGAAGAACAAACCTCGAACTGGTAAAATTTTTGAACACACTTTTCATGCAATTTAAATGGATTAAAAATTTTTAAGGTTCCACCACTTACCCATTGCTTTGTATTCCTCTTTTCACCATGGTTTTTGCTGGAGAACTAGCAATTAGCCTTATAAATTGACTCCATCCTACATGTACAAGAAACATATGGTTTGAGTCAGGCTTCCAAGGGAAGAATTCACATACCTTGGGCTAGCACTCATTAGGCCGTATTAGCTTTAGGTAAAGTTCCTATGGTTGGTTCACAATTCTTGGGATCCAATATTCCCAGCTCGACTCTTTGGATTATTCCCTAATGTCTTGTGCTCATTAGTTTTTGCTAGTGGTTTAAGTAGCTCTTAAGTGTTTTACTTACCCTTTTCACTATTTCAAACCACTATAAAAACCTTTATTAGGACTATGCACACTTCATCTCATGCCTCATCATCTTCATTGGTGTCAGGCTACCAACTGTCCTCACTAGTCACTTAGGAGATTTTTCATCCTTAAGTAAATACATTAGTTCTTGTGCTCTCTCACCCTTCTTTATTTTGCTATCCAGACTCTTTTTCTTGTTCTTTAGATTCTTGCTTAGAATTGGTTTAAAGTTCATTTTACATCTTGTTCTCATTTTGGGGAGTCTTATTCCCATATCTTGCCTATTTTCATTACCACATATCCCATTCACCATTGTGAAGCAACTAGCTAGTTTCTTGGTCTTTTAATGTTGTTCAAGACATCCATAGTATACTTTACTCTGTTACTCTATTCTTCCAACCTATTCTATGTCCTTTCCAGAATGTTTAGAATCCACCAAAAATGACAGAGCATTCACTTCTTTCACCTTACTTCTCCTTTTCTTAGATTTTACTTGTTTGTCCTATTACTCTTCATTGTCTTTACTAACCTATAACAGAGTACAAAGGATTGTCAAACTTTGTAAGGGTCTGTACAAGCACTTGAAAACTTAAAACTTTGGGATTAGAAATAATACCTTTCAAACGTCTTCTCCACCAATTTTTAGTAAAATTGATCCATGGTGTGATTTCAAGATATGAACAAATTTGTAAGAAACCCTAGAATTTAATCTTTTCAAGTCTTCTAACTCACTTCCCCATGACTATATCCTTTTTACCCACATTTCTTATTTTTATTGCATTCTCCAAAAGGGCTTGCAATCCTTCCTACCTTGATGTTTAGGATTCTTTTGACTCAGAATATTGTCTTTCATATCCCCTTTCATTTTCAAACAAGGCTTCAAGAACTCTATGCATGATTAAGGAATTTGTTTTAGTCTTCTCTAACTTTGTTCTTCATATAATTAACCTCAAAACTCTTACATCCTTCTATATTTTTTTGTGAAATATAAATACTCTTTATTTATTCACACATTACAGGACACACATAGTTTTCTTTGCATTAAAAACAAAATCTAGAGAATACAATGAAGCATTGTGGGTCTCCAGTGGTTCAAATTGCTCGTCCTTAAGACTTCATTATAATCCTCCACTTTATCCCAATAGTCTACAAAGAAGAGTTTCAAATTTTCTCACAAAAATAAATCAATCTTCTAACCCTTCTACCTGTGCATGCATAGTCATAAGAAATTGACAAATTGTCCTCTATTCACACGTAATGATATTTGAAGTCTTTATATTCTCTAACAACAAGAATCCATAAATGAAAATTTTCCTTGTGTTTCATAAACATTCATATTTGGAAATATATATATACAGTTCATTTATATAATTTCATGATATATTTATCCAGCTGTGAAAAATACAAAAAAAAACAAGACATTATATCCAACTGCATTACCAAACCCTTATATTTATATATATGTGTAAAGAAAAAAAAATTGAAAACCATAGTGTTCGGTTAAAGGCTTTGTGGTTGAAATAAAATATGAGTGGGGAGGGGTAGGATGCTACTAGAAACCCCCTCCTTTGACCCTTGCGGGAGTGGTGTGGTATAGCCCCGCCACTGTGTGTTGTGTCGCTGTGCCACACCACCCCCGCCCAAACCCTAATATCCCCTTTTCCAGGCCATTCATGGCCTCCCCCCACATCGAATACAAATTCTCCACAAAATTTCATTGACACCCTCTCAAACCCCAAACCACCTTGCTCTGTTTCTCCCAAAACACCCCTCTTGCGCTGTGTATAGACGTGGCCTCTCTGCCAAGGAAATAAAAATTGCGAAAATATTTTAAGATCTGAGTTCATATATATATATAGTCAAAACCATTCTTACAACAAAAGAGCTCTAACTCTGGTTTTTCAATAAAGAAATAAGAAGGAAGAATTATGAAAGTAAATACTAAAATAGGGAAAACTTGTATTCCTCCTTTCGAACCTTGCATAAAATGAAGTATATAATTTCATAGGGCCTCCATGGCCATCCCTTTTCTTATTTCTCCTCCCTGGAATTCAACCTACAAAATGGGAGGAAAAATAAAACAAAACAATAATAATGTGGGAAACAAAAAGAACAGGATCAGGGTTTCCTAGAAATCCCTAAGATCTAGGGATGGGATTAAAAGGGTCCTGGGGTGGATATTAATGCCTCACACTTTTAAGTTGTGGTATTTAAAAGTTACATGGGGGAAGGGGTAAATTAATTTAATGGGTACTTTTAGAGTATTAGGGGCTTTGCTAGGTTTGAATTTAAATAAGACTTGTAATATTATTTTGGCTATTAAATAATGGGTTTTTCTTAGGTGTAATTATGGGGTGATTAAATGTTAAGTTAGATTTTAATAAGTTAATAAATCAAATAAATCAAATGCGAACTTAAGTGGGTGATCTTTAACCTAGTATGAAAATAAATTTAGCATTAATATAACACGTTAAAAAAACGTCGGGATTTTAGTTGTTTTGGTTGGGTTTGGACGTGCCAAATATGGGGCATTACGGACATATGTGCCAAAGGAAAAAGGAACAGAAGAATGCCATGTTTGAGGACTATATATACCAAATCAAACTTCTCCAAGACAAATCTCCACATTCGTTGGTCAAAGAAGAATTTTTGCAGTCGTTATGCAAACAACTACATGCAAATACCTCCACACTCTTATAACAATGATGAACGTTGGAGAACATACTTGATTGATTTGCATTGATTGAAAAATACAAAGCAAAGAAAACAATTATATACAAGGAGAAACGTTTTTGGAAAGAGGGAAACGTCTGGACAGGTGAATGCCACGAAAGCATAACAGACTTAGGTCGGTTTACAATGTATTACACTATTCGCTATGCTAACAAGATCGTGATTGTGATTTTCATCTTCAAAGTCATGGTTATTTTTTGTTTGTCATCATGATCATCATTATTGTCACCGATATTTATCATACATGCTTAGGATCTAAGGTTTACAAATTGTGGTTTTGTACAAGGTTTTGTAATGTTTAGGATGAATTCTAATGTTCGGAATTTCACATCGGTTTTGTTAGGGATCCAATGAGATTTTAAGGTTTGAAATTATCACTTATGTTTATTGTTGCCATCATTCTCATTTTTTTTGTCATCATCATCATGATTGTCATTTTCATCGTCACTGTCACTGTCATCATTATAATCTTAATCGTCAACATTATCCTTGTTTTTCCTTGTCATCATCATCACAATTGTCTTCGTCATCATCTTCTTCATCGTTTTAATTTTCATCGTCATCATAGTCGTCGTCAGATCGTGATTTTCATCTTCACATTCATGGCCAATGTCATCTGCCATCATCATCATTATCGTTATCATCATTACCATACATGTTTATTGTTTAAGGTTTACAAAATGTTGTTTTGTACAAGTTTTTGTGTTGTTTAGGATGAGTGCTAATATTGAGTATGTCACATCGGTTTGTTAGGGATCCTACAAGATTTTAAGGTTTGATATGATCATCTATGGGGTATCGACCATGCCATTGGGGTCTAACATAAACTGTAAATAAGACAAGTAAAAAAAACCCTACATGTAGAATCCTAAACACTAAACATGAGTTTTTAATCATGAATTCAAATATTAAACACTAATGTTACTATATAAACACTCATACAAATATCCGAATACAAAACCCTAAACCCTAGACACAAATTCTAATCTCGGGTTTACAAATTATGTTTAATAATATGAGTTTTAAGTCACCAACTGGAGATGTTCTCATCTAGGTCATTCATGCGTGAAATAAATGTCCACATTGCATTTTTGACTTTATTTTTGGTATCATCTTATATAAACTGCAACTCTTGCAAATGCTACTAGCATACCTATCTTAAATGAATCTATGTAAAATATGTTGAGAGTTATCATTCTAGAAGACTTCTATTCCACTCATGTCAGAAACAATAGATGCCTCGAAAATGATACCTCTCGATATATTTTACATAAATTCATTTAAAATAGGTATGCTAGTTTGTATTTTATGATTGATTATGGGGGAATCATTGTTATCCTTTAAGATAGAGAAGAATAGGGGTGCGGAGGTTGTTGGAAATAACTTTATTAAATTTTTGTGGTCGACACAGATTACAGACCAAAGACACGGAGAGGTTATCTGGACCGACAACTAAGACCATCTGAGATCCTCCTTTATATGCTATAAATTAATATCATGTGCAAACATAATGCAATCAATTTCAGTGGAATTTGCCGATGTAGTGGAGGTATATTTTGCCTTTGCTCTTCCTGGTATTCGATATGCATCCACTAATACAATTTTGACAACCATGTGACACATTTTAATAAACTTAAACGCGATGTACTCGTACACAAAACAAATTCTTTCCAACAAATTTATAACGCACAACAAATACGACAAACTGCGGTGCAAATCCATTAATATCGGTGTTACCGAACACACAGCTATCAGAAAACATAAATGCATAATCACGCATTCCTATGAACACACATAATCCCAGAATTGACTCGGATATCCCGGGAGCTTCTCAAGATAATTATTGGATGACTCGGTGAGTATTTAAGCGAATTTCATGGCAACAAACGCCATGTAACTCAATCCAGTCAAAATTGCGGCAAGAGCGAACGAGGAACCGCGGCATCCCAAGTGGAGCCACGATTACAAACAGTGTTATGAGGAAGGATAAACTCGCTGCCATCCACGCAGCTTCACCGAGTACCCCATCTGTTTTTCCAAAAGAAGCCAAAGCGGTATAATCTGCACCCATTATCAACCCGCAGCTCGCATGTTTCCAACTAATTTTCAGTTCCTCTTTGAACCTTGCCGTTTCACTATAATTCTCTTCTTTCCCATAAATGGTCGCGGAAGAAAGAACCGATTTTTCTGAAAGAGAAAGAGATTGAAATAAGGTACCTGTGGAGGGACGTTGCAGAGAATATCTATCTTTGCATCCCCTGTCATCTCAGTAGAAGCATCATCTGTGGACTGCCCTTCTTCTGCAACTTTCTCCTTAGCCGCCATCTCGGATTCAAATTTGTATTTGCGAAGATCCATCACCTCGAACTTTGCCATTGCGAAACGGAATTCATCCGCTGTCAATTATGTTTGCCATTGCCGAAGCGTTCTCTGCTGACATTCCCATTACGTAGCCTATCTTTTACCCATCAAAACGATTGGTTTGAATTTTATTGCGTCGTGGCTCTCCGAGTGATCGTCATTCAATTGTGGAACGGGGATGAGCAGAATTTCTTTCATTTATGCCCTCAAATCTAATCGAGTCATCTGGGATGGAAGCATGTTGCATTCCAGTACCTAACCCCACCATTGAAGTTTCACCTTCAGCAAATCCAACTGTTGCCATATCAAGATTTGCAAAATTACCTTTCAATTCTTGGTTTGGCTCTGGATTTGCAAGACTAACTAGTAACTAGCACGAATCAGAAAAATTAAAGATCTCGGGCGGCATGGAACGTTGCGTGTAAATGCTCAACTCAGAACACGGTGGGGACCGACGTTCTTTGGTCAATGGCTGACGGATACACGAACACCCACACCTGCATTTCAAGAATAGAAATGAACGGGATTTTTTTACATTTTAGTTGACTTTGAGTTACCAGTGGTACTGTAGCAGGTGGCAAAAACTGTTATAAAAAAACCCATGCAACCTGCATAAATTCCACAATTCTTATCTACATCACGCATCAAAAGCATCATACACACCAAATGAGATCGTGACATTAAAGCATTAATTATACAACCAGTGACAATGGCGCTTTCAAATGAAGTTTCGATAAGCCCATCCACAGCGGCATACCTATTCTGACTTCATTACCGCCTTCTCTATTTCACATCTCTGACCGGATCCATTTATTATTCTTCCAATTTTCTCCCCATTTCGAATTGGGGCGCTTATTTGTAGGAGCGCGTCTGGTGGGTATCTCACAGGCCTTATATTTGCATAATTTGTAAGTTAATTGATTTCCAGTCTTTGAGATTGATTCGTTAAAATTGATTTTGTAGCGAGGCGGACCACCATAAATGGCGCATCAAAGCAAATTGAGAGATGCAATATGGAGCGCTGCCCGCGTAGATGTTGGATCCTCAACAGTTGACTGTTTATCCGTTTTCGCTGCGGCCATCCTGAGCGCGTCTTTCATTGGAGTGATTAGGATTCTTTCAGTCATTGATATGCAGAGTTCAAGTGTAAACATGGCAGCCTTACGAGTATTTGTGATGTTGGAAAGCATCGCCGTGTTTATCTCTGTGGGAGTCCTCACAGTTAATAGTTTCATAGACTGCAGGCAAATTAGCACTAAAATCGACGGGGCAATGCGGCAATTTGTTTTGCTGTCTTTGGCATGCTCAATTGTTGGCTGCCTTCTTCGCATGGACTTCCCTCTCATCACAGATACGTGCAGGGCTTAACATTCAAAAGATCTTCTTGTGTTGAGTACTGGAGGCATTTCTTCTCTGTTTCCCTCCTTGATTGCTATGGGATTCTTCTATCTCGAATAAGTTTATTCGCCTCTTTCCCCTTCCCTTAATTTACACGCTAGTTTCTGTATGCAGCTGAGTGTCGTTAAAATAATCTATGGCATCCATTGACTCAAGAACTGCAAGTTGGAAGTTATTTTTTAACCGCATCTAAATTTGCTGATTACCGATGTAAAATTTGCTGAATACCCTTCCGATGGATTTTCAAGTTGCTTTTAGTATTGACAACAATCGATAAGAAAAAAAAAAACTTATTTATTTAATAGTATACCGCCTTTTTGAAATTCCAAACGAGGCTTTCCAATGTCACATTTAATGTTTCCTAGAATTTAGAGGTAAAATTATTTAGTGTTTTGTGCGAGAGGTTGTATTTGGGTTATAAGTTGTGAATTGTGAGTGTAGAGAGAAATTAAAAGAGGACCTGGAATTTCAATTTATCACTGCCTGTCTCACGGCTTATCTCTTGTGTGTGCCTGGAAAACATACATGCATATAAATTATATATTTTTACATATTATATATATTTTTATTTAGAATTATATAAAAAGTTATACAATTTCTTAAATTTTCACCTATAATTTATAGTTAAAATCACACAAAACAGCCCACAGCTTGTAAAAACAGTTTCCAAGTTTCCATGTTTTTTAAAAAAACAACAAATAATAGTACACCTATTGCAAAAGGGCTTTCACCCGGAAATAGTACAGTTTCCTAGTTTCTTAAAAAAAAAAACAAATAAGAATGTTCTAATGTTGTAAAAACAACTATGCCCACTCAAAGTGCTGGCAAAATATTTTGTATTATGTCAAATCTACCTCTTTGGAAACACCAATGTTTTTTTGAATTGAACATAACATAGATTAAAAAAATAATATTTACACCAAATTAACTTATGATTTTTGGTTTGTATTGAATTTAGAAAGACAAAAACTAGAGGAATAAGTGCATTCGTGAAAAGAAAGGGGAAACACACAAATAAAGCAAATATGGCTCTCATTTTAATGTGTACAAAAAAACAACAACATAATGTTAATATCAAATAGTGAAATTTAGTTGTGCATGAAAGTGATGATAAAGACATTTGTTTAACATAAGAAAACTAATCATCCCCAGATTTGTAGATGCAAAAGTTCAATTAATCTCCTTGTATTTCTTCAAAATGCATTAGAATGTAAAGCTACAACAAACTTCTCTTTCTAACAAAATTTTAGATAGTATCCAAGAATCATTTCTCCTTAGTTACAACTTGTATTTTTAATATACAAATTTTAATTCCGTTTGTGTAACCTTTCAACTTCCCTTACATTAATATTGGATTACAAAATGAGATGGAAATTATAAAAACCAAAAAGGAAAGTCAATTGAGTGGCTTTCTATTTTAAAAATTAACTTTAGAATAGAACACCATATCATGGAATATTAATAAAGTCCTTATTTTTTCCTTAGATCTCTTGGCCTTCATATTGAGAAGATGATGTTCAGAGATAGGGAATACAATGACTTATTATCCTCCAAGTTAGATCCTTGATCATTCAAGGGTTACTCCAAACATGTGCTATCATTCCAGTTGTATTTCGACTACTCACAGTCTAGTAGTCTAAGTAATTCTCTAAAATATGGAAGGATACAAGGGGTACACTGCAAACAAAACATACCCCCAGTAACATCCATAATTAATGTCACCTCAACATACCCTAGAAGTGGATTTTTGTTACTTGACTAGCTTTGAATGCTTGAAACTTGTTCAAGATATCCACAATAAGTTTCTAATCAGTCAACATGGTATTTTTGAAAAAAAACTATCCATGTTTCTCTTTTCTACCTCATCTTCAGCGTTATCCTCTTTAAATTAAGAAGTTCATTTCTCATGTTGTAGAGAGTCATATTGATGATGCCCAAACTATTCATTGCTACAATACTGAAACCATCTGCATGTAAAAGGTTTTCCTTGATAACCTTCTTGAAATTATTTTTCATCTCCTTTGATGTGCAATATGTGGAGCTACAAAGTTTGAATTAGTTGTAGATCAAGTTTCCTATGTCGACACACATTTAGTGGGTCTATCAAAATTATTTATTTCCATGTTATGCATATCATTCAAGGATTCATAAAGGGAAATAGTTTTTAATTTAATTTTAGTGAAACAATCGAAGGATTTAATATTTTTAACTCTAGCCAAAATATAATATGTTGCCAACAATGTTATGTATGTGAGATTGACTTATTTTGCATCAAGATTCATAGGTTCTCATGCTGTAATTTTGTCCTCAATGTTGGACATAAAAGACTGCAAAAATGTTTGAATGTCTTGTACAAAGTAAATTCAACATAAACACAGGGCAGAGTGATGTAGTCGAGGTGGTTACAAAACAAATTGCCAACCTACGTGGATGTAACCATACATATAAACAAATATTTATGCCAACTCTCAAAATGGTCATGATAGTCTTCATGAGCATAAAATTATCATCATTGTGTTGACAGAAAATCATGCACTTGGGTACATTTCTAGGTCCTAAACACATACTAGCATTCATTTGATTCATTTTTGTGTTTCTTGTTTTTCTCGTTTTCTATTTTGTCTTACACACCCTATAGCCCAGTCGGTATTTTACGTATTTAGATTTTATGGTGCCAATAACTAGTGCCTAGCCAAGACTGGAGTGCCTAGGCATCCATGTCCCCTCTAGGCGCCCCTGACCCTTTTCTATCTTACTCACTCCTTTTGGGTCTCTTTTATCATTGGGGAATATTTTTCTCTTAGGGGTATGCCTTCTAGTTTTCAATTTCGAAATTCAAACAAGGGAATCATATAGATAAATATCTAAGTGCTCAAAATAAAGGACCGAGATCTAAGCATTACTACTATCACCTAAGCTTGCATGCAAAAGGCACCTAAAGCACTTCAAAGCATATATCTAGCATTCATTCAAGGGACAAGGGACTACAATATCTGCATACATTTTATAGGAAGGGGAAGTTAATTATATTCCATCCACACATGCTATACATTGTTACATTCTAGATCTAGCTCACTATCAAGTGTAACTTGCACTAGGGAACAATCCTTACACACACTCACAAAAACTAAATGGAGTCTGAGATGTAGTTCAACACTCGGTCGTGTTGGTACCCCAAATTGATTCTCCCTCATAGTCTGAGTAGCATCAAAAGTGTTGGTAGGAAGCTTAGGGGCAGATAGATCGAAATAAGTTGTTTTGTATCCAGGGATGGGATCTAACTGGCCTTTTGTCACTCAAATGTGGAGAAATGGATAACACCCTTAAGAGGATTTGATCTATCCTCACTACTTCATGGTTGTGCCTTTTCAACCAATGTGAGAGGACCCTTCTGTATCATGTGGTTGATGGAGGAGATGGAGATATCATGCTCTATGAGGTTATGAATAAGACCTTGTAGAAAGTATGATCAATGCAACAAAATCTAACTCTCACGAGTTATCACTCTAGATAGTGGAGATATTTTCTAAACAAAGTTCAGGATACTAAAGACATTAGGAATCCTGATTGTTTCTACATGTTTTGGTAATGGAAATTATGCATTTGAGTTCATATAGGGAAAACAGGGATAGTACGGGTAGGATTAGTTGTTTTTAAATAAATTTTGGTGGGAGGTGAGACAGAATAAACTTGATTTTCCAAATCCTTGAGAACTCTTACAAAATGGAAAGCCTAGACAACATAATGCTTAAGAATAGCTAAAATGTTCATTTAACCAGAATATGTACTTCAATGGAGGCCCAGATTAGCACTTTTTCACACAATCTATGAGATTTTAACACGAAGGCTCAAGTTAGAAAACCTGATAAAACATCAAAATCTAAGATCAATCCTACCTGAGGTACACCCAGAGGCTTACAAACAATCTCTGTCAACAAATGAAAGAAAAGTGATTTTAAATCATTTATTTCACTCCTAGATGAAATCTCTTCTAAGAAATGAGATTGTAGATGCCACTAAACTGTCACAAGGATTGAGACCTGTGTGATTAAGACATATTTTGATACAAGATTGCAATAGGGACAAGAAAAACTTTTTGCAGACATTCAAAAATGAAACCAAACACATTTTTCTCAAGATCAACACAGAATAAATCGAGTTTGATTAAATTTATCAGTAGGAGGAAAGTTTATAGAACAATCTTAGAGCTTTTCAATGGCTATACACTTGTAACTACCTTGACACGATCAAACTTAGTACAAAAGAGATATATAGGCTTCTCAAAAAACATGCTTTGTCAAGTTTTCCTCTTGGGAATTTTCTTCGACCTCTAACACTCCAACCTCCAACCATTTGCATGAAAAATTTGTGCCATATATAACATTTACAACAGGGTCCCTTTTTCCCCCCCAAAAATCATGACATTGAGCGCTACTAGTGCTCGCCATGATCACGATCGTGATTTCAAGAATCAAATCTACAAAAAGTCGCCAGGTGCTCAAGGGGAAAATCTCTTCGAATATCTCCAGCATTCAACTCCTCCTTCTAGTAGATCACTCTTTCTTCAACTCACTAATCAATTCCACCCCTAATCTGTCAAATTTGGTTCCTTGCGTGCTCTAGAGAAGAAAAACAGAAAATAATATCGAGCCTGAGAGTCAGACCATTTTAATGGTGAAAGACGTCTCCAGATATCCTCCACAAAACTTAGATATAAAAATTAACTCTCCTCTTTGTTTGGCGTGTAGGAAATACCAAGAAATCCGTAAGGCTCACACTTCTAGGAGCATTTCAGTAGAAATAGGGGAAAAATCATATTTTGACTCACATTTGTCATTGATCTTTACTTTGAATTTGGGTCATCCACATGGAAGATTCAATTTAAGATGGGCCCAGGGTTTTTCTTTGACTTTTTACAATTTTTGGGAAAATGTAAAATTTTCACACTTTACTTTGCACCTCTGCCTTGAGAAATGAGCTTGACATGTGTCCTAAGGTGGATCCCAACGAAACCGTGGCCAAATTTTGCTATTTCACCTCATTTTTGGAAAAGGGAAAATTTTCCAAGTTTTCCCTGTAGCTCTGCCCTTGAAACATGGGCTTGACACGTGTCCTAAGGTGGGTCCTAGTGGAACCGTGCTTCCTTTTTTTCTTTTAATTCTTTTCTCCCAAAATTTAATTTTTCCAAATTTCCCTCGAGATTCCACACCTCCGCCATTGACTGGAGCAAGCTTTAACCTTTCCTCTATCGGGCTTGTGGGCCATTTTTGGTATTCTAACCCTTTTGAGCATAAAAGGAAAAAATTATAAGTTGCCCCCGATGGTCCGCTTCCTCGCCCCCTTCTGACTTTTCAAACTGTCACACGTCACAATGTCACACCTTGAGATGTTCCCCAATATTTGAGACCTTAGAAAAGCGCAGGCTCACCACGTGTCCTGGCCCGAAAAAGTTTGTTTGAAGGATTAAAGCTCAGCGGAAGGTGCCATGTGTCAAGATCTGAGGTAGTCTCTTTTGGCCGCTAAAAAGTCCAAGAAAAATGCAAAGTGAACGGGGGCCTCTAAGTGTCCTCTTGGTGCTTCCTTAAAAGACTTCGAATGAGTGCGGGCTCACTGCGTGTCTCTGTCCACCAAATTGTATTAGATATATAAACATTTGTATAAGTTCGGGAAAAGTAGTAGAAAACTTCCACGTGTCCTCTCGGCGCTACTCCAAGTCCAAAACAAAAATTAAATCTTCAAATGAGTGTCGTTCCTCCACGTGGAAAAATTTCTAAGTTGAGGCAATTCCTAAAATTTCTGAAGTACCTAGTTGAGCCGCGTCCAACCAAAAGAGGCCACATTTGCTGTCAATGGAAGGATGTAAATTTGACCAAGGGAAATACCTGTCAAAATGTAAAATGCAGAAAAATGACCATTTGAGCTCAGGGATGAAGTTTTTTTCCAAGTATAGAGGATTTATAAATTTTACAAGGCTCAAATATGCTCTTCATAGCTACATCCATTCATTTTTCATCAAGTATTTGGGGAAAAATGACAAGGGAAACAAATCTTGATTGTAAAAAATGGAAAGAATGGGAAAGCCTGAGATTTTGAATGAATAGAGGATGGGAGACCCAAATTTCAGACCTCTTCAAAGAAACAGAGAAACAAGGACACAAATATAGATCCATACGTGATCTTCAGCCCAAGGAAAAGATTAATTATGGCAAAAAAGGAAAGTAGAGACTTCCCAGGCACAACACGGGGGGATAAACTGTGACAGAGGCCATAAATCAATGGATTTTCAAAGGCAAAATGTTGTGAGACTATTTTGAGCACCAACATCAGCTCTGACTCGGGGATGGGCACTCCATGCGAGTGCCACAAGAACAAAGGTATACCAAGTGCCAAAGATATCCATTGGGAAATGGAGTCAGCTTGTATAACAAAGAAATAGAGTCATCTCCCAAAAAATGAAACAAAGAAACCAAAAAAATCAAGTCACCAAGGACCAGACCGAGAAAAAACACAAAAAACAGGAAACAAACAACAAACTATAAACTGTACAAGAGATTTTTACCTTGATTTAAGGGAATCAATCCAAGAAAGGCTTCAAATGCCTGCCATTAACAGGAAACTCAAGCAATTCACCATCCAAATCCTTCAAGAAGAAGGTATGTTCACCAATTCTAATATCAATGGTGTAAGGGCCCCATCCATAATGAGTCAAACTTGCCATGCTTGCCCTTATCTTCATTTCTATTATCCCACAGCGGCATAAGATCTCCAACATTGAAAGTTCTGGCAGTGACCTTCTTATCAAATAACTTCTTCAACCTTGCTCTGAACATCACATGCCTCTGGTGGGATGCCCTCCTCTCTTCATCAAGCTCAAAAATCTGCTTAATTCAGGCATCATAAGGACTTACCTCCAGATCCTCCAGCTGTTGAATGCACTGATATGAAGATAGTTTCCTATAAAGGGGTAGCAGGGCTTGAGTCCCATATACCAATGTTTCACACAGAATTTTGTTCCAGAATAGAGTTATTTCTATCTTTTCATTCTCTTGAGAAACAGATAAGGGTTAGGGCTTGGAGGAATACCTGTTGAGTGTTCAGAAGGTGTGCACATACCGTAGAGAGATCAAACCAATTGTGAAAAGATCCTTTTTGTCTGGGAAGGACTACCTGTAAATAAGAATGCAAGACCACCAGATTTTCGTTAAACAATAAGTGAGGGAACTGCCTTGGGCCCAGGAAATATTAGACTTCCTTTCGAAGGTGGTCAGTTATCTTTTAATACCAATGAATGTAAATGATAATAAAGAAGCTATTGCGAAATCACAATTTAGGTACCATCGTTAACAAAAGCAATAGAGA
Organism: Taxus chinensis; assembly: GCA_019776745.2. Taxonomy (NCBI): domain Eukaryota; kingdom Viridiplantae; phylum Streptophyta; class Pinopsida; order Cupressales; family Taxaceae; genus Taxus; species Taxus chinensis. The sequence goes on from CM034153.1 coordinate 764,349,251, forward strand.
TTAAACTACCAATAATAAAATGTCATGCTATTTATTTAGTCACTGGTTATTGATACGTTCAGATCAAGTTATAGGGATAGACAAGGCTGGATATGAGATTGTTTGGAGGTAAATAGGTGAAAGGTTGGATTTTTGATATAAGTCACAGTGACCGATGCCGGTCACTAGATAATTGACCGCAGTTATAAAACTGATACCGATAGCAGATAACCGATATCGATAGGTGTAGTGATTTAGGGGCTTTTAGATGGAGGTTGGTTACAAGGTGGTTATGGGGGTTAGAAGGTTGGTAGATGGTTGAGGGGAGTTGTAGGGTGATAGAGAAGACTCAAAGAGTGAGAAAGTTGTCTTTGGGGCAATATAGAGATGGATGAATGAAGGTTAGGTGCAGGGTGCTACCAGGTGGTAGATCCAGGAGTGAGCTTATAATCACTATGAATCAAAAGTTCACAGAGTAGTGTCTAGAAGCATACAAGGCAATAAAAGAGACTACTTAATAGTTTCTGATGCAGATGTAGGTCTAAAGAATGCAGTGGTGAAGGTAAGGCTCAGTTGGGATGATCCGACAATCAGAAGTGAGCTGATGAAGCTATCCTCCGACTCTCCCAATGTCTAGATGAGTGTGATAGTGATCTAGTTGCTCAGTTACAGTCTTGGGCTCAATCCTCCTCTCTGCAACCTCTTCTCTCTCTTTCACTTGTCTCTCTCTTGCAAATGAATTCAGGATCCCTTGGTTTTGGTTGGGGGAGGTCATTTACAGGGAACCGATGGTAGTTTCCTAACCGACGCCGGTCGAGTAGGGACCGATGTCGGTTAATTCAAAGTTGGCTATTTTTACTAAAATAGCCAAATTTCCCTCCTTTTCTCCCGAGGGGTCAGTTGTGGGCTTTGTCAAGTCATTAAATTAGGTTCATTTTGGTGCGGGTGAGGGGTGATGAGTCATGGGTGTGGGTCTAGACCAAGTTATAGGTCTTAATTAGGTTAGTTTAGGGTTAGGGCTAGGTCATGGTGAGGTGGCGAGGTGAGGTGGCAGGGTTGGAGATGTGGATTTATTAATTATAAGGTAATTAACAAATAATTAAGTGTGTAAGGTTTAGGTGGTGAGGTAGGGTTAGATTGCGAGACAAGATGCGGGGCACAGGGCGTCGTAAGACCCAAATTTGGTGTCTACATTTGCCCCTTGTTGTCGTGTAAAGTTGCACTGACAATAATAAGAAGTGGTTGCCCCAGTTAAGGGTATAGGTAATCCCCCTCAAATCTATCACAGATTGAGGCGACGTGAAATCAGGGATAGGGTTGATAAAGGGTGAATGATGATGAGATGATGTAAGATGGTGGGGTAAGTTCAAGGAAGAAGACACACGTTGAAATGTAGTAGTGCGACCAGGGTACACAATTTGAAGAGTGAGAAAGAAATTCATAGGCAAAGGTCGATAGTTTATCCAAACAAGGTTGATATAATCCTGGTATCCAAGGCATAGGAAGTAGCTCCAGGGGATATAACGGGTAAGGTACCGAAATTTTTAGGCATGTTCGGTAGTACCAAATAGTTGGTTTGGTTGAGATAAACGTCATGGTCTCGGTCTAGGAAAAACTGGTCGACTGATAAATTCAAGTATCCTAGTCATGCTAAAACATGAACAGGTGAGCTTGATTGAACAAACAGCTACATGATGGGTGGATAGAATCATAATTTGTGGGCCTCGGTCGAGGTACTTAATTGGTGCGGCCTTCGGTCGGGCCGATTGGGTGGGTGCGGCCTTGGGTCAGGCCAATTGATTGGTTGTGGCCTTCGGTCGGGCCGATTGGTTGGTTGTGGCCTTAGGTCAGGCTGATTGGTTGGTTGTGGCCTTGCGTCGGGCCGATTGGTTGGTTGCGGCCTTGGGTTGGGCTGATTGGTTGGCTGCGGCCTTAGGCCGGGCCGGTTGAATTCAAAATAAGGCTATTCAGCAAAGCCGGGGGTAGGTGATGTGGTGAAAAATGGAGATTGGTGGATAAGGGCAGGAGTTAGGTTAAGATAATCCGGTAACCAATATCGGTTATGGGTGACTGATATCGGTCAGAAGACCGATATCGATCTTCTAGGGCATGCCCTAACCAATATCGGTTAGAGGTCAAAACCTATAAAAAGAAAAAATATGTCATGTCATTTTCACATTGTGAATTTGAGTGCCAAATTTTTCTTGTTTGAGTTTTGAATTGATTGGGTCATGTGTTTGGGCTGAGTTGGCACTAGTTGAGTGCGTGAGTGAGTTATTGGTAGGCCCCAGAGATCGGGAGGCAGAGCTATGGCACAGCCTGGAGGAGTAGGAGGTGTTGGAGGTGCTGGAGGAGCTGGACCACCACCACCTATCCCACCACGATGACGTGTAGTCATACCGGTAGGCTTTGAACCCCTATTTTTGTTAATTTGATGAATTTAGCTGGGATGTGGGTATTGGGGTAGGAATCCAAAATTTGATAAAATAACAAATAAATGAAGGTAAACAGTAAAATGGATTGGGTAGATATGTTAGGTAGGCCAAAACGTCAGGGTGGGTAAGTTTTTAGGCAATTGTGCTGGGTAAATGGGTAGAAATAGGAAAAAAAGGGGATTTTGGGGCCGTTTTTGGTTCGGCCCCGAAACCCCACAGTGACCGATGTCGGTCACTAGTCAACTGGCATTGGTCATAGGTTTAGGTGTAGATTAGTAGATGAGGGGACCGACGTCGGTCATGTGTCGACCGATGTCGGTTCATAAAAGTTGGACATATAGTGCGGGTGGGGGACCGATAGCGGTCACCATGGATAGGAGGTAGGGTTGTAAACTTGTTTTGTTGGGTGTTGTTTTAGGCAGGTAGGATAGATTTTTGGGGTGAAGGGGGAGAAGGTAGAGTTGCTGGGTGAGGTGGGTGAATTGTGAACGGGGATTAGGTGGGATAAGTTGATTGGGGTAGGAAATGTTATTGGGGTGGGGGGTAATCGGGTGGTTGGGGTTGGTTCGGGTAGGATAGGTTATGGGTTGTGTATGGATTGGTAGGGGTTAAATTGATTAGGGTATGGTTAGAGGGCGAGAGTAGAGCGGGTGGAGTATGGTTGGGGCGGTTGGTAGGGTGTGGGATAGGTAAAGGGGATAGTTTAGATATTTTTTGGGTGGGGTTATTGATGTTGAGGGAGATTAGGTGATTTAGGTTTGATTGGAGTGGGTGGGATATTTAAAGAAGGACTGTAGTAGTGAGAGGGATTTATAGATGTATAGGGTAAGATAGGTGGGTGTAGATGTGTTTACAAAGTTGGGTGATGATTGGGTGGGTGAGTGAGTATAAAGGGTTAGGTTGGTTGTTTTTTTAAGGGTAGGCCTGACGGAATGGGTTGTTTTTGCAGGCACGCCAGCAGTTGACCATGCGAGATTGGATGCCGCCTCAACTGGAGCGGATGCAGCCATATGTGACTGCAGTGTAGTGGGCAATTATGCAGGAGGTTGGACTCGGTGGAGTCCAAAGGTATAGGGCTGTGGATAGGGACCATAGCTTAATGGTTTCCCTCATCGAGAGATGGGATCCAGCAACCAATGCTTTCCATCTCCCTACGGGAGAGATGACAGTCACTCTAGAGGATGTGTATTACATCCTGAGACTGCCGATCATAGGTGAGGAGGTATTCCAGGTGGATGCCAAGACAACGATGGATAGCATCCTGCAGGTATTCGAGGATGCAACCCCATTGATTACATATCATAGTGCGAGCATCGGCTACGGGGAGATGTATCATGCTCATCGACGGGAGACACAACTTGCCGTGCTGATGATGGTCAGTATCAGTTGCTTCACCCTCCCTGACTCAGAGGGAGGCCATTTCCCACGGGATCTGATGGGTGTTTTACATGAGATGGTGGAGGAGCACACCTACTACGCTTGGGCACCAGTGTTTCTGGTGTAGCTATACGGAGAGCTCTAGGGCTATCGCCGTATGAGGTGATTCGGTATATGTTCGACATTCTTTTTACACTGCTGGGCATATGAGCACATCGTTTGTATATGACCAGTAGGGTTGCCCCAACAGCCAGGGCCACAGGTGGTCTACAGATATGGGTTTCAGAGGTGGTTGGGGTTCATGGGCCAGCCACGAGCAGTGGTCGCAGGGTGGGATGTCACTTTTTACAGGCATATGTTAGAGGGTATGACTGCAGTAGATATTATATGGAGGCCATACAGAGGCCATCAGACCCATGGAGGAGCCCGAGCACAGCTGCGATGGATCCAGTACATCTTCTAGATAGCTGGACGGAGACCCGGGGAGTATGAGCGGATTCCCCTAGAGAGGGTACGACGACAGCTAGGACTACGGCAGGATGTTCCACCTCCCCTCCCACAGTATCGGAGGGAGGATGTAGAGGCACAATTTCCTCTACCGCAGCCATTTGACCCATTCTGGGTAGCAGAGAGACCGAAAGATGACATAGTGGACGATGTCGGGGTTACAAGCTCATTTTTGGTTTGGTGGGCAGGGCAGAGGGCGGCCGTGAGAGCACAACCAGCACAGCTAGATTTAGCAGCTGTTACAGCGGAGAGGGACTGTCTCCTGGGTCAGGTGCATGTACTACAGGGGTAGCTTTCTGCCACACAGGCACAGGTATGGGGTGTTACAGGGGTAGTTAGCCTAGGCACATGCACAGCCTCAGGTTCCGATGGAAGCTCCACCGCCACCACAGGTATCGGCCCAGGGTCAAGGCATATAGGAAGGGCAGGGCCCACTTCTATTAGGAATCGGGGGAGCGGCCCCACTAGCCATGGTTGCACAGGCCCGTTACATGGAGGCTAGAGCTGAGGCCCGTTACTATCAGGACCTACAAGATGGTACCGGAGTAGAGTATCAGCCAAATGCGGCTCATAGAGCTGAGACTTCCCGGAGTCACAGGTCACAGGCAGCCGCAGCCACAGCCGGTGGGTCGGTTATAGGTAGGAGGCAAGACCTGGCATAGGGGCCAACTGAGGGATGGGCCGAGGGAGGAGGAGAGAGCTGAGTTGCCCCAGGAGCAAAGACATTTTTGGTTGAGGTGGATAGTTTATTTTTGATAGAGACCAGTCTGTACGAACTAAGTGTGTATATAGGATTTATGTATTCATTGTTGTGGTATATACCGTCCTGCGAGCCGAGTATATTTTTGACATGAGAGACCGGCCTGTGCACCGAGTCGATATTTTGACAGAGACAGCGGCCTGCGTGTTGAATTTGTATTTTGGATTACAGAGGCCCCATGCAGGGCAATTTGTATATTTTGACATTGATTTGACGATATATATATGATGAGTTTGATCCACATGGTGTGTATAATGTTTGATTTGATGCATATATTATAATGTTGCATGTGTTTTGTCGATCGTATTGGAATGTGATGTATATAGATGATGTTGATGATGTTTTTCTGATATGCATATGTTTTGAAATGTTGATGTTATGATGATGATGGAGTTGGATAGTGATGTCGTTATGCAGGGAAAAGAGGCGGGCTCCGCCAAAAATTTGTGAAAAATAAAGAAAAGGCCTAGGTATAAGCAAAAGGAGATAGGTGACCGATATCGGTTAGCTAACCGATGTCGCTCACTATGTGACCGATACCGGTTAGGTAACGGATATCGGTTATGCTAAAACAAGCCTTTTCTAAAAAATATAAATGCTTGGGAGATAACTCAAATTCTTATTTTTAGAGTCATGCAACATGTTAAATACAAGGATACGAGGTTGTTGACGTCCATACAGGTTAATTGCATGGGAAAATTGAGTGATAAGGAGGAAAGAGATAGGTAAAGTGATCGTGGGTTTGGATTAAGAAGGCGTAAAGGAAAGTTAGAGTGAAGAGGGTGGTGAACATGGCTAAACAAGGAGAAGCGTCCAGCAGGCAGAGAGGAGAGGGAAGATAGGTTCCACCTCAAGCTGCTGCATCCCAAGAGGTATAAGTTTTGGTTGGAATTATATTTTGCATGGTTATGAATAGGATGTGGTAAGGTAAGTGGGTAGAGATGAAAAGAAAGGTGATAGGAAAGGGTTTGGCTATAAATATTTTCACGTATTTATATTTTTAAGGAAGATGCGTAACACATGATAGATCATGGTAGGGGATGGTTGAACTAACCTTGGGAGACCCCATTGTCTCCTAAGTGCTGCCTACATAGCCCATTGCACAAAGGAAGGAGGGGCCTCAGACCGATGTAGTTCTCCCTTAGGACCAGGGAGAGGTGAATTCAGGCAATTTGGTTGTGGTTAGGAAATTCGATGGTTGGTAAAATTTTGATGTTGGTAGGGTAATGTTGTTGGTGTTGGTAAGGGTATAGGTGAAGCGAGGGTTAGCCTACCCAAGCATAGGAAACCGTGTCTAGATTAAGGTCAACACATAATCCTAGATTCGGGTAAAAGAGGCAAAAGTGTCTCATAGTTGGAAAGAGCTAAACAAACCATGTGTTATCGTAGGATGAGCTTGAATCCCTAGGTACCTTGCATAGGTGAGAATTCGATAGGTGAAAAGAGTTGTATATTCACAATATATCAGATATACGTTACATCCCTTGAAATTTGTTTTTTTGAAGAATGGTGAGGTGAGGTGGATGGCATAGCTGGGGCGTAGAGAACTTGTTATAAGGTGATTATTCTAACGAAAGAGAACCAAACCTAAATAGACAAGTCCACGACTCAAAAGTGCTTTTGAATACTACTTTTATTTTTCTGGATATAGACTGATCGATGCGGGAAGTCTATATGGGATATGTATTTTGTTGTTCTTGAGGTCTTCACGAAGTTGATCAAAGCGAGAAGCTTCTGATAGAGGCTGACTTTGTATAGCTGTCCTTCAAGGGAGCAGTCTATTTATAGTAGCAGATATATGGCTTTTGCACATAGCTGTCCTTTGAGGGAGTAGTCTACTTATAGTAGCAGATGTGGCTTTGCACATAGCTATCCTTCGAGGGAGCAGTCTAGTTTATAACGTAGAGGTCTAGATGTCTGTTTGGCATGAAGCATCTAGTTTTGCAGGAAGTTTGACTCAAGAATATCCCAGAATTGTATAATTGAGAACTTTTTATTTTGATACTTTTAAGTCATGGACCAGACTAAAAAGGGGAAGGCATCTTTAAGAGGAGGTGATGATCAAACCACATGATTTCGATTCTACTTTGAGATGCATGAAACAAGGTGTATGAGGTGGTAAATGAGCTCAAGGGACGAGTGTAAGGTAGATAAGAAGTGATGTAACACTAAATTCAACAATAGAATGGTCAGAGATGCAAGGCATTAAGGGGTTCAGGCTCAGGTTTACCATTAAGCGAAGCTAAACGATAAGTACCTGATCCGTAAGTGTGAGTGATAATGTAAGGCCCAATCCAATTAGGAGCAAATTGTCCCCATTTTCTCTTTTCTAGTTTGGTTACGTGTTGATTCTATTTGAGGACAAGATCACCAATCTTAAAGGTACGCTCATGAATTCACTTATCATAAGCATGCTTGATGTGCTTTTGATAAAGTTGAAATTGGTCAAGAGTTGTAAGACGACGCTAGTCAAGAAGCTCCAATTGGGCTAACCACTCTCGACGGAAGTCATCATTGGTGAGAATATCCTGGAGAGATATTCTGAGGGAAGGGATTTGTATTTCTAGAGGAAAGACAACCTTGGTACCATACACCAAAGAAAATGGTGTGGCATTAGTGGAAGTATGAATGCTGGTACGATAAGCCCAAAGGGCAAAGAGGATGTGATCATGCCAGTTTTTCCCAGAATTGTTAACGACTTCCATGAGAATTTTGGTTAAGTTTTTGTTAGAAGATTCGGCTTGACCATTTGCTTGTGGATAGTAGGGTGACGAGAAGCTAAGTTTGATACCAAATTTGTCACAAAGGGCTCGTAACAGCTTATTTTTGAAATATTTTCCATTATTTGTTATCAGGCGATGAGGAACACCAAAACGACAGATAATGTGATGACTGATGAACTCAACGATTTTCTCCTTTTTGGTTGAAATGAGTGGAATGACCTCCACCCATTTAGTGTAATATTCAGTGGCCGTGACGATCCAATGATGATGCTGTGAAGAAGGTGGGTGAATCTCACCAATAAGGTCTAAACCCCATTATGAGAAAGGCCAAAGATCTCATGCGACCTGTAGCGGGTGGCTAGGAGTATGTTGAAGGTTGACATGCTGTTGACACATAACACAATGCTTAACATATTTGCAACAGTATTTATTAAGAGTAGGCCAATAATATCCTAGGCGAAGGATTCGCTTGGCCACGACAAGGCCACTAAAGTGCCCGCCACAAATTCTATCATGGACTTGTTGGATGGTATGTGTGACTTCAGTGCCGGTTAGACATCGAAGGAGGATACCATTGAAGCCATGTTTATAAAGGAGTCCCCCCATGACGACATAATGAGAAACAATTTTAAGAAAAGCGTGCTTGCCATTACTAGTAAGGTCACCTGGGAGAACATAGGTTATAAGGTAGTCGTGAAATTTGTGATACCAGGTATCCTGCGAATCAGCCAATACATTATTTATCAGAAAAACATCTTGGACTAAGTAAGATGGGGCAAAGAGTTGTTAGACCAAGAGAAATATGTGAGAGTCAGTTAGTGAGGTAGGAATTTGCGAGGTCAAGCAAGCCATAGTATCCGTAAATTTATTATTTGAGCGTGGAACGGTTTGCATAGAATAATGAGTAAATAAGGTCAAAAGTGAATCCACGTAACGTTTGTACTTTTGAAGTTCCTCATTTTTACATTGGTAGATGCCAGTAACTTGATTTACGACCAATTGAGAGTCACCAAAAATGTTAATAGACTTCACACCTAAGTGTAGCGCAACGTGGATACCCAAAACAAGGGCCTCGTATTCCGTTATATTGTTAGTGCAGGGGAAATCGAGCCTAAATGAAAGAGGCATAGGTTCACCCTCAAGAGGAATGAGAACAACGCCCACCCCTCCACCACGCTGACATTTAGATCCATCGAAGAAGAGGGTCATCGGATAAGACACATCACTGAGCGAAAGGGTGGCGATGAGTTCATCAGGGAAAGTAAAATTGGTAAATTATTCCCTAGGTAAAGGGGTGTCTGCGAGTTGATCCGTGATAGTTTATCCTTTGACTGATTTCTGGTGTACAAACTCAAGGTCGAGGTCGGAGAGGAGCATAACCCATCGGGCGATGCGTTGGTTTAGATGAGGTTTGGCATACATATAATGTATGGGATCAACATTGGCGATGACAAAAGTTTTGTGATTCAGGAGGTAATGTCGGAGTTTGGTGGCCACGAATGATAGGGCTAGGCACAACTTTTCTATGTGTGTATACCTAGTCTCGTAATCCACAAGAGTATGACTTATGTAATAAACTTCTTTCTCTCAATGCTCAGAGTCACGATGTGCGAGCATGGCTCCTACAACATGGTCGGTGGTGGAAAGGTAAAGGTAGAAAGGGTGATCGTCTTGAGGTGGGATAAGCATGGGTGGCTGCAAGAGATAAGCTTTAAGAGCCTCAAAGGCTTGGTGGCACTCCTCGCTTCATTAAAAGACAATGTCCTTTTTAAGGAGATGATGGAAATGTTGACATCGATATGAGAGTTGTGAGATGAAACACCAGATAGATTGGAGTTTTCCCTGCAAACTACGCAATTGTTTTAGGTTAGTGGGTGGGGGCATTTCTAAGATAGCTTTGACTTTAGTTGGGTCGACTTCAATGCCACGCAAAGAGACAATAAAGACAAGGAGTTTTCCCGAAAGGACGCCAAAGACACATTTCTTTGGTTGAAGACGAACACAATATTGTAACAGGTGATCGAAAATAATGGTTAAAACATCAAGATGTTCACTACGATGTTTAGATTTTCCAAGAAGATCATCAACATAATCCTCGAGGATAGTGTGCATAATGTCATGGAAAATGTAAGTCATAGCCCGCTGATAGGTCACACCAGCATTATTAAGGCCAAACGGCATGACACGATAGCAGAAGGTCCCCTAGGGGGTAATGAAGGCGGTTTTATGTTGATCGGCCGGGGCTACTAAAATTTGATTGTATCCTGAGAAACCATCCATGAGAGAAAGCATCTCATGGTTCCCAGTGAGATCAACAAGTTGATCAATGCTAGGTAGGGGGAAGTCGTCCTTTGGGAAAGCAAGGTTAAGGTCCCAGAAATCCGTACATATCTGAAGTCCCCCCGTCACTTTAGTGATAGGTACGACATTAGAAATCTATTGAGGATAGTCAATAGGTAAGATGAAAGAAACAGAAAGGAGTCATTGAAGCTCTTCTTTAACCAAGAGGGCAATGCGTGGATGCATTTTTCTCAGTTTCTGTTTAACTAGTTTGGAGTCTAGTTTTAGAGTGATGTTATGGACAACAATGTTAGGATCGATGCCTGGCATGTCAGCGTAGGACCAAGTGAAGGCTTGATTGCGGGCAAGGAGGAAGGTAGTGAAGGTAGCTTGTTCTGATGCGCCAAGAGATTGTCTGATCTTTAAAATGTGAGGATCATCCTCCATGTGGATGTTGATTTCGATAGTTGACTCATTCAACATGGTTTGGGTTTCAGATGGTAAGGCGCGTTGAATGTGAGATTCATTCGCACCAAGTTAGGTGAGGATGGAGTCGTCATCCTGGCACTCCACAACATTAATCGAAGGAGAGTCTTCTTCGATCATGTATGGATACAAAAGGGGGAGAGAAGATGGGTCTTCACCATCGCGTTGATAAGTGAGAGGACCTAGGAAAATAGCATTCACGAATTTTTTTTTAGGAGGGATAGATTCCGGGTCTATCGACTCCGTGGGTGAAGATGGAAAAATGGGCAATGATGGCTCAGAAGGGGTAACTTTGTTGTCCTCTTGGATACAATTGACATGAGGTTTCTTTGGTGTAGGTGGTTCAGAAAATCCAAGACCACTACGATCTTTGTGTTTGCGTGTAGTCATGGGAATGATTGTATGTTGGCCTTGTTCATAAAGACCAAAACCAAAACCTTTCCAAGCACAACGAGTCAGGAAGGTGAGGGCGAAACGAAGGTTGGTTAGATATTGAAAATCAGATTGGAAGGGAACCACACCAATAGAAGATTCAGGGGTGATAGAGGATGCATCGACACCCCCATACGTTAGGTTGGTGCGGGAATTAGGTGGTCCGTAGGAGATCACCTCCCCCACATGACGGTCGTAGGTAGGGTGCGCATGTAACTGTCCATACTCTTGTGGGGTATGGAAGGTGCTAACGTTGTATAGGCGGTACTCCCCCAATGTAAGGTGTTGAAAAACACCTACCAAGGGATCTGAGGTTGGGATGTTGTCCGCGGGGAAGGAAGAGGTATTTACGCCGGTGGTTTCATTGGTCGAAGGTATGGGTGTGGGTAAGGTGGATGGTTGAGGTATGTTTGAAGTAGATGGTTGGGTAGGCTAAATGGGTGCCTTGACTGGTACAAGCACATCATTAGGACGGTATAACATATTACAAGTTTTGAAGGGGGAAGTGTCAGCTGTGATGGTATATGACTTCCCTTCATACTCAAATTTGATGCATCTATGTAAGGTGGAGGGAACGCATCCCATAGCCCGGATCCAAGGGCAGCCTAATAACATGTTGTATTGGAACTCTCCCTCAAGGACATAGAAGAGTTCGGGCCAGGTACGGGGCCCTACACGAATGTTAAGGATCATAGTGCCTAGGGTAGAAGTAATAGCATCGTTGAATGAATGCAACATGGTGGGGTTGGAACACATGTAACTAGGAGGGATATTCATCTGTTGGAAGGCTTTGGAAGAGAAAATGTTTAGGCTAGTGTCCCCGTCGATCATAACATGACGTACCTGGATGTCCTAGATGTAAGCCGAGATGAAAAGAGCGGGGTTAGGATCCTCTGCACCAAAGATGACAATTTCTTCTTTGGAAACACTAACAGCAGTGGCTTGTTGTACAGGGAAAGAGGTGGTGGTGGAGGTAGGTTGTTTTGTGAGAGAAGCAACATGGTTGGGTGTTAAGATGGAGGCGACGGGTAGGGTTTTTTTAGGTAGGACCTCTATCCCTTGGAGGATCTCAATTAGAGCTTGTCGATGAGATTCAGATGTTTGAATGAGATCATAGAGTGTCATTTTTATAGGAGATTGGTGAAGTTGTTTGATCATGGTTCGATGGGCAACTCCATCAGAGACTGGATAGGCAGGTCCACGAATAACCACTTTAGGTGGTGGTGCAATCAGGATGGCGAAAGGACAAAGAGAGGCCGCCGATGTGCTCTCTTTAGCTTTTCCATTGTTTTTATGACCTCAAGTAGCAATGCTAATCATGTTGATCTCGTGAATACGAGATGAGGAAGATGGCAGGGATAAGTCATTGTTATCGAGAGGCAGGGTTGCAATGATGATAGATTTTGGTGAGGTGGGGACAGGTGGTATAAGAGAAGGGATCGAGGCTAAGGGATTTTCCCTCCGTAAGTTGTCTTTCTTATATTTTCTATCCGAGATAGGCAACTGGCAAAGGATGGATTTCAAAGCTTTGCATCCTTCTACATTGTGTCCTGGTGTGCGGTGGTAGGCACCGATTTGAGATTCATCATAACCTATAGGTCGAGGTTTAGATGGATCATAGGGTCTGAGTTGGGGTAGGGAAGTGATCGCATCCCCTACCAACATATCAAGGATCTTGGCATAAGATCCTTTGAGCGGGTCAAATTCAGATGAAGATGAGGCTATGGATTGAGTGGGTGAGATTATTGATTGTTTTGGTAATGGTTGGGTACGAGTGGTTCATACGGGTGGTGGTTTAGGCAAGGGATTTTGATGATTGGGTTTAACTAGGCGTGGCTTCTTCTGCGCAGAAGTCATGTTTAGCTAGTTAGATAATGAGGTCACATATGATGTGGTGGCAAGAAACAACCATGGGGAAAGAGGAGTGACAACAAACAAGTCCTTCGATGATCGAGTTTGCTTAGGGTTGGTAGGTAGGTAGGATACGTGGGGTGACGGTTTTGAGATGCTCATGGATTTCTGTATGGGTGCAGAAGGCACAGGTCGTGTTAAAGAAGACGTGGGAGGCATGGTGTATTAAGGCAAGGTGGAGGGGTGAGGACACAATATAGAAGGTAGGTGTGATGGAGGGGGTTGAAACCGTGTCTGATGTATCGGTGTGGGGTAAGTGCACCAAGTTGGGGGACAATTAAGTGGACATCAAATCCTGAATTTTACATTAAAAACAACAAAACATCAAATTTATTCTTCCGCAAACTTGAACCATGCTGAAAAGTAAAAACTATGTCATAAAATGGTACCATTGCGTAGGGGAGACTATTAGCTTTGTAGAAATATTGATTTTAAAGTGAATAGAAGAGGATAAATATCATTTTATAATTTTTTACTAATAGTAGGTCTTTAAGACACTTTTTCCTGTGAATTTTTATGTCTATGTTTAAGACTGCAAAATTTGTTTCACTTATCAGAATGTGATAAAAATTATACCATCCCAACTGTGGTGAAATTATATACATGTTCAAAAAAAATTTATTTGATTTCAATATTTTTTGATGAAGTTATGGCGGGCAAACGGAAAGTGCTCTGTTATCTTTATGTTTTCATACCACTTTCACGGAAAAAAATCATAAAAAATAAAATATTACTCAAAAAAATACAAAATAAAATCCATCCCAAGATAGATAGTGGCATATAACTTCTCACCAAAGAAAAAAATATATATCAATTTTTGGTCATCCAAATTGTGGGCAAATGGACTATAATCTTATCGGCGTTTTTAAAAAAAAATACCAAGTCATTGAATTTTGAGTGTTTAATATAGCTAATCTTGTCCATTTTTTACAAAAATTAGTATTTTAGAAACTATATTCCAGATGCTACGATTCATATTAATATAATTTTGTCTAATTTTCAGTGTATGTATTGCTAATAATCCCTACAAGTTGATATTATGTTGTTATTTGCAATATGATGTCCACGGATGACCCTGTATTTGTTCGTCAACTTCCTGCACTTACCCTGTGATCGGGGGCAAGGGTTTTAGTTGTGGTGGAGGCATGGATTAGACTTGAGGAGATTGGGTCAGTCTCCTAGGTGGATTAACAGCTTTATTTTTGGATAAATCTAACTGTTTAAGTGGGTACGTCAGGCTGGGTATTGGTAAATTCCCAAGCGTAGGGGAAGGTTTGGTTATGTTGATAGAGGTGGATGAGGTATTTGGTAGAGCTGAGGGAGGTGAAGGTGAGGACATAGGTATTTTGAGCTTTTGTAGAAACTTCGGGTATATGGTAGAGGTATCTAGATTAGTCATCTGCATTTGAGTAGAGCATGGTGTATTCAAATGTTCCCATAAGACTCGTCTATCTTCTAGGGGATGACAATCTTCATGTGTGGATGGCAATTTTAGTATGGAAGAGAAGTGGGCTGTGATTCTAGTCCACTATGGGTGTGATACAGGGGGCGAATGAGGAACTGTATCAATGGGTGTTAAGAGGTCAACCGGTCGTTGGAAATATTTAGGTGATGAAGAAATGATAGGGAGGAGGGCATGTTCTAGAGGATCTGTCATGGTTAAGGAGTTTGGTGAAGTAGGCTCGAGGGGTTTCTCTTCTAAGGAAAACAAAAAAAGTGGTGATCGTTCTTCTTTTCCAACAAGAGTGGTGGAAGGAGATGTTTGGGAAATATATAGGTTGGATAACATCCACTCACAGTCTTACAAGGATGTGGTTTAAGAAGGCTCTTCTGTGAGAAGAGAAATCTGAGCGATTGATTCCTTTATGGATAAAGGAATAGCGGGGCTGTCCTCTTGTCCTGATGAAGGAGAAGGGGGCGAGGACCCCTGCATTGGTGAAGAGGCTTGATTTAGAATTTCTTCGATGGAAGCCCTTGGTTGGGAGTTGAAAACCGCATGGATCTCATGCACACTCTTCTCCTCGGCTGAGGTTTCTTGGTTTGTGTTACTATTAGATGAATGGTTTGGAAATGGTTTGTTAAATATTTTTAAATTTTGATTAGCATGGGCATTAGGATTATCAAGGGTTATATCCCCTGCATCAACCATTTCCTGCACTATGTTTTTCAACATTTTACAGTTTTTGTGGCTATGTCCCTTCACGTGATGGAAGTTACACAAGTCATTTTCGTTATACCAAGAAGGTATAGCACGGGTAGAATCAAACCCGGAGTGAGGTTTAACAGGAGGAAAGGTGATAGCTCCTGCTTTATGCAATCTATCTAAGATCACATCATAATTTTCTCCCAAGGGAGTGTACTTGATGGGCTCGGCTTTATACTTATAGGTGGATTTTGGCTAGGTATTAGACGGTGCTTGATATTTGACCGTCACCGCGTGTATGGCTCCTTTTGATTTCGAAGTAGCCGATGAGTGAGAGTTGGTGGTGTTGGGTTTGTTAGTGGATTCTTGGGTTCAGAAATTTGAGTTTTTGTTGCGTAACTTCAATTTCTCCTCCTCTAAGGCTTGAATCTCTACTTTCCGAGCCATAGTAAAGGCCTCATCAAAGGTGCGGAAAGTTTGAATTTGGAGGGTGGGAGAAATGTGTTTAGCGCAGGCCCGCGTAAAGATTTTGATGAGCTCGGCCTGAGGTAAGGCATAAGTAAGTTGGTTGATGAGGCCCCGCCATCATCCAACGAAATCTGCGATAGACTCATCTTCAAATTGGCGGATGGCATAGAGGTCAGTAATGGATAATTTCTTGGCAATATTGATGGAGAAGTGATCCAAGAAAGATTGGGATAATTGGTTAAAGGAGAAGATTGAGTGCTGGGCTAAAGCACTGTACCACTCCAAGGAAGGTCCTAATAAGGACATGGGGAAGGTATGGAGTAGTAAGGCATCTTCATGAGAAATCAGATAACAGGCATGTCTAAACGATCGCAAGTGTTGTTAAGGGTCTTTCTTACTACTAAAGCGAGTAAATTTCAGTAATTCCCATTGAGGAGGATATGTATGAAGGGGGACAGAAGGATGAATAGGCTCCCAACAAACTTTCTCATATGTCAGGGTGTTACGGCTTCCTGAAGCAGAAGCCTCAAGATTTTGCATCTTGTCTATCATCTGTTTGATTGAATCATTGGTTGGGTTAGATGATGGTGCTGTCATCGTAAACGAAGGAGGATTGGATCAAGAGTCACTACTAGACAATGGTGGGGTTAAATGTTGATAAGGTATCAATGATGAATGTGTTGAGGCGGCTGAATAAGGGTGTCCTATATAAGATGTTGAGGCCACCAGATGAGTTTGTGGAAATGAAAAGGTGGGCGGAGCCTGAGAGGGAAAGCTCATGTGGATAGGTGGTAGAGAACAAGTTATGAAAGAAGCAATTTGTGAGAGAGATGAGGTAGGGGTAGCGGACGGTAGTGATATTTGGGGCCCCAGATTAACCAAAGGAAGGCCAATTGGTGCAGTATGACCCATCGAAGCTACTGAGCAGGAGACAGGGCTAAGGATGAAGACAGTGAGGAGAAGTTATTAGGTGGGGAAGAAGCTAAGTGAACAACTATACTAATAGGCATACCGAAGAGGAGCTGACCATTGGGTGTATGGTCAGGGGTATGAGACAAATAATATCGTACGGTGCCAAGATTAGCATCCAAAAATTTAGCAAAATTTGGATCTCCTACAGAGATCTTGGGAAAAGCACTGGTGTCCATAGGATTCCCCATAGGATGCAAAGGGGGTGACTCAGGAAAAGACATGGAACAAGCATGTGAAACCATGGCTGCGGCTTGTTTTCGGGGGATAACAACCATGGACAAGAGGATACAACAAGGAATTAGTCAATTAGGAACAGAAAAAACAACAAAATGTTGGAATTGGTAGGTTGCTGGTTTGTCAGGAACTGTGAAACATAGTAACCGATATCGGTCTAGTAACTGATGTCGGTGAGATGGTAGCCGACGTTGGTCAGGTAACCGATGTCGCTAGAAGAGGACCAGTGTCACTCACTATGAAGGAAAAGAGAAAATGTAAGAGGCTGCTGGTTTTTGGATAACAAGGCTTAGTATACCCACCAAACTGTCTGAAGTAATCACTGAGATAGGGTATATCAGAGAAACAAAACTGAAAGAAAAAAAAACAAGCAAGATACACAAGCAAATAAAGATACTAACCATAGGATTAGTTTTAATCACTTTGGGCTTATGCCTTAAACGTGAGATGATGTCAATCCTAAAAAAATACCTAAGGGAGATGTGAATTTTTTTTGGCTTGTAAGGCTACCTCAATCGGGTAGAGGAATACCGCGGAAAGGGGGGATGTTTGAGATGTTGTGTGGATTATAATGTGATTTGGTATGTGTTGTGCTATGAGAGTAAGATTAATTTCTCATCAATACCATAGATATTAACCCCACGTGTACCACCTGTTACTTAATCTATGTTCACTATAATTAAAAATAGCAAGCAAGAATGTGATGCACGTGTTTTAAACCCAAATCGAAAATGATATTCGATGAAGCAAAAAAAGAGAAGAGGTTAAGAAGATGACTTTCACTAATGCAAATATGTGAAAGAGAGACAAGTTCTTTTACCAAAATGACAAAATATTTTGTGAATATTTAGAAGAAAGAAATAGCAAGTGTGCTCCCTATATGAAAATGAGCAAGAAAGAAAGAAACCCGAGAAGGGTCCCACCGGGCGTGCCAAAATGTTTCACACAAAATTTTGTTCCAAAATAGAGTTATTTCTATCTTTTCATTCTCTTGAGAAACAGATAAGGGTTAGGGCTTGGAGGAATACCTGTTGAGTATTGGGAAGGTGTGCACATACTGTAGAGAGATCAGACCAATTGTGAAGAGATCCTTTTTGTCTGGGAAGGACTACCTGTAAATAAGAATGCAAGACCACCAGATTTTTGTTAAACAATAAGTGAGGGAACTACCTTAGGCCCAAGAAATATTAGACTTTCTTTCGAAGGTGGTCAGTTCCCTTTTAATACCAATGAATGCAAATGATAATAAAGAAGCTATTGCGAAATCACAATTTAGGTACCTCGTTAACAAAAGCAATAGAGATTAAACTACCAATAATAAAATGTCATGCTGTTTGTTTAGTCACTAGTTATTGATACGTTCAGATCAAGTTATAGGGATAGACAAGGCTGGATATGAGATTTTTTGGAGGTAAATAGGTGAAAGGTTAGCTTTTTGATATAAGTCACAGTGACCGATGTTGGTCACTAGATAACCAACCGCAGTTATAAAACTGATACCGGTAGCGGATAACCGATATCGATAGGTGTAGTGATTGAGGGGCTTTTAGATGGAGGTTGGTTACAAGGTGGTTATGGGGTTTAGAAGGTTGGTAGATGGTTGAGGGGAGTTGTAGGGTGATAGAGAAGACTCAAAGAGTGAGAAAGTTGTCTTTGGGGCAATATAGAGATGGATGAATGAAGGTTAGGTGTAGGGTGCTACCGGGTGGTAGATCCAGGAGTGAGCTTATAATCACTATGAATCAAAAGTTCACAGAGTAGTGTCTAGAAGCATACAAGGCAATAAAAGAGACTAATTACTAGTTTCTGATGCGGATGTAGGTCTAAAGAATGCAGTGGTGAAGGTAAGGCTCAGTTGGGATGATCCGACAATCGGAAGTGAGCTGATGAAGCTATCCTCCGACTCTCCCAATGTCTAGATGAGTGTGATAGTGATCTAGTTGCTCAGTTCTGCAACCTCTTCTCTCTCTTTCACTTATCTCTCTCTTACAAATGAATTCAGGATCCCTTGGTTTTGGTTGGGGGAGGTCATTTATAGGGAACCGATGGTAGTTTCCTAACCGACGCCGGTTGAGTAGGGACCGGCGCTGGTTAATTCAAAGTTGGCTATTTTTACTAAAATAGCCAACTTTCCCTCCTTTTCTCCTGAGGGGTCAGTTGTGGGCTTTGTCAAGTCATTATTAGGTTCATTTTGGTGCGGGTGAGGGGTGATGAGTCATGGGTGTGGGTCTAGACCAAGTTATAGGTCTTAATTAGGTTATTTTAGGGTTAGGGCTAGTTCATTGTGAGGTGGCGACGTGAGGTGGTAGGGTTGGAGATGTGGATTTATTAATTATAAGGTAGTTAATAAATAATTAAGTGTGTAAGGTTTAGGTGGTGAGGTAGGGTTAGATTGTGATACGAGATGCGGGGCACAGGGCATCGTAAGACCCAAATTTGGTGTCTACAACCAACTCAAATGGACTCTTTCCAGTAACTCTCTTGACAGTGATCCCAAATAGCAAACTTCAACTGTTCACCCCCATTTCCTCTTGTTCAAGTCCAAGGTTCTTCTGATAATCTTCAGCAAGTTTTTATTACTATACTCAGCTTGTCGATTTCCTTGGGGGTTGTAACTAGAGGCATATTTCAAGTTGATCACATACTCTTTGTACATTTCCACCAGAGGTTTAGCTCTGAAAATCATGGAATTGTCAGTAACAATCTTGACTGGAACCCAAAATCTATAGATGATATGATTCAACAGAAAGTCCATGACAATTTGGTGTGTTTCCTTCTTCATGGGGATTGCCTCCACCCATTTAGTAAAGTAATCAGTGGCTACAAGAAACCACTTATGGCCAGCACTTGAAGGGTCTAAAATCTCACCAATGAAATCCATTCCCCATTACTTGAATGGAAGCTTCAATTGATACAGGATACAAAGGAAGGGAGCTTGAAGCTTTCAGTCTTCCAGAGAAGCGCTGAAAACTCTCACACATTCTAGCCAACAAGGTTGTATCCTTGAAGATATTTTGCCACCAATAACCAGCCCTCAGGATCTTGTGTACTATGACTCTTGCATAGGAAAATGCCCCCCACAAACTCCTCTAGATGGAGATCAACAATTACCTTGGGGGCTTCTTCTTCAGTAATGCACCTTAAGAGGACTCCTTCTAGGTTTCTCCAAGCTAACCCATAATTAGTAATGACATATTTCTGGGAAGCCAACTTAAGGGCTCTTTTCTGGTTCTTACTTAAATACTCATGGTAGTTCAGATGTCTGAGATAAAAAATTACATCTTTGTACGCACTCAAAACTCATCAATTTTTCAAAAACACCTACCCTTTCTTCTTCTACCTCATTTACCTCAATAGTTTGCAAGTTGCTCTCAGCCATAAGCTTAGCCAAGACCAAACCTCTCACCAACCTTGTGGTTTGGATATCCATATCATATTCTTGCAACTTGTTCACCCACCTACACCTTTTTCTTGAGAATTCCATCTCAGATAAAATGTCTTTCACCATGGTGTGGGGAACATAAGAAACAATATCTTGAACTCAAAATGTAAGGCTTGAAAACCTTTGTTAATTTTACCAAGGAAAATATTTGTTTCTCCATAATAGTGTACATTAGCTTAGCCCCTTGCAAGGCCTTACTGAAAAAGGAAATTGGCCTCTCAGCCCCCTCATCATCCTTCTACAGCAGGACAGAAGCAACATTGTTCTCTGAAGCAAAGGAAAATAGTTAGAAAGGATTCTTATAGTCTGGAGCTTCCATAATAGGTGCATGCTTTAGTGCCTCTTTAATCCCATTGAAAGCTTGGATGACACCCTCCTCCCACTTGATGACCCGGTCCTTCTTTAACATGGAAGTGATTGGAATGGTCAACTCAGAAAAGTTTGATATGAATCTCCTGATGAAGTTTATCTTCCAAAAGAAAGACTAAATTCCTTTCTTGGTCCTTAGAATTGGGACCTTTTTGATGGCCTCTACCCTCTCTGGATCAATCATCACCCCTTCATGTGACACAATGTGGCCAAGAAAATTTTCCCTCTGCACTCCAAAATGGCACTTCTTTGGATTGAGTGAGATGCCATATTCTCTACATCTTATCAGCATCTTCTCCAAGTGCAACAGGTGATCACTTCTCTTTCTGGAAAATATAGTCACATCAGTCTTGATAAACAACAATAAACTCATTGATGTAACTAGAAAAAGCAACATCCATTTCTCTTTGAAAGGTAGCTCCAACATTCATCAAACCAAAGGGCATCCTAACATATACATAGGTTCCCAAGGAGTAGTAAAGGTTGTCTTGATCCTTTCTGATTCCTTCACCACAACTTGGTTATAACTAGAGAAATAATCTAGGGTGGAGAGCAATTTAGAACCAGTCACTAATTGCAGCATGTTTTCCATATTTGGTAAAGGATAATTATCCTTCATTGATGCTCTATTTAGATTTTTGAAATCTACACACAACCTGATTTCACCATTCTTCTTTCTCACTGGTACTAGGTTTGCAACCCAAGAAGAATACCTTGTGGGCTGAATAATCCCTCCATCTCTTAGCTTCTTCAGTTCTTCTTGCATTTTGAGAGATAGAAGTGGATTGATTGGCCTTTGTTTATACCTAAATGGATTTTCATTAGACTCCAAGGGAATCTCATGTTGAAATAGGTCCTCTCTGTATGCTTTTAATTCAGAATAGGTCCAAGCCATGCAATCTTGGTATTTCTTCAACAATTGGATGTATGACTGCTTCTCCTCTTTGCTGATATTGCTGCCTAACCAATTTTTTCTTGGCTTCTCCTTTGTACCAAGATCATGCTCCTCAACATCCCTCGAGGCTTCCATATGTCTATTAATAATGCAATCAACATTATCAAATTTGATTCAAGAGCAACCAACCCTCTAGGAATGGTATTAGTCTTTAGCTGGATGATGCCCTTGCCAAACAAGGTTTCCTTCCCCTCTGTCACACATACCATTGGCTCCCAATCAATACTTTGATCAGAAAACTCTCCCTTGTTCTACAGAAATCTTCTGATCTGAGCATCATCATCAAAAACCTACCAGTGTTTAATGTTGTCAAGGATAGAGGGTCTTGTCAATACCTCAACATCATATTCACAATATGGGGACATTGCACAATTGTCAAAATGAGACCCCAACACTACAATCTTGTCTGCCAAGTCATTGAACTTCCTATCATGATGCACAATGTTGAATGAATCAAACATCTCAATGAAATCCCAAACTGCATGCTTGTATTGTTTCATTCGTTGATTTTTTGTGGCATACAGTTTTCTGATTTGTTTTACAATTAGTTATGAGTCTCCCTTTGACAATGATGTATCCTTGACACCATATTTCCAAGAAATTCTTAAACCCAAACAATAGTGCCTCATACTCAGCAATGTTGTTAGTGCACTCAAAGTTGAGTTTGAAGGAAAAAACAAATTTTTTCTTGACCTGGAGAAAGAAGAACAACACCAACACCATTCCCAAACTTGGAGCAAGCTCCATCAAAAAATAGAGTCCAAGGAGATCCCACTTGTTCAAGACACCTACATTCCTCAATCTTGTGCTCCTTTCCATCAGCAAATCCTACAAAGTTATCAGCATCAACATTTGTGTACAATACTTCATAGGATGCATTGTTGGGATCTTCAATAAGGTGCAACATCTTCTTTTCCCCATACAACCTGACAAGGCTTCCCTCAATTGGGATGGTGGCATAGGACATGTCCATTTGGACACTCCCACCAACACTTGCAACCCATTTTCTAGACAATAGCATGCCCCACTTGGCTGGCAAGTCAACAATGACAACATCAAGTTTTAAATTTTTACCTGGGTAAGCTGCAAGTTGTACCACCAAACCCTTCACACATCCCACTACTGGCACTTCTCTGGATTCCATGGTAGTGCACTTCCCATATGCATGTTGTTACTTTGATATTCAGCTCATTCATGACTTCCAGAGGCATGACATTGCATGATGCCCCTGAGTCAAACATGCAGTTGTGGAGTAGTCTATCCTTAATGATCAAAGTGGTGAAGAATGGATCCACATTCAGCTGAGAATCCACCAAGGATGTCCCCAAATAGACCTCAGGTGGTTCACCTAATTCCTCCAATGCTGGTGGTGTCTCTAACTCTTCAATGATTGGAGGAGTCTCCACAATGTTTACATTTCTTCCTAGGGCAGTCTTCTCTTCTTTCAACCCCAAGTATTTGAATGCTCTCTTTTTGTGCTCAGGAATCCTAAGCAACTCAACAATTGGAACAAAGAATTTGATTTGACTTAAAACTTGGGAAATATCATATGGGACATTCTTTGGCAAGGCAATATTAGAAGGAAAGCTAACACACTCACTAGGTGGTACAATATTTTTGACAACTTGGGCATGAGGAGGGGTATGATTTTTGTTTGGAGCTGCAGGGCATTTGGCAGATGCATCTTTCTTAGGAGCCTCTTTAGGAATGTTTGAAAGTAAGGGAGATTTTGGCTTGGCTTGAGGCCCTATCCCTTTGAAAACCTTACTTCTTGTGTTATATTCCTTTTCTTGAGCAATAACAACATTCATCAGTAACTGTCTATCTTCCTTAGATGGGATTCCTCCATCATACTTCTTTATCATTAGAGCCCTTAAATATTCAAAGTCATTATTGGGAAATTCAAAATATCTTGCACAGTATCTACTTCTAAAGTATGAGAGGGAGGAAGAATAGGTACCCTATGAATGCAGTCCCAAAAAGTGGCAATAGTCTAGGCACTTATCACCTCAGTTGAAGTTGCCCCTTGTTGTGAGCTCATGGAACAACCCATCATGCAGACATCATTATCATTATCATCATCAGCTTCTTATTCTTGTTGATCTTCTTCACAAGGAGCATGGGGCATGAAACATCTGTCACACCAATCAATGACATTTGTCTCCTCCACAACAACAACTATGGTAGCCAAAGGATCAGGCACCATTCTATTTTCCCTACCTTGGGGCTTCCTATTTCCAAATCCAACAGGTCCCTTACCTCTGTCATCAGGTCTTTGGTGGTTTTTGAACCTATCTTGGCCTTTTTGCTTGTGTTGACCTTGTGAGCTCTTCCCAATTCCTTTCTCAGCCCGGGCTAGTTTGTAGGATATTTCCTTTGACAGCCCCTGCCAAAGTCTTCACAACTTCCTCCAAATCAATAGCAATTTACTTGTTTGATGTTTTTCTGGGTTAACCATCTTCACACCATCCCTTTTTGGAGGCTTTCCAATTGCCTTAATATTTTTACTCAATTTATTAAAGCCATAGTGAATGTACTGCCTCAAATTAGCAGGGTTTTCAAATTCCCTCAAGTAGTAAGCATTTTTTATCAAATGCATCTAAATATTTGATCAAACATGATTCATCACATGGCCTTATCCTAACAGGACTTGAATCTCCTCAAGGTCTTATTAAACCTTATGTTGAAATCATGTACTGACTCATTAGGATTCTTTTTGATGTTTTCAAATTCTGTCAAGAGAAACCCAGGGTCAATTCTATCACCATATTACAATCTAAATGCATTGCTCATCTCTTCCTAGGAATCAAATGAATTATCTGGAAAATAAATTTATACCAGTCCCTTGCATCCTCTTCCAAAGTATGGATAAACAACTTGATATATACATCTTCATGTTCAATCTCAAAATCTTCCATCATATTGATAAAAAGCTTTAGGTGTTGATCACCAGTTATAGTGTTGTTTCCTTGGAACTTTGGTAGTCTGTTCCTTACATCTTGAGGAACTGCATTTGGATAACCAGCCATTCCCACAAAATTTATAGGACCAAAAGTGTTTATAACAAATGGAGGTCTGGGTGGGGGCTGGGCCATATTATTTTGAGGAGGTGACCTTGGAGGAGAAACAAATTGATAAGGGGCACAGAGGGTCCTTGGAACACATGAGTATAACTTTCAAAATGGATACCCCCTAAAGGCCTTGTTTCTTGGAAATCCCTATCAACTTTTGAAAGACAGGTGTAGAATGAGAAGAAAAACTTTTCAAAATCAAATGAAGGCCCCTCTCCAGTTGGAGAATTCAATTCCACAAAGAGGCTACCTGATTTAGAAGCACTTGAATTGTAGTCTTCAATAATAGGCCGATCACTTTCATCAATAGAGATCCCTCTTCTTGTCTATTGATCTCCCACAACTCTCCAGGATTTTCTTCCTTCTGATTTTACTTTTCCTAGCTCTGGAAATAATGTCCTAGCAGGATCCCTAGCAAAGAAAGATCTTCTTCCTTCCATCTTTTCAAAGATTAGTAAAAAATCTCACTTGACAAAGGTTAAGACACTGGTACTCATCAAGAATCAGATCAACAGGGAGTCACCACTAAGGATTTCCACCTTAGTTGTGTAAATGCACTAAAATATGATCTGTCAAATGTTTGTCAGCACTAGAAACTAGAAATGAAAGATCTTACTTCCCTTTACCAAAATTTATCAGTGAATACTAGTGCAAAAACTTGTAGAGACTAGAAAAGTTACATACAACACCAGGGTCTGAGTATGAACTATAATCACTATGTCCCTATCAAAGGTGCCACCAAGGTGTTGTTGATGGGCTAAATAGATATGAACTTGGCAATGAATCAGAAAATAGTCTCAGCAACTCAAATAAATCCCCGACAGGTGTCACTTAGGTGTTGGTACCCAAATTGATTCTCCCTCAAGGTCTGAGCAGCATCACAAGTTTTGGACAGGAAGCTTAGGGATAAATAGATCGAAATGAGTCATTTTGTAGCTGGGGATGGGATCTAACTGGCCTTTTTTCACTCAGATGTGGAGAAATGGATAGCACCCTCAAGAGGATTTGATCTATCCTCACTACTTTATGGTTGTGCCTTTTCAACCAAGGTGAGAGGACCCTTCTGTAGCCTGTGGTTTATGGAGGAGATGGAGATATCCTGCTCTATGAGGTTATGAATAAGACCTTGGAGAAAATATGATCAATGCAAAAAAATCTAACTCTCACGAGTTGTCACTCTAGATAGTGGAGATATTTTCTAGACAAAGTTTCAGGCTACTAAAGACATTAGGAATCCTAATTGTTTTTGCATGTTTTGGTAATGGAAATTATGCATTTGTGTTCATACAGGGAAAAAAAGGGTAGTATGGGTAGGATTAGTTGTTTTTAAATAAATTTTGGTGGGAGGTGAGGCAGAATAAACTTGATTTTCCAAATCTTTGAGAACTCTTACAAAATGGAAAGTCTAGACAACATAATGCTTCAGAATAGCTAAAATGTTCCTTTAACTAGAATATGTACTTCAATGGAGGCCCAAATTAACACTTTTTCACACAATCTATGAAATTTTAACATGAAGGATCGAGTTAGAAAACCCAATAAAACATCAAAATCTAATATCAATCATGCCTGAGGTACACCCAGAGGCTTACAAACAATCTCTATCAACAAATGAAAGAAAAGTGATTTTAAATCATTTATTTCACTCCCAGATGAAAGCTCTTCTGAGAAATGAGATTGCAGATGCCACTAAAATATCACAAGGATTGAGACCTGTGTGATTAAGAAAAATTTTGATACAAGATTGCAATAGGAACAAGAAAAACTATTTGCAGACATTCAGAAATGAAACAAACACATTTTGCTCAAGATCAACACAGAATAACTCGAGTTTGATTAAATTTATCAGCAGGGGAAAGTTTCTAGAAAAATCTTAGAGCTTGTCAATGGTTGTACACTTACAACCACCTTGACATGATCAAACTTAATACAAAAGAGATATACAGGCTTCTTAGACGGCTTCTCAAAAGACAGGCTTTGTCAAGTTTTCCTCTTAGGAATTTTCTTGACCTCTAACACTCCAACCTCCAACCATTTGCCACGAAATTTTTTGTGCCATTTATAACATTTACAACAGATCCCCTTTTCCCCCCAAAAATCATTGACATTGAGTGCTACCAGTGCTCGCCATGATCACGATCATGATTTCCAGAATCAAATCTGTAAAAAGTTGTCAGGTGCTCAGGGGGAAAATCTCTTCAAATATCTCCCACATTTAACTCCTCCTTCTGGTAGATCACTCTTTCTTCAACTTGCCAACCACTTCCACCCCTAATCTATCAAATCTGGTTCCTTGCATGCTCGGGAGAAGAAAAACAGAAAATCATATCGAGCTCGAGAGTCAGACCATTTTAATGGCGAAAGACATCTCCAGATCTCCTCCACCAAACTTAGATATCAAAATTAACTCTCCTCTCTATTTGGTGTGTAGGAAATACCAAGAAATCATGAAGACTCACACTTCTAGGAGTGTTTTAGTAAAAATGGGGGGAAAATTAGATTCAGACTCACAGTTGTCGTTGATCTTTACTTTGAATTTGGGCCATCCACGTGGAAGATTCAATTTAAGATGGCCCGGGGTTTTTCTTTGACTTTTTACAATTTTTGGAAAAATGTAAAATTTTCACACTTTTCTTCGTGCCTCTAGCCTTGAGAAATGAGCCTGACACATGTCCTAAGGTGGGTCCCAATGGAACCACTGGCAAATTCTGCTATTTCACCTCATTTTTGGAAAAGGAAAATTTTCCAAGTTTTCCCCACAACTCTGCCCTTGAAAAATGGGCCTGACACATGTCCCAATGTGGGTCCCAGCAGAACCGCACTTCTTTTTCACTTTTAACTCTTTTCTCCCAAAAGGAAATTTTTCCAAATTTCCCCCAAGAGTCCACACCTCCGCAATTGACTGGAGCAAGATTTGACCTTTCCTCTATTGGGCTTGTGGGCCATTTTTGGTATTTTAACCCTTTTGAGCATAAAAGGAAAAAATTATAAGTTTCCCCTAATGGTCCTTCCCCACCCCTTTTGAATTTTCAAACTACCACGCGTCACAATGGCACACCTTGAGATGGTCCCCAAAATTTAGACCTTGGAAGAGTGTGGGCTCACCACGTGTCCTGGCTTGAAAAAGTTTGTTTGAAGGCTTGAAGCTCAGTGGAAGGCACCATGTGTTAGGATCCGAGGAAGTCTCTTTTGGCCACTGAAAATTCCAAGCAAAATGCAAAGTGAGTGGAGGCCTCCAAGTGTCCTCTTGGCACTTCCTTAAAAGACTCTGAATGAGCGCAAGCTCGCCACGTGTCCTGTTTCCCGCCAAACTATTTTAGCTACATAAAAATTTGTCTAAGTCTGGGAAAAGCAGTGGAAACCTCCACGTGTCCTCCTGGTGCTACTCCAAGGCCAAACCAAAAAGTAGATCTTCAAATGAGTGTCGTTCCTCCACGTGGAAAAAACTTTAAGTTGAGGCAATTTATAAAATTTCTAAAGCACCTAGCTGAGTTGTGTCCAACCAAAAGAGGCCATGTTCCCTATCAATGCAAGGATGCAAATTTGGCCAAGGAAATGCCCGTCAAACCGTAAAATGTAGAAAAATGACCATTTGAGCCTGGGGATGAAGTTTTTTCCAAGGACAGAGGATTTAGAAATGTTGCAAGGCTCAAATACACTCTTCATAGCTACATCCATTCATTTTTCATCAAGTATTTGGGGCAAAAATGATAAGGGAATCAAATCCCGACTGTAAAAAATGGAAAGAACGGGAAAGCCTGAGTTTTTGAATGAATAGAGGATGGGAGACCCAAATTTCAGACCTCTTCAAAGAAACAGAGAAACAAGGACACAAATATAGATCCATACATGATCTTCGGCCCAAGGAAAGATTAATTATGGCAACAAAGGAAAGTAGAGACTTCCCAGGCACAACACGAGGGGATAAAATGTGACAGAGGCCGTAAATCAATGGATTTTCAAAGGCAAAATGGGGTGAGACTATTTTGAGCACCAACATTATTTTTTGTATTTGAAGTGGTTTTACGGTTTGTGTAGGTGAAATTCTATTTTGCAAGCTACAAGTATCTTCTATGATCAATATGTGACATACATGAGATTAATAATAACTATTTTTAACACTTGTTCGACACAGTAAAAATCGGGTTCTAACCATTTTTCACAACCATGGGCACCCAGTACCCAGCTCTGGCACCTAGGCACCTTGATCTAGTGAAGACGTCCATGTCTATCTTGATCCGTGACTTGCAAAATTTATCTTGAGCATTGATGACATAAAATATCTCTTATTCATTAGTTTTCCTAGTTTAGAACACTTCAGGATCAAGTGTAAACTAGCTAAGTCATCCATTCTATACCTCTTACTTATGGTTTGTACACTTTACTTGCTCATTTCTTGTGTCATATTATATCTAATAGTTTTATATCATAGTTTACATTCAGTTACTCTAAAATTATGGTTTAATAAAAAATAATCATATTGTTGCTAAGTCATTTAGTAAACCTAACTCGTGACCGGTCTTTCAGATCCTTATTTTACACATTTCCTTTTCTTCATGGTTCCTAAGGTTTCTCAAGTCTCCTTGCATTAGTTCCTTCAAATGTACCCACATTGTAAAGATGCCCTCCAAAAAACCCTAGAGACTATGTATCTCCCTATGAATATGCTTCCTTAATAAGTAAGTTCCATCTTCGATCGTCTTTTCAATGACTCTATTAGTCCTAATGTCAATCAATCCATTTACAAGTCAATTCAACTTTACATTCTTTATTTCAAGATACAATTTAGGCTATGGAAATCATGATCACATCTCTCAAAATTTAAATCCAACATCTTAAGGTAAGTTTTCAATCCAATGCTAATTCTTCTTCTCCTTCTCATCCTACTGCTATGACTTCTACATGTGCTCATATCAGTGAACCTCAAGTCTTACCACTACTGACACCTCTCAAGTTTGATCTCAATGCTAAGCAACATGACCATCTTCCTAACCTCCATAATAATCAATTGATCAATTTGGAAACTACTCACTACTATCCTTCTTATTGACTTATCATGTATCAAGGTCACCTATATTGCAAGTATCATCAAATTAATGGACATAATGACAATGATTGTTATGCTCTAAAATGAAAAATTGACCACCTTAAACATTATTGTCTCATTTCATTTGCTACACAAAATCTTGCTACATGTTCATCTACAATTGCTAAATGTCATTGGGTTCCTAAATCTGATTCATCGATATCTAATGAGCATCATGCCATTTTTACTAATTTTCCTTCTATGGTAAGTCAATATCCACCTAAGAAACCTCCTCTCAAGTCTTCTACCACGTCACCAACTCATAAGAAACTTCCTCTCAAAATCAGTCCAACACCTCCTCTTGTCAAGTCTGTTATAATGTTATCAATGCCACATAAGCTACCACAATTAGAAATTCCCCCTCACCCTACTTTTTTGTCGTATCTAATTATCTTTTTCAAATAAACTATTCCTTATATTGATGGCTAAGACACATTTCAAGATTTGCCACCATACCACAATCCTTCTCACGTCACCACATACCTCTCCATCATTAACACACTTGGAGGGCATTGCACTCCACCCTTTACATTCCTATCAAATGTCTCTATCATCTCATGTACTTGAAGCTTTTTGCTTAATGTCTAATATTGCATAAGCATCACTTTCAAACCCTTTGATACACACCTTGTATCATCATCACCCTATTAAACAGTCTAGTTCCACAGTTTGTACTCGACTTCTAAGGGTCTAAATATGAAATGAACCTCACCACATTCACTCTTCTTGCTCTATGCTTTAAGATCTATCTTTCTATCTCAAAAAATTTCAAACCATTTCCAGATGACACACTCTTGTTCTATTGTTCATCAAGTATTGAGGGGTCTTTTAAAAATGAACCTCATTTCATACACATCCATTGCAGGCACGCTGCTCCTACTATCACATTCACTTACTGGATACCACTCCAATCCACTCCACTCACTTGTTGAATTTTTATATCTTGGTTGTACTTATTTTTTCTTACTTATACTACTTGCATGATGCATTTTCTTACTATGTTAGCTGGGATATTTTGTATGTTTATATCTTTCTATTTGCACATACATGTTCACTTAGTCTCTAGTGGTGAATGCAGATCTTATAAATTCTTACACCCAAAAATGATGCTTAGTAATGTACCTTTTATTAGTCCCATCGAGGCTCCTGGGGGCATCTACATTTCTTACTCTTATATATTACAGGTGTTATTATTTCTTTAGACAAAAGTTTTTGCACTTTATAAATAATTTGGCCTAGTCTTATACTACTATTTAGAAGGTTCTCATGTGGGTAAAGTACTAATTAATCCAACTTTTTGGCCATCTTAATTTTATATTTTATTTTGTGCTTCTTGCATAATTTCCAACACGTATCCACCCATTTCGTAACTTGCTTGACATTCTATCCCTAATTCATGGAGCCCTAGCCTGTACTGGGGCAGCCCGGTCGCACTCTGGGTACCCCACCATATGCAAATCCCCTTTTACTCATTTTGGGTCATTTTTAGTCATTATTCATCTTTATATTTTTCTCAGTCAGCCTTGTCAGGATTAATTACAAAACTAGACTTGAGAGCCCTATAAATATAAAGCTTATAAGACCATAATGAGGTTCCTAGAATCACTGCTATCTATCACTCCATTAGAGATTTCTCCATTGCATCCACATAGCACCATATATCAAGGCTACAAATATCTACATCACACACACTACATAGGGGAAAGGATTCTATTCTATTCCATGTACACATTATATTTACATTTGTTATAGCTATTATTGCTTGTTACCTCACAAAGTATGACTTACATGGGAGCACCTAGGGAACAACATGGACACACGCACCAGAGCTACATCTGGGTCTATAATGTAGTACAATGCTCAACAATAAGTCCACTAGTTTGGTGGCTAAGGTTAGTCTAACCCATTCATATGCATATTTATTTTTATAGGGTTTGATAAAAAAATTTGTTTTGTAGGCCATCACATAGTTCACTCAGTGAATCCAGTGTAACAAACATGAAGCATTCGGAACCAAATTATGACCATACCAGTTGCAGGTTTCAAGCATTTACAATGTTCAAAGTGCCTAGTTTGTAGAAGAGGGCACCCCAGTACACTCCCAGATGCCCTAGACATCTCAAACTTTTGGATTCGTCCTTCTCTGTCTCTACCAATGATAATCAAAAGCTCCAAATCTTTAACAACCCCTACCCAAACATAACACCAAAAATTTGATTCATATTCTAGCTATGTTTTTCATACATCATCTTCTTTCCCTGGGTCTTGTTAGTGTGAAATAATAGTACCCCTAGATGATTTATGGATCTACTTTTCTAAGGCAGGGTCATTTGGTGTGATTTTCATAACATGGGACCATCTCTCAAGCTATGGGACTTACGAACTTGAGATGGCACTCCAGAGAAAGTCAGAATCTTCTTCCTGATCCTAATTCTAAACTACTCCTAAGGAAGGAAACATTACTATCTAGTCCTAATCTAACAATTCCAAGGGACCAGGGAGAGAGAGAGTGCATAAAGAGGGGAATCCTACACTAACGAGGTGATAACACCAAGAAAAGGGAAGTGTTGATCATCATCTCAGCTGCCTAAAGTGGAGAGAGGTTGAGCAATGAAGAGGATGGAAAGATGCATCACAGAAAAAGGATAAAGTTTCACACAAAACACCATTTCAAATCCCCAGGAACAAAGCTCCCAGATCTGGCAAATGAAACGTCCAAAACATGCATAGAATACTCCAGAACGATGAGAGGAAAGAAGATGCAATGAAAAACAAGTGAAGGATGGACAAACACATCACAAAAACGAGTTTTTATTGCTTCAGAAATTTACACAAAGCATCATACATGAGAACGTGGTAAAAAATGCCATTTACAGAGCAGGGGATGAGGTCCAAACTCAATTTTCGACCATGGGGAAGAAAAGAAGAGGGGAGGTAGAGAAGAAGAATGAACAACAACTTTTACAATGAATCTTGCCCCTGTATTTATAGAGAATCAATCTAGAGATAAGAAAGATGAGAGAGAGATAGAAGAGGGAAACACATGGGTCGAAGCTCAACCACCGTGCTGTTAATACTTCTGTAAAAATCTACCCACAATATGTTGCTTCTGGCTCCCCAGTAGGTCGAATCGAATCAGATTTGGTATCTGAAGAGATTGGATTCTGCATTAATGGCCTATCAATTTCTTCATTTTTTACCTACCAAGGCACTAAAAAATATGATTTTTTATCCTTCCATGGTGTATAGAATGTTGACACGCTTCCAATGGTGTCAAATTTGCTATATTTCGATCCATGAGTCATAAGATATGCCCCTTTGAAGTTTTGCATCGATCCGTACGAATGGATGGGGAAGACAGTTTGAAAATGGATCCTGCTATTTAATATGGGACATGTGGCACCCTTTTGATTGGTTGGGAAATGAGCTTCCATATTTGCTTTTATGCCTTTTTGACAAAAGGAAAACCTTCTTTTTTTTGACTTGAAACTATATGTTGACTTTTTCCTTGGCGGAGTCATGGGCCATTTTACAACTGTCACTCCTTTTGGGGGAAAAGGGTGAAAAACTAATTTGCTCAAGAATGCCCCGCCTTCCCCTGGGACACGCGTCAGTTTGGCACTTACTCCTGAAACAACTCTCCTTTTGACCCTTGGATCAGCGTCGTTGTCACACTTTGAATCCTCCAACGGTCTATTAATGCTTTGAAAATTCAACTAACTCTATCCCCCTTTGATTACACATGGAGGCACTACACATGTTTGCAAATCCGACCCAAAGCTTGCCTTTAGAGGAGCGTTGGGTTGACACTTATCATCCTTTGCTACTTTGTGGACTTTTCAACAGGTTCTTCTTACTTTTTAGACTTTGGGCTATACGTGGCGAGCTCACGCTCATTTGGGTCTCTGCCTTTGGACTAACTCTTAGGGATGTGCTATGCTAACACTTGGCACTCTCCGCTTGCTCATTCATACTTAGATAAATTTTGAAGCCTGCCTTTTGACCACTGTTTGACCCTTGGCCATGTGGAGGGCTAGCGTAAGTTTGAGTTTCTACCTGGGGTTCCCTTTGTGATTTTTTGCCAAGCTAACACCTGGCATGCTTCTGATCTTAGCTGAATAATTTTCAATTCCCCACAACTTTTTGGGACTTTGGACGCATGGAATCCTGGTGCAAGTTTGGACTTCTCCCTTTTGGATTCACCCTTGAAACAACGTCATTAAGGCACGTGGCCCTTTCTGCTTCTTCCTCTATACTTAGTCATTTTTTTCCCTTTTCTTGAACCAATTTGAGCCCGAGGACTTCAAATCTTCATCCTTCTTCCTTCTTCTGGCTTCTTTGTAACATTGATCCTTATTGTCTGACCCTACTATTTTATAGTTCTTCCTGCCTGTAACTTGGAGAATGGATTTAATATGTAGAAACAACCTGACAGAGTCATTTTTTTTTATAGGATCCTTTGATCTCTCTTGTCCTCTGTCACTTCGTTGCTGAATATTTTTACGACCAATTTGCAAGATTTGAATGAGTTTTCTTGGGTTCCTTCTATTTGGAGCCATGGTTTGATCCAATATTTATCTCAGGAGTGAAATATGGATAAGAATTTGGTGACTCATGGGGACATTTGCTTGCTAGATGGAGAGACTAGTGACCTTGAAGCATCCATTGGGCATGGAGCCTGCTTGATAAAAATGGAATTGATCCTTGAGACATTACGAGCATGACTGCAAGCCTTTTCTATATCCTGTCTGTCCCTGAGCTTACACTCTCAATTTTCATAAGAAAACCTTGAGATAATGATTTCTAAGAGTAGAAATTTTTATTCGACCCGTGGTTTTCATCTGTCCCTCAAATGGACTATCTCAAAACGGCTTTTAGTTGCTCTGAATTTGTTCCCTATTTCAATTTGAAACTGTCACAGGAAAACATGAGCCTTCATTCCTTAAATATTTTAATAGCCTAGCCTCAAGCCCCTCTTGAGCAATACAAACAAAACTTATATAATAAGATCAAATCATACATGTCTCAAATGAGACATGCAAAGTGTGCATAAGCACTTCTTCTGCTAAAAACAAATCTACCTACACTACTCTAACCAAGAGAAAAGGGAGCTCAAACAAAACCTACAACTGGCAGGGAGAAATAACTTCCCTTCCTCAAAAAAGGTAGCCATGCAACTGATTTGGCACTGAACATGGCTGGTTGGATGAGTGAAAAGCTGACAATAAGTCGGTCCTCCACCTAAATTATCAAAGTATCAGTATTAATGGAAAATACCTCCTCTAACTGACATGCATTATACTTCTGGAGGTATTGAGGATGACCCTTGGTACTTTGATGCTCATCCTCATGCTTAGAAGCAAGCATGACTGGTTGTGGCTGCTCCTTTGGCCCCAATGAAGCCAAGTACCTGATTGGGTATGGTCTGATCCTTTGAATGTGCCCCTTTCTCTGAAATTCAACTCCAAAAGTTGAGTCTTCTTGTGGAAATTATTGGATGGATGGTGTGGATGAAGTGGTGAGATCCTCCTGCCTTTTTCCTTCCTCCTCTTTTAAAGAACATGGAAGATCAAGATCTTCCAAACTTGATTCCAGAGGGCTACTATAAAATGCAGGCTGCTGCAAATGAATGCTCTCCTCCACCAATGGAATGTACTCCTCTTCTTTTGGATCTGAAGAGTCTTCTCCTTCCTCTTCTTCTTGAAGACTATCTTGCTCTTGATTGAACTCTTCCTCTAGCATGAAGTTTGTCAAATCAAACTCTCCAATCTATTGTTCTAGATGACAAGTTGGGGCTGCAAGATCTATTTTAGAGCTTTCCTCCATGATGTGTTTATTGACAAAATCAGGCCCTTCAAATGAAAGAAATAAAACATTAATGATGTCTTCTTCTTCTGCTACTACAAACTTTGATTTGGTTTCACCCATTTGCTCCTTTCTAATGGGACTTTGAGCTGATTGTTTCTCTCCTTCCATGACTGATGGTGTAAGTTCAATTAGATCAACATTATTTTCAAACAAAGTGCCAATATAGACACTACATTATGAGCAACTTGATTACTGATTTTCTTCTTCTGTTTCTTGCTCTTCTCTTGCTGTAAAATCAGCCTCAGCCACCACTGGTTCTTCAATCTTGACCTCCTCTATTGGCTTGACCATCAAGGGGATATTTGTAAACCCAAATTTGGCAGCCCAACTCTTCATATTGTCTGTAATTTCTTTTCTGTTGGGCTCTCCTTCTTGTTGTTCTCCTTGACTGGTTTCTTGGGACTCTTCCCAACATGGACTTGGGAAAACAAGACTAGTGGTAGGTTGGGGTTAAACTAACTTTACAATTGTTTGTGGTGGAGAGGGAGGAGATGAAACTTCTTGTTTTTCTGGAGGGGAGGATATTTATTTTGGCTCTTGTGGAGGGAATTTTGATTTGTAAGAGAAAAGGGTAGAAAACCTGAGATGGGATGGAAGACTAGGGGATGGAGGGATGAAAATAACACTTGGGGAAGCAAACTGAGGGGCTTGAATCTTGATGATGTTGAAATGGTAAAGTTTGAGAGGGTAAAAAAGAAAGACAAGGAGTTGTTGAATGACTTACCCATTGACAAGGTTGATTCAGACTTTTCTCATATGCTTCTATCTCCACAATCCATTGTGAAAGTTGGGGAAGCATTTCAACCATGAAGTCAAGCTTCTCTTGAGGGTTGTAGTGTCTTGGAAAAGGGCCTTTCCATAAACAATATTCCCTGAAACCAATCTTGAACACCTTCATTTGTGCTATGCCTCTTAACTGCACCATGCTAGCCTCCATTTTTTGAATCTTCTCCAACAGACCAACATCCTCCATTTGGTTGTTGTCATTATATGCATATCCCTATTCCCGATAAGCTTCATGGCCAAACTGATGTTGGAATTACTCACTGTGGATAGGTATAATGATTTTAAATCTACTCATAATGCTAATTTGGAGGAGTTGTGAAAAGCATTGGAGGTGGAAGGCAGTGCTGTTGCTATAAGTGTGAGTTCTATAAAGGGAATGAAGTCATGATTACACAACTTCATGGAATGGGATAATATGAAAGATATGGAAGAATAAAATTAATAAAAATGAGTGGATATGGATGGAAAAGGTCTGCAACTTAGAGAATGGGTTTTTGACAAGATGGAGTCACCAAATGTGCTTTGAATGTGCCTCTAAAGGCTAAATCTCACCAAGAACACATCAACTTGATGAAATGAAATTAAGACCTCTTGGTCCCATCGGGCATGCAAAAACTGTTAGTGTGAAATCATAGCACCCCTAGATGATTTATGGATCTACTTTTCTAAGGCAAGGTCATTTGATGTGATTTGCATAATGTGGGACCATCTCTGAAGTTTTGGGACTTGCAAACTTGAGATGGACCTCCAGATAAATTTGGCTTCTTCTTCTTGATCCTAATGCTAAAATACTACTAAGGAAGGAAACATGACTATATACTCCTAATATAACAATTCCAAGGGACTAGGGAGAGAGAGAGAGATTGCATAAAGAGGGGAATCCTACTCTAATGAGGTGATAACACAAAGAAAAGGGAAGTGTTGATCATCATCTCAGCTTCCTGAAGTGGAGAGAGGTGAGAAATGAAGAGGATGCATAATTGCATCATAGACCAAGGATAAAGTTCACACAGAACACCATTTCAAATCCCCACGAACACAGCTCCCAGATCTGCAAATGAAACATCCAAAACATGCACAAAATACTCCAGAACGATGAGAGGTAAGAAGATGCAATGAAAAAAAATGAAGGATGGACAAGCGCATCACAAAAAAAAGTTTTATTGCTTCAAAAATTTGCATGGAGCATCATACATGAGCAAGAGGTAGAAAACACCATTTACAGATTAGGGGAGGAGGTCTAGACTCCATTTTTAACCTCGGGGAAGAAAAGAAGAGGGGCGGCAGAGAAGAAGAATGAACAACAAATTTTACAATGAATCATGCCCCTGTATTTATAGATTCGATCAGAGAGAAGAAAGAGAGAGAGAAGTGGGAAATGCAGGTCGAATCTCAACCAATGCTATTAATGCTTCTACTAAAATCTACCCACAATATGTCGCTTCTAGCTCCCCAGCAGGTCAAATCGAATCAAATTTGGTATTTGAAGAGATTAGATTCAATGTTAATGGCCTGGAATAATTTTATTCATTTTTTACCTACTAGGGCCTAAAAAATATGATATTTTTATCCTTCCATGGTGTAGAGGATGTTGAGATGCTTCCAACGGTGTCAGATTTTCTATATTTCAAGATCTGAGTTGAAAGATATGCCCCTTTGAAGTTTTGCATCGATCTGTACGAATAGATGGGAAAATAGTTTGAAAATGGGTCCCCCTCTTTAATATGGGACAAATGACACCCTTTTGATTGGCTGGGAAATGCGCTTCCATCTTTGTTTTTATGCCTTTTGGACAAAAGACAAACCTTCACTTTTTTCCCCGACTCCCCGCCTTGGCTTTGACTCGGGTCTATATGTTGATTTTTTCCTTGGCGGAGTCACGGGCCATTTTGAAACTTTTACTCCTTTCAAGGCAAAGGGTGAAAAAATAATTTTTCCCTAACACCCCACCTTCCCCTGGGACATGCATTATTCTGGTGCTTACTTGGGAACCTTCTCTCTTTTTGACCCTTAAATTAGCGTCGTTGACACACTTGGCATCCTTTGCCAGCATGTTAATGTTTTGACTTTTCAACTAACTCTGTCCCCTTTTGAGGACATGAGGAAGGCACCGCGCATGTTTGTAAATCCAACCCAAAGTTTTCCTCTGGAGGAGCATTGGATTGACACTTGTCGTCCTTCGCTACTTTGTGGACTTTTCAACTATCCCTCTTACTTATTGACTTTGGGCTATGTCGCGAGCTCGCACTCACTTGGGTCTCTGCCTTCGGACAAAATCTTGGAGATTTGCTACACTGATACTTGGCACTCTCTGCTTTGTCATTCATACTTAGCCAATTTTGAAGCCCACTTTTTGACCTTGTTTAACCCTCGGCCACGTGGAGGGTTGGCACAAGTTTGAGTTTCCGCCCGGAGTTCCGTTTGTAAATTTGCACCAAGTTGACACCTGGAACGCTTCTCTCTCAGCCAAAGAATTTTCAATGCCCCAAAATTTTTGGGGACTTTAAATGCATGCAAGCCTAGCGTGAGTTTTGACTTATCCTTTTTGGATTCACCCTTGAAACAATGTCATTAAGGCATGTGGCCCTTTCCGCTTCTTCCTCCATACTTAGTCATTTTTTTCCCTTTTCCTGAACCAATTCAAGCCCAAGGACTTCAAATATTCACCATTATTCCTTCTTCTGGATTCTTTGTAGCATTGATCCTTA
This sequence comes from Taxus chinensis, assembly GCA_019776745.2. Taxonomy (NCBI): domain Eukaryota; kingdom Viridiplantae; phylum Streptophyta; class Pinopsida; order Cupressales; family Taxaceae; genus Taxus; species Taxus chinensis. The sequence continues at coordinate 764,388,243 of CM034153.1, forward strand.
TTGTCTGACCCTGGTATTTTATAGTTCTACCTGCCTGTAACTTGGAGAATGGATTTAAGATGTAGAAACAACCTGACAAAGTCGTTTTATTTTGTACAGGATCCTTTGATCTCTCTTAACCTCTATCACTTCATTTCTGAATATTTTTGCGACCAATTTGTAGGATTTGAATGAGTTTTCTTTGGTTCCTTGTATGCGGGGTCATGGTTCGATCCAATATTTAGCTTGAGAGTGAAATATGGATAACAGGTTTCTCAAATTTCTTATTGCTCACACTATCGTGCCCACACCAATCATCTCCTTCTCGAATGATGATTATCACACTACGTTTGTATCTGACCATTTGCATTTATAGACATCTATCAGTTCCACCACTATCACCAACACTGAGGTTGATCCATCTTCCCTCATTATCGCATGTTCCCTATCCTTTTTACACTCTATCGGATACCCTCCATAGCAAATCGACTACCCGTTCAAGAGGCCCTAAGGAGTCGTTAAGTTACATCTCACATTTAGTCCTCTTCCTCTTCTCATCCCTTGCCTTATAATTCAATCTATCAAAGGATTTGATTTACTTCTCGACCTTAATTGGATCCGTAAATCTCAAGCTATTATCTCCATCAACCAATTTCTCCTTAAGCTCATCTGTGAAAACCGAATTATCTCCATTGATGGAATTCCTCATTTGTCTTCCGCACCATCGCATTATAGTCTCACTACTCTTGCATTTACTTTCATCCCTCACAAAAATCCTATGAAGTCACCTACATTACATCCTATTCCTACCCCACTATCTCAACTAACCCCTATGCACCCACTCTATTCTACTAGTCCTATAGACTGCCATATGCCTATTCCTAGAACTATTACCGTCTCTCGACGAAATTCTTTTCCTCAATTTATTCCACATAATTTGTATACTTCTACACGCATGATCCCACCTCACTCACCATCACCCACACACTTTACTATGCCTCAATATTAGTCTTACATATAGCTATCACATGCATATCGACATTATTCCCCCACACAACATTTTTCTCGCATACCACCTTTGTTTGACCATCATCCTAAGGTGTCATCATCCTCATCACCAATTGTTGGACCTCCATCCAAAAAAATTATTGGTTGACCCCTAATTTATGGTACATTCAGGGGGTATAACACAGTATATCTCACCCCCCTTTCTCTATTCCAACATACTTGTATCGTCATAAATCCATCATCAATTCTATTTCACACATTATCACACCCTCATTACCCAATGACACACTTTTGTGCTTCGGTTCACACTGGACTATCGAGAGATTACCATTACATAGATTCCCACAGACCACACATCTTACCTTATCCTATACATATCTCATCTCTTCGTCATTTCTACATCATCTCTCTCATACACGCTACACTATTCATCTTCATAAATAAGGCTATTTTTATATTTGATCAATACATTCTATCTCTATGCTAGGTCACAATATCTATAAGCCTAGCTTTACCTCTCAACATTACATATTCTATCTACACCTATCATCACACTCTCTACATTATACCACGTATCTACACATCCTATGCACGATTTGGTCACCTACACTACATTATCCTACGCGATGTCTCACTACCCTATGACGTACTCTAGTTCCTTGGTCCATACTTGATTACCGAGGGTTTACCATTAAAATGGACCTTACCTATATATGACATGTCATTATAACACATTCATTGGACTAGTGACCCACGCTCTAGGCTATATCGTCACTCACACCCATCATCACATAGTGGTATACACCATAAGTTAAATCACCACTCTTTCTATCAAATCTATGTCATTCTATTAAATTTTATCATCTTCTATTATATCATCCTATTACATTTCTCAAATCCACATTATTCCATTACATTATCATCCCTTCAATCATCACATAGTGGTATACACCTTAGGTTAAATAACCACTCCCTTCATCAAACTCTCATTATCATATTACATCCTATTGTCACCTATTCTATTATCCTATCATACAAAATCCTATTACATCATCATTTACCCTACTCATCACTTAGTGGTATACGCTTTAGGCTAAATCACCACCTTACTCTCACTCATAACTTAGTGGTATACACTTTAGGCTAAATCATCACCTCATTTTTATTCATCACATAGTGGCCTATGCTCAGTGCTAAATCACCACAGTTTGTTATCCAACATAAACTCATATATGCTTCATACATCCCCATCACTCATCTCATAGTGACATATGCTATAGGGTAAATCCTCAATTTCTTCTTCCACCATGTAGTGATATACGATTAGGGAAAAATCATCACTCACACATTCAACAAGTTGTGATATATGCTTCGGCTATAAGGTTCACACACATCCTTTTTATATATCACACTTCATCACCACTTACTACCACTCATCCCATAGTGATATACGCTAAGGCATAAATCATCACTTATCTATTAAAATAAGTCATGGTATATGCTTACGCTATAGGGTCCATGCACATCATCTCCCCATGTCACATCTTATCACCATTACATCTACACACTCATCAAAGTGCATTAGACACAACAACCACTACTCGACCATTTCCCGATGACGCACTCTCATTTACAGTTCATTCTTGATTGCTAAGGGGGAAAAAATGAACCTCACTACATACAATTCCATACACTTGTGGGGAAAATTTCTCCTATCATTCCTGTAATGCCCACATTTTCAACACCAAAATACAACAGTAAAATTATCAGAATATATATATTTTTACTTTAATTACATACTACACAACACCACATGGGATCCAAATAAAGAAACTCGACATAACATAGGACACTTACATAAACATGAACCTACTCATACAATATGATAACATAGGGCACACATCAATGTCTTACTCAAATGATGTAAACCAGGAAAATGACCCAATAAAAATTTAAGAAACATAAGATATACATACTCCATGACATGGTCTTTTCATGGTTTACATATTCATTAAATTTAGGTTTCCATGGTATGACCTAATATTTTTCAACAAAATTAAACACATAAGGTTTAAAATTTCCTATTTTTCAAACTTCAATTACTTTATTTTACAGCACATTAGTCTTTAACGGAGAGTGTGCGGTTAGTTCCTTTCTCCAATTCCATTAGTTATTCATAGCTCATTTGTTAAATAAGTTCATTTTAATCAACAATGATTCTACTAATATTCAATTGTTATCTTAAAATTTTATTTCTAAAAAATTGCTTACTTGACTATAGTTGTCTGAAGAACACATATCCTCAGACCCTTCATTCCTTTACAACTAGGCTACATGTTTTTGTTTAACATTTCACCTATAGTGGTTCCTTTAGAATTTTCTCATTTCTCTTATGAAAATAAATTTATATAGCTTGATTGTGATTAGGAACATATCTACACACATGTGCCTTCTAATATTTGACTTAAGTATTTGTTTGAGAGAGACGTGTTTACTTGGTTTGGAAAAATACTCTCGTTACAAGGAGGAAAGTTCACAGGAAGTAAAAGGAAGGTTACTAGATCAATAGAAAACCTAGCATGAGGTCATTTCATATAATTTTTAAATATTAACAATACATTATTTTAATATTCAAGTTATTACAACCAGCTATGTAAATCTATTAATTAAGTTGTATCATTCTTGATTCAAAATTCTTTGCTCCAATTAGGAATTCATATTTTCACAATCATATTGCGCATGGAGCAGTACAGTACACCTCTATTCGGATCCTTATAGATATTTTTCCTTTAATCTAAGTGACAAATTTCACATTTCAACTACTTACCTTTCATCATCTTAAGGGTTCACTCTCAATAGAAATGAGTTAATTACGTGTTTTAACCATAGAATCTACTTCTTGAGTGATCCTATTGTTTCACCTATTTCTTAGATCATTTCTTTGAAGTGTTGATGAAACAAATAGGGTAATAAGCATAGGAGGAATACTAGTTCAAATGTTGGTTGATGGGTTATTACGCGCGTATGCCTTACGAATCCACATCTGATCGTGAGAGATTCCTTTTGGCTAGGAGGAACTACCTGTAATGCAAAGAAAGACCACCAGAAGGAATTAAACAATATGGGCAGTGAACTGCCTAGCGTATGCTAGATCTGGGAAGTGTGATAATTCCTAGATGGCTTTCATTCCAATGATTTAAATAATTTAATGTTGTAAACAAAGTTAATCCTATTGTAATTCGAAATGATTTAGGTATCTCACTTAAAGCACAATAAGAAATATATCTAATCTAACATGCTAAGCTAGAATAGAATCCAAAGGTCAAATGATTGTTTCTAGGTTTTACAGGTTTGACAAAGGTCTTGGTTAGATTATAGGTAGATGAGGGTGAAATGAAATTTGGTGGGTAGGTCTCTATTCTGGGCTATATGGGAAAATACAGAGACTGATGTCGGTTAAGGGTAACTAACGGCGATTAGATGTAGATAAAATGATGAAAGGACCAATAATAGTCACAAAACACACACTTTTATTACTTCAATAACATGCACAATGCATTAATGCATTTAGGAAGAGGCAACATTTTCCATTGCAGTACTAGAAGAGAGGCTTGAAAGTTTCCCAATCCACAAATCTAGTAGAAAGAGAGATAATTTTTGAAAAATGTGCACTTGTTCAATTTTCCAACTTGTGTCATACGTCTAATTTTTGTAACTAGTGTAACCCCTTGAAATGAGCTTCCAACTTACATTTATAGATAATCCCTATGAGAGAATAGACAAGAAATCATAAATTCTTGGCCATGATTAAAGGCACATGCTTGACTACATTAATTACATCATTAATTGAACCACTTAGGAACATTCTATTATGTCTCATTAAGAAATTTTTTGAACTTATGCTGTTATTTAATAAAAATAATATTTTTAATAAAATATTTTAATAATAAAAATGTCATTTTATTAAAATATTTTAATAAAAATATAATTTAATATGTTTTTTGTAGGACCCCCCTTAGGGTGGGTTTGCATTTGAGGGGGCTTAAATTGCCAAAATGGACCAACTCGGTGGTTGGGTCACTTGCCAACTCACTGAGTTAGTCAATGAGCTGCTTAGTATGCATTCGCAGGCTCTTTATTACATGTATTACACAATTTGCACATAACTTGACCACTCTCCATATGCATTGACATACCCTCCAAGTGTCCACTATCAACACATTGGTTGCCTCATCTCCACGTTTTTGTCATGGTGTCGGTCATGCACCATGTTTCCCATCTTTCGCACGGATTAGATGACCGATGTCACTATTTGACACGTCCCACCACGTTGAGGAGCACTCGATGTGTCACCTTTTTTCAGTGTGCCAGACATAATTCCATCACTGTATACTTAGTAACTTGGGTTTGGGAATGCGAAAACCCCCAAAGAGAGGAACATTTACCTAGGCTTGCGAAACCCAAAAAATCACAAAATTGGCTTTAATTTTGAACTTCCCTGATGAAACATTTTCAATCATTCAAGCCAAGTCAGTGTTCTCCCATTGTCTTCCTCACCCTTAACTTGGCCAACCATGTTATCCTTTGATAATCTCACAACTGGCTCATCTCGCTTGAGCGAGCCCTTAACCCATAACTTGGTTCAACTCGGCCTACCATGGCACACAATTGAGCCACCTCCGAGTTGAATTTGTTATTTCATTAAGACTTTGGTGAGCACCCCCATCGAAATATGAAACGAACTGCCCCTGTATCAAGATCAACATTTCCTTAGCCATACCAAACCTTCCATTAACTCGGCTATAACAAGCTCACTTTTGAAATACCTTATAACAGATTCCTCTTATTCAAACCATGGTTCAATCCCATGAACTCAAAATCTTGTTATTTTTCCACGTAAAACTACCAATTCAACCTATCCTTCTTACGTAGAGATCGAATGGGACTTATTTCTAGATCTCGAGATATGTCCACACATGAGGATGGTTCATCTCTAGACGAGCTCGATACCAATCTTGACCATGAGCTCATATTCATCCATAAATAATGACTCATCTCATAATGTCCATGTTGAGCCTATTTGAGCTCACTCACCTTTGCGTGACTCGGCTTGAACACCCAAACCATGCATTGGATTGTGGTGAGTTATTTCACCTTCATTGCTACAAGCTTGGCTGTGTGAAATCAACCACTTTGCACCATTTGACAACTCACCAACTCCATTCTAAACATAAATCAGCTCCCGTGGTGTCACCTTGGCCCTAACATAGACTTGGCATCCATGTTCGAGCTCCTGAGTAGCTCGCTAAATCTTGTGATCCAAACTTAACACTAGTCGAGTCTACTATTCATGAGGAAATTTATCAGGTGGAAAAACTTGTGGATTTCTTGCCAACACTTTGGGAATATAAGTCCCTCTACTTAACCAATGCAGCTATCATATATGCATGCATGAATAAAGGTGGATTTTCTTGGTGGCCTTGTGGTTGGGGATCCAATAGGGGCACTCCAATAAACTTGCAACAAAGATAGTAATATCTTTCTAGGGAAGACTTTGTCTGAAGAGTGGGAAATGGGAGTAAGAAAAAATGTAGGAGAACTAATGTTGTAGGCAAAAAATCAAATTCCTGCACATACTAGTTAGAAATTTCATCACATGCACTAGAATTAGGAAGAAACAATACTTCAAATACCAACAAGACCAATTAGAATTTTATGAAAACAAAGTATCAGTAAACCCCTTAGTCAAAAAAGGCTCGAAACTCCTTTTTCTTATATTGATGCTCAAGAAGAAATTGTACATATTATGAGAATGGAAGACATTGAGAATAGGGGAAAAGTGGCTAACTCTTTTCACTCACAAGTGAGAAAAATATCTCTCATGAACTTACAAGAATACAAAAAAATATAAGAATTTCATAATTAGAACCCTTTGGAATGAAGAGCTCATTACAATTTATAGCAATCTAAATTGTCCTTTAACCTCCCTTGTATGACTCTTCCTTTCCATATTCCAATTGTGAGCTTTCTTTTTCCATGAATTAATTATTTCTCTTATAATTTTGAGAAAATACTTTTTACAAATTTAAAATAGGTCACTTCAGTGAATAGGATGAAATACAATGATGATGCATAATGAAGAATTAGAATGGAGAGAGAAAGTAGAGAGGGAAAGAGAGGGGGAGGGAAGGGATGGAGGGGAAAACACTCCTCATGACGAAATGCTTTGAATGCCTTGATGCAACCATGAACTTTGAGCAAGGATTTCTGCCACTGGTTATCTTCTACACTAATGAATATTGCTCCCTTGAATAACTTTGAATCATTTTCCCAATCTAGTGATGACCACAAACTCTATGATGCATGGACATCCTAGACCATATAATGAGTGTTTAGAATCACTATTATGAAGTTTACCACTGCAATCTTGAGATGGACACATACAATTCCCTTGATGACCCTCCTTGAAAATTGGTTGATGAACCCTTTGACTTGTTGAAATCGTTAAGACCTATTCACTTTAGATTACTCGTTTCCTTAAGTGAGGAAGGTGAATTCACAAGATGTGCATTGTGATGCCTTGCTTGGCTTCTATAAAACATTGCACTCAAGATGATGCTTCCAGGACCTTCATGAGGTTCTCATTCCTCCTTTTCAACTCATAAAACCATCTCATTATCCAAAAGGGAGTCTAAAAGCAGTAAGGTGAGTGAAAACAAAGTCATATGCAGTTATCCACTTTGAAATGATAAATTTCTATTTTTAGAATATGAGCCTATGTTCTGCTATTCTAGGGCATATCACCTATCTTGTTCGAGTTTCACCTTTTGAACCATCTACCATATTCCAACCTCCTATTTTCTTGAGATATTGCTATTTTTATCACATTTCTATTTTTAGAAGGTTGTTATTTGGGGACCTACTATTTTAGGAAGAAGTTGTTTTATATCTTAGTTTCCATTTTACCCCTTTTCTGATTGTCCTAAGTGATCGAACTTATGATTGAGTGGGAATCATCATTTATAGAATGCAAGGAAGTATAACGTATGATATTTTTAGTAAAGGGTGAAAATTTCCCCTGTTTACGATGGGAATAACATTTTTGGATTTAGCTCTTTGTCACGAACACATGCTCCAATTTTCATCATGATTCACTTTCCAAGAAGCTCAGAAATGAAAAATGAAAATTTATATTTGGTAAGAGGTTTGGGTATGGAACTACTAGGGTATAATACTGATAAAAAAATGAGTCCTTCATCTTGAGAAACTGGAAACTTCATCATGTAAAAACTAGTTTAAGAGAAACTATATTTTTTTGGAGACCCTTCCCTCTAAATATCAGATGATTTCACCCGCCGAATCTTCTGGAATTTGAAAAATTATTCGAATAGGTAAGAATTATGATAAAAAAAACACAAGTCTCCATATCCCTAAAAGATAGGGACTTCATGGTGTGAAAAATAGTTCACGCGAATCTAGATTTTTCAACGATCATTCCCTCCAATGTTCATGTGATTTTACCCACTGGAACCTTGAGAAGTGAAGAGGTAGCTCACTGAATTTTTCCATTACTATGTCATGGTGGCCATTAATGGAATTTGAAATTTTCATTTCTATTTTTTTTCTCTGTTTTTGAAGAAATAAAATCCCTTTTGATATATTTTCTTCTTCTTGTCTCACTGGTGAAATTTCTCTTTGATTTGGTTGCTGATTTGATAGGAAATTGAGCTTTGTTCTTCGTGGAGATGGAAGTGAAATTTCTTCACTATGAGAATTCCTTTATGCAAATGGTAGGTTTTAAGGTGATTTTTTAATGAAATTTTAGATTAAAGAACTTAGTATCAAATGGTTCTTCATTTCGTGTCCCTGTTTGCAAGATATCTTCACATCTTTTTTTTACGGTAGTGAGGATTTTCAGAAGATTTCTCTGTTTCTCTCTTCCACTATTCAATCCTTGAGCTCTCCTAATCAATATTTCTTTAGAGACCTATGTTATTTTATGTTTTTGAGTATGTGGTTGAGCTGGCTGAGCTCGTTCAAGTTTCATCAATGGTAGACTGAGTTGTTCTCAGTAACTTTGCTTCTGACAGTGAGAAGTGACAAATAGTTAGAATTTTTAAAAAAAAATTGAGTTTGAGTTGGGAGAATTTTCATGTCCCTGACATCCCTCACCTCAAATGGATGTGAGATAAATCAATTTCCATAGTGAGAAATATGTTGATACATGGTAGCGATCCGACGACAGAGAGTGAGAGCTAGAAAATCAACTTTAAAGCACTAAGGGCTAGAAGCGGGTCACATGGGCGTCTAAAAGTCTCTCCTAGGGGGTTGGGTGTATGTTTCAAGTTTTTATGTCCCTGACATGTGAGGGACACAAGGTACATCAAATTCCATGCTGATCATGGAGCTGACACATGGCAAAGATTTGACGTTAGGGAATTTGAGCTCCAAATTACACCCAGGGGTTGAACTAACAATCCTTATGGTCGCATGGGGTTCCAGAGGTCACATGGGGGCTGGGTGAATTTTTTCAAGGTTGATTTCCCTAACCTTGAGGGACATTGGGGATAGAAAATCCTGCCAGACTCTTGGAGATGACACGTGTCCTCCCAAAATTTGGCTTACTCTCGAACTCGCTCCAAGAGGATAACTTGCGACGATAATAAATTGGCTTCCGATGGAAGTTGTTGGAAAAAAATTATATTCTCATAATTTGAAATGGAATTTTGAATCCAATGGTGGGGGTATAATTCCTTTATTATTCCATTTTATTCCTAAAAAATTAGAGTTTTGATTTGGTACTCCACCCGTGTGTGAGAAAAACTGCCTGCATACCTAATGTGCAAAAGTGTTGTAAAAAATATTATTACACCATATTTTAGGTCTTGGAATAATATTTCTGGCGATTTTTTTTTTCTCCTAACTCCATCCAAATCTCCATAAACCACCTTCTGAAGCTCAGCGGCTGTTTTGGCCTGTGAACCCTAATTTTGGTGAAACTACCCCAAGTTCTCTGAGCCCTTCTAGAATCTTCCTAAATCATTTCCATGATGTCCCAAGACATTTTAATCACCTCCAAATCCATTTTGGATCTTTTTATCCCCTCCATGAGTTTTCTCCAGCACTAGGAAGGCCAATTATAACCCTTCCCAAAACTTCCTCTAGCTTGTAATTTTTAATGAACACCTAATATCACTTAGGGGGATGAGATAAAGTTAAGTTGGAGGTCATTTGGACTTACTGGATAGATTGGGGTGTCTTGGAATGATAACACTTGAAAACATTAACATAGGGGTATAGTTGTCATGCTTGGAAATAGTTATTTTTCCTTGTTGCACATTTGCATGACAACAAATTTCTCTAGCTTGGGGACATGAAATGGAATGAGTGTAGTAAAGACATGACATGAGGAATCTAGAGTCTAAATTTTAGACCATATGATCCACTGACCAGTGTGTTATCCATTGGGCCTTGCAGTGTCATGCATAATTTACGACAGAGAAGGAAAGTGAAGAAGGAAACACACACACACACACAAAAACAACGAAAGGAAACACATAACACACACAGAAAGGAAATGACACACACAAAAAAAGGGAAACACGCCTAGATTTCACCTATAGTTCAAGGAGGGGGAAAACTCTCTTTAACTGAAGCATTTTTTAGTCCTCAAAATTTACCCCTGAAGAGGAAACACTGAGTGATGTTGTTCTACAAAGCCATTGAATGGTTCTAGAAAATATCCTCCTCTCCTTAACTATTTACGAAAGTTGGGTGCTTTCATGACCATCTGTGTTTTTTTAGGAGTGATTCCATGTGAGCTTCTTTATGCTTAGGTATTCACTTGGAAATTCCATTGCCTTCATGTTCTTTGAAATCAGTTTCATAGTGTCAGTTTCCTTCTGTATTTATTCACATAGATGATTCTTCATTAAGTATCTCATCAGTGTCCAGAAGCTACTTTTCATTCAAATTTCTTGAATATACTGAGTTAATTTCTTTCCTGGGTCTATACTGACTAATGTATTCTCCATGAGAAACCTTAGATTCATCCTTTATCTCAACTCCATTATGAGGTGTTTGAGCACTGACACGAGGATAAGAAGTAACCTCATACTTGTCTTGTATGGCCATGAAACAAGTTAAGAGATCAAGAATAAGCTTGGGTTCTTTCAAAACTTCCACTACATCTAATATTCCTTACACAAAGATCTCCTTTGTTACTTCCTGCATCTCATCTTTGTATGCCTTCAAAGAATCATTATTTTGCATCTCAATGCAACTATCTGAAGGGATTACTTCATTATATTGGGAATCACTACATTCTATCAATCCTTCATCAAGAGGAGCTTCAGCTTAAAAGGCCTCAAAACTCCTTGTTTCAATTTCTTCATCATGGAAAGAGTCTTCTTCTTCAAATGGAAAAGAAAATATCTCCATTTCATCATTGAATCCATCAATCATTGGCTCAGGGGGGCATCATATTTCTCATATTTCTTTATTTCAACATGGAAAATATTGACATTGATTGAAGCTTTCAAATTAGATTCGCACATATCTTGTAGGTTCATGGATTACACCAGGAGTTCAAGACTGATCTCGGGATCTTTAGTTTCTTCTGTGTCTCTAAGTAGATCTTGTATAGGTAGTGTTGTATATCTTTCCCTCTCCGACCCGACACCAGGGCAAATCGCGAGAACCACGCGGGTAGAGGAGTCGGGTAAACAGGGTGCGGGAAAAACATGTCGCGGGGGATGGAGAACCCGACGCACAGAGGAAAAGTGGGTTTCGGGGGCGGAAAAACACGTTGAGGAAGCATGGCAGAGAAACAAAAAAGAAATATGTATGCGGGCCTTCAAAATCCGACGCCCAGGAAGGATGTCGCGAGGGGTAAAAAATCTGACGCAAAACAAACGTGGGTTTAAGCGTCGGGAAAACAGGTCGGATAAACAAGGAAAACATGTCGGGTGGCTTTCAAAACCTGACACAAAGGGATATGTCGTCGGGTCGTCAAAACCCGATGCACAAAGGAAATCGGGTTTCGGGGGCAGAACGACATGGCGCAACGAATACATGTCGGGGGGTCTTCAAAACCCGAAAGCAAGGGAATTCAGGTTTCCGGATCGGGAAAACACGCCAGAAGAGCATGAAAAGGAAGCATGTCGAGCCATTTTCCAAGCCTGATGCAAATTCACGAGGGAGTTCTGAACCCGACAGGCGTTGGGGATCTCACCTACCACCATGGTTGTTGAAGAGTTAAGTGCAGTCTTGGAGGTGGTTGGGGCAGTTCGAATTCCTCTCTTCTCCCTCTCTTTTCCTCCATATAAATGTAAGGAGAGGCTGTTTTAAAAAGGGTCGAACATTTTTGTTTTGTGCCTCCTCCCTTCTTCTCTTTGGCAGGTGGAGTTGTGGAGCCCAAACCTCCCATTTGAAACTGTAATGCACCTTTGCCTCTGGGCATTTTTTGCAGTGTATTGTATCAACCTTCAGAGCAAATAAATGCATGACTATGGATGTTTCTCAACCCTCTATGTGTTTCATTTTGCATCCTCCTGATCTTTCACTATGAATATGTTTATCTATGCATGATATTGCATTGCATTTCTATGGTCTGTGTTTAATTGGCAAAACATATGTTCTTCATTCCTCGGTGCATCACCTCCTTAGCTTAGGTTTATTTTTATGCATTTCTCTCTCCCTGTCTCCTTGGTAGTTAGATTAGGTTTTTGGGGTAAACCTCTGTGTTTTATTGGTGCATCTGAATAGAGGAATAGGAGCTGGCCTTCATCCGGAGAGCTTTTCCGATTTCGCAAGGTCCCACACTTGGGAAAAGCTCCATGTTGTGCAATCACAATGGGAGTCTCAAACAATCGCATTGCAGAGTCCCAGGGGTGCTGTGATTCGACACCAACAGTTTTGGCACGCCCGGTGGGACCAAGAGGTCATTCCATCAAAATTTGAAGGAGTTTTCATGAAATTTGCACTAAAAATTGCAGTTTTTACAAATTTCAGATTTTGCACCTCCCAGCCTGAACTCCGAAATCAATTTTCAAGGGCTTAACTTGCTCAAAACGAGTCAAAATTTCACTAGTTGGTAGATCCGACTATAATCTTCAAATGGGTATTCTTAGTTTTTTGAGATTTTGATTTTCAAAATTTCAGGTTTTTAGTGATTTCAGGTTTTCGAGATCCGAGAACATCAAAGCAAAAAATCAGGTTTTGAGGGGTGTCGGACATGTTCCAAGTTCCGAAACATAGCAATTCGGGTTTTGTGGGTTACATCGCATGACCTGAGTTCCAACTGTGCTTTTCGGGAATCCGCAGCTGCACAACATGACATGAGTTCCGAACTGAAGATTGCATTCTTCTGGGTCCCTCAATTTTAAATCTCGATTTCGATATTGTCAAGTTTGGTGTGTAACTTGGCAACATCCAGCCTTTTAGAGGAATTTTCAAAAAACACATCTGGCGACTCCACCTGATTAGCAACCCATTTCTCTAAGTTACAGACCCGTTCCCATCCATTTCCACCCATCTTTCTTTCCATCTCTTTCATCCTTTTCCATTCCATGAAGTTGTGCAACCATGACTTCATTTCCATCATGGAATCCACATCAACAACATCAATATATCACACCTCCAACATGTTTTAAAAATCCTCCAAATCAGCATTTTGGTCAAGTTCAGGATCAACATGCATACCCATATGAGCAACAATGCCAAAATCAGTTTGGCTATGGAGCTTTCCAAGAGCAAGGGTACGCATGCAATGAAGACAATGAAGAAGAAAATGCAGATCTGCTAGAGAAAATCTAAAAGATGGAGGTGAACATGGTGCAATCTAGGGCTCAGGCACAAATGAAAGCATTTGGAATTGGTTGCAGAGCACCTTGTCCATGGGTGGGACCTTTTCCAAGGCATTACAGCTCTCAAGAGAAGTTAGACTTCATGATTGCAACACTTCCATTACTTACAAGGTGGATTGAAGGAATAGAGGTGTATGAGAGAAGTATTCTGCAACCTTGTCAATGGGTAAGCACACAACCTCATACTCTTTCTTTTCCCCCCTCTCAATCTATATCATTTCAGCAGTATCAAGTTTTACATTCACCATCTGCTGCCCTAAATGTTGAATCCATCCCTCCACCCCCTAGTCTTCCATCCCATCTCAGTTTTTTTGCCCTCTTATCTTCCAAATCCAAACCCCCTCCATAGGAGCTAAATGAAGTACCTTCCACTCCAAAGAAACAAGAGGTTTCACCACCTCCACCACCACACAAAATTGTCAAGTCAGTTGAGTTTCAACCTATCCCTCCTATTGCATCCCCTAATCCATGTTGGGAGGATGAAAATCAGAATGCCAGCCAAGGAAAGCCACAGCAAAAAGAGAGTGCCAAAAAAGAGGAAGAAATTCAAAGTCTGAAGAGTTGGGCTCTTAGATTTGGGATGACAAAGATCCCCTTGATGGTTAGGCCTACAGAAGAGGTTGGGGTTGGAGAACAAATGGTGGTCAGGACTGATTCTGTTGCAGCAGAAGAAGGAGATCTTACAGTCCCAACTTGTCCTCTAGAGCAGCAGATCAAAGAGTTTGACTTGAAAAACTTCATGCTGGAGGAGGAGCTCATTCAAGAGAAAAATTGTCTTCGAAAATTGGAGGAAGAAGAAGCTGCTCCAAAGGCAAAAGAAGAGGAGCACATCCTAGTTGTGGAGGAGAAAATTGCGGATCCAAGGGCTTTGAGCATAAATCAGGCTATGGGAGAACCTTTAGTTCTTCTTTCTAATTCACCTCTCCCGAGTTCTAGTACTAAAGAGGAGTTTGATCTCTCAAACTCAATATTGGAGAGTGAAGGAAACCATGGTGGTCAAGTTGCAGATCGAGAGGACACCATGGAGGAAGTTGAACACGAACAGCGGGACAACAATGAGGCAGTTTACCTGTCAGATTTGGAGGACTGTTTTGATGAAGAAGAGCCGGTTGAGTTTTCACCATTCTCTCTTTCATCTTCCACATTCCAAACACCAGAGCCTGCTGTCATGGAGGAGAACGTTCATTTGCAGCAGCCTGCATCTTACAGCAGCTCTTTGGAATCAAAATTGGAAGATTTTAATCTTCCATGTTCTTCATTGGAGGAAGAGAAAGGACAGAAGGATTCCACCATTTCTTCCACGTCATCCATCTCAGAGGGTCTGCAAGAGAACTCCATTTTTGGATTTGAAAATCAGAGCTATGGGCATATCAAACGGATCAGACCTTGCCCAATCAGGTATTTGGCTTCATTCGAGCCAAAGGAGAAGCCACAACCGGTCATGCTTGCTTCTGAGCATGAGGGTGAGTTACAAAGTACCAAGGATCAGCTGCCATACCTTTTCAATCCAAATGCAGAGCAACTAAAAGAGGTATTGGATTTGTTTTCAGCTGACACCTTGATGATTTGGGTGGAAGACCAGCTTCTCATTGATTTCCCACTCATCCAAACAGCCGTGATCAGTGCCAAATCGATTGCATGGCTGCCCATTTTGAAGAAAGGAAGCTATTTTGCACAACCAATTGTAGGGTTTGTTTAGCTTGCCTTTGCTTCCAGTAAGAGTAGAGTAGGTAGGTTTGCTTTCAGCAGAAGAAGTGCTTGTGCACACTCTGCATGTTCCATTTGGGACATGTATGATTTTTAGTTTTGTACATAGTTTTTGGTGTTGCTGGTTTTTCTCTTGCATAGTTCATTTCAGTGGCATTTTGGTGAGAACAACTCCGAGTTCAATGGGTTTCAAGCGGTTCAGAGGGAAGTTTCAAATTTCAGATTAGTTCGGGTTATTGCTTATGACTCCATGCCCAATGGATTGCTGAAAGGCCACTGATCTTCTACCTAGCAGGCAGGTAATCCCATTGAGTCGCCAAATTGTTGTATATCTTTCCCTCTCCGACCCGACACCAGGGAAAATCGCGAGAACCACGCGGGCAGAGGAGTCGGGTAAATAGGGCGCGGGAAAAACATGTCGCGGGGGATGGAGAACCCGACGCAGAGAGGCAAAGCGGGTTTCGGGGGCGGAAAAACACGCCGAGGAAGCATGGTAGAGAAACAACAAAGAAATATGTATGCGGGCCTTCAAAATCCGACGCCCAGGAAGGATGTCGCGAGGGGTAAAAAATCCGACGCACAGCAAATGCGGGTTTAAGCGTCGGGAAAACAGGTCGGATAAACAAGGAAGGAAAACATGTCGGGTGGCTTTCAAAACTCGACACAAAGGGATATGTCGTCGGGTCGTCAAAACCCGACGCACAAAGGAAATCAGGTTTCGGGGGCAGAACGACATGGCGCAACGAATACATGTCGGGGGGTCTTCAAAACCCGACAGCAAGGGAATTCAGGTTTCCGGATCAGGAAAACACGCCGGAAGAGCATGAAAAGGAAACATGTCGAGCCAGTTTCCAATCCTGATGAAAATGCACGAGGGAGTTCCGAACCCGACAGGCGTTGGGGATCTCACCTACCACCATGGTTGTTGAAGAGTTAAGTGCAGTCTTGGAGGTGGTTGGGGCAGTTCAAATTCCTCTCTTCTCCCTCTCTTTTCCTCGATATAAATGTAAGGAGAGGCTGTTTTAAAAAGGGTCGAACATTTTTGTTTTGTGCCTCCTCCCTTCTTCTCTTTGGCAGGTGGAGTTGTGGAGCCCAAACCTCCCATTTGAAACTGTAATGCACCTTTGCCTCTGGGCATTTTTTTGCAGTGTATTGTATCAACCTTCGGAGCAAATAAATGCATGACTGTGGATGTTTCTCAACCCTCTATGTGTTTCATTTTGCATCCTCTTGATCTTTCACTGTGAATATGTTTATCTGTGCATGATATTGCATTGCATTTCTGTGGTCTGTGTTTAATTGGAAAAACATATGTTCTTCATTCCTCGGTGCATCACCTCCTTAGCTTAGGTTTATTTTTATGCATTTCTCTCTCCCTGTCTCCTTGGTAGTTAGATTAGGTTTTTGGGGTAAACCTCTACATTTTATTGGTGCATCTGAACAGAGGAATAGGAGCCGGCCTTCATCCAGAGAGCTTTTCTGATTTCACAAGGTCCCACACTTGGGAAAAGCTCCATGTTGTGCAATCGCACTGGGAGTCTCAAATGATCACGTTGCGGAGTCCCAGGGGTGCTGTGATTCGACACCAACAGGTAGTTCTTTCAAACCTTTCAAGGGTTCATCACAATATGGTATTGTATCTCCATAGATAGCCTAGACGAGGTCATATTCATCCCTAAATGGGAATGAGAATAACTCCTCTTCATAGATAAACACATAAGCTGATTTTTCTGCTTTAAAATTATCAAGAACCATTTCCTCTTCTTCATGGTTTGCATCATCTAGAAAGTCAGGGATGCCCTATTATAACTCAAATATTCTAAATGCTTCTCCAAGGTCCATGCCTCTCTAGGAAAGCATGTCTGACACAATAAATATGGGAATATGCTCTTCCTCCTTGGTTGTCACAAAGTGATTCATCTGCATGTTATCTTGGTAGAAAATGTGAGCTTATGGGATTTTGGAATTTCATTCCATGTACCTCATCTTCTTCTCTGGAAGCAATTTATCCATGTCTCTCTTCACTGGTATGGTTACGGATGACCAATTCATCTGAATTTTCCCTCCCAAGTCTCAACAAAAACTAATACTCAAAAACTTTCCAAACAAGGTTGGGACATCTACCATTAAAATCATCATTGAAACTTTCTTGTCTACAAATCTGGTGAGAGCCACTTGTGCATCTTTGACCTTCCCTACAAGTGGGACCTCTTTTGATTCTAAAGAGTAACAAGAGAAACTAGGTGGATTCATGGTAGGTTTGAGAGCCTTGACAACCTTCAAAGGAATCATGTTGTCTGAGGCACCAAAATAAATTATACAATTGTTCAGTACATATTATCCAACAAGAAGGGAGATGTAGAAAGGATCAAACTTGTTAGTCTTGGATGTAATTAAGGAAAGCATGTTCTATGAGGGAGGTGTAGGTGGGTTTGGAAACATGCCTTTGGAAATATAAGTTACAACATAGGGTGTTAAAATACCACTCTTGATATATCAGATGAACCTCTCAAATTTTTCAGGATGAGTCCGCAAATATTGAGTTTTAGTAATTTGGACTTTGGCTTTGTTTGCATATTCTATGAAATCAAAAGGAGAAGATGTGAGCGAAGGTGATGAAGGTACTAATTTTGGATTTAGGATAAGTTTGGAAGTAGGAGTAGATTTTTTTGGAATATACGGGATCTTGAAAGGTACAATAGGATCTTTCAAAGTACTAGATTTTATAGGAGCACATTTATATTTAGAATTGGAAGAGGCATCGATAGACTTACTTGAAATCATAGGATCCTTCTCAATTGCTACAGGATCAAGATTCAGCATTGCAGACTCCATGGAGGGTGGGAGCGAAGATCCTGGGCTGATTTTTTTTTTGTAGAGTCGCCACAAGAGGATCTTCAGCCTTCTTTTTCTTTACAAAAGTGGAGAGAGGTTTTCCTTTCTCATATTGAGAACAAGTGAATACCACACATGAGAAACTAGGTGCATCTTCTTTGTCATCTTCAACACCTATAGAATATTTGCATAATCTAATTTGTGTATCATTCTCAAAATCATCACTTTCTTGTTCAATCTCCTCATCATTTTCCTTACTCCTAAAATTTGCATTGACAGGTGGGACCTCCAAGGAAATCCTTCTAGGTGCTCCTGCAATCTGATTTCCATTTCTTCTTTGAGAAGAAACTCATTCAAATATTTCCCTCTTCAATGAAATCATCTCATTTACCAATTTTTGCAGCAATGGATCTGTTCTCTCATCTCTAGGATGATGTGTCTTTCTCTTTGACAGATTCTTGATCTTTCCAGAGAAGATGAGATCATCATCAAGTTCAATGACCATCCTTTTTGATTTTACAATGTTCCTTGGTTGAACTATTTTTAGGAAAAATCCTACCTCAGGTGATTGAGAACTAATAAAGAATATATTGACATTGTTTTATGATGGTGAATTATCCTCCGGTATCCTACGGAGTAACCGGTCGAAATGAGCCATGAAGTATCTCATAGTTTTATTTTCTCCTTTCTTTATTTGTGCCAATTTAACAAGGAGGTCTTGACAGTCCTCAGTAAATATGAATCTTTCCTCAAACTTCCTTTTGATTTCATTCTAGCAAGTGATGGATTGGGCATGTAGGAGGTATAACCATTCCACTTATTTTTCTTGGAGAGACTCCACAAAAATATTGCAACAAAATCTTCTTGTTGGACACCAAGAATCCCACATGATGTGGTGAAGGCTGATATGTGCTCATTAGGGAGTTATGTGCCATCACCTTTGAATTTTGGAAATTTCTTGTGAGAACTTGTTGGTAGATCATGAAGAGGTGATTCAAGAGCGAACGGGCTTGTATTTATTCCCCATGGGACAATGGGTTGAGGTATTTCTACTTCTTCTACCATTTTTTCCATCTCAAATTTTACTTCAGAAAATTCTTCTTCAAATTCTAATATTGAAAATATTTGGAATAGAAATATGAAAATACATTGTGGAATACGAAAGGTCACTTGTAAGAAATTGATAGTGTAGCCTTCAAAAATGGATTTTCATGAACTTTTTTTTTGTTTTTTCACTATTTCAGTTTTTTAATTTTTTGACCTTGCAATCATATTTTGGGTGAAGATGCTACCAATTCTGCCCCACGATGGGTGCTAAAATTTTTTGCATAGAAAAACTTTTGGATTTATTGGCAAAGCTTTGGGAATCTAAGTCCCTCTACTTAAATGGTGTAGCTGTCGTATATGCATGCATGAGAAAAGGTGGATTTTCTTGGTGGCCTTGTGGTTAGGGATTCAATAGGGGCACTCCACTAACCCTACAGGGGCTAGGGAAGACTTTATTTGAATAGTGGGAAAGGGGAGTGAGAAAAAAGGTAGGAGAACTAATTTTGCAGGTAGAAAATCAGATTCCTACACACACTAGTTAGAAATTTCATCACATGCACTAGAATTCGGAAGAAACAATATTGCAAACAAAAACAAGACCAATTATAATTTAATGAACATAACATAACAGTAAACCAATTAGTCAAAAAAGGATCAAAAATCCTTCTTGTATTGATGCTCAAGATTAAATTGTACATAACATGAGAAAGGAAGACATTGAGAACTAGGGAAAAGTGGCTAACTCTTTTCACTCACAAGTGAGTAAAATCTCTCTCATGAACTTACAAGAATACAACCAGCTAGAAGAATTTCAGAATTATAACCCTTTGGAATGAAGAGATCATTACAATTTATAGCAATCCAAATTTTCCTTTCACCTCCCTCATATGACTCTTCATTTCCATATTCCACTCGTGACCTTTTGTTTTCCATGAATTAAGTATTTCACTTATAATTTTGAGAAAATAATTTCTACAAATTTAAAATAGGTCACTTTAGTGAATAGGATGAAATACAATGATGACGCATAACGAAGAATTAAAATGGAGAGAGAAAGTATTGAGGGAAAGAGAGGGAGAGGGAAGGGATGGATGGGAAAACAATCCTCCTGACGAAATGATTTGAATGTCTTGATGTAGCCGTGAAATTTGAGTGAGGATTTCTTTCACTAGTGATATTCTACACTGATGGAGATTGATCCCTTGAATATCTTTGAATCATTTTCCTAATCTAGTGATGAACGCAAACTCTATGATGCATGGACATCCTCGACCATAGAATGAGTGTTTAGAAAGACTATTATGAAGTTTACCATTGTAATCTTGAGATGAACCCATACAATGCCCATGATGACCCTCCTTGATACATGGTTAATGAACCCTTTGACTCATTGAAATTTTTCTAAAAAATTCAATATGGATTACTTGGTTCCTTAAGTGATGAAGGTGAATTCACAAGATGTGCCTTGTGATGCCTTGATTTGCTTATGTAAACCATTACACTCAAGATGATGCTTCCAAGACCTCCGTGAAGTTATCATTCCTCCTTTTCAAGTGATGAAATCATTTGATTATCCAAAAGGTATTCCAAAAAGTAGTAAGGTGAGTGAAAAAATAATACATATGAAATTTTCCACTTCGAAATGAAAACTTTCTATTTTTAGAATATCAACTAGATTTCAAAGTGGAATGCTCACAATGAAATATCAACTGTCTTGTTCTAGTTTCACCTTATGAGCCATCTACCATATTCCAACCTCTTTTTTTCCTGAGATATTTTTATTTTTAGCACATTTCTATTTCTAACAGGTTGTTATTTGGGGACCTGTTAATTTTGGGAGGAAGTCATTTTATGTCTTACTTTCCATTTTACCCCTTTTTTGATTGTCCTAAGTGATCAAACTTATAATTTAGTGGGAATCATCATTTATAGTATGTAAGGAAGTATAACATATGATATTTTTATTAAGTGGTGAAAAAAAACTCTGTTTGCAACAAGAATAACATTTTTTGATTTGGATCTTCATCACGAACTCGTGCTCCAAATTTCATCATGATTCACTTTCCAGAAAGCTCAGAAATGAAAAATGAAAATTTATTTCTAGTGAGAGCTTCAGGTATGGATATAAT
Source organism: Taxus chinensis (assembly GCA_019776745.2). NCBI lineage: Eukaryota > Viridiplantae > Streptophyta > Pinopsida > Cupressales > Taxaceae > Taxus > Taxus chinensis. The sequence continues at coordinate 764,409,814 of CM034153.1, forward strand.
AGGGTATAATACTTATAAAAATTCATTCCTTCATATCTGAAGAAACTAGAATCTTCATTCTACAAAAACTAGTTTGAGAGAAACTAGATTGTTTGAAGACCCTTTCGTCTGAATTTTGGATGATTTCACCCACCAGATATTTGGGAGTTTGAAAATTTCTTCAAAGAGGGAAGAATGCTGATAAAAAATTAAGCCATCCATATCCCTAAAAAATAAGGACTTCATGGCATGAAAACTAGTTCACGTGAAACTAGATTTTTCAATGATCATTCCCACTAATGTTCGTGCTATTTTGCCCACTGGAACCCTGAGAAGTGAAGAGGTAGCTTGCTGATTTTTTAAAATACTATGTCATGACAACCATTAATGGAGTTTGAAATTTTCAGGTCTTGTTTTTGTCTCCATTTATGATGAATAAACTCCATTGCGATAGGTTTTTTCTTCTTGTCTGATTGGTGAAATTTCTCTTCGATCCAATTGCCGATTTGATGGGAAATAGAGCTTTGTTCTTCGTGGAGCCGGAAGTGAAATTTATTCATTGTGAGCATTCCTGGCTCTAAATGGAAGGTTTTCTTTGGTGATTTTTTAATGAATTTTTAGATTTAAGAACTCAGCAACAAATGGTTCTTCGTTTTGTGTACCGGTTTGCAAGATATCTTCAAATCTTCGTTTTACGGAAGTGAATATTTTTAGATGATTTCTCCGTTTCTCTCTTTTGTTATTAAATCCTTGAGCTCACCAAATAAATATTTTTTTAGAGAATTATGTTTTTTAATGATTTTTCGGATGTGGTTACTGTGGTTGGGCTTGTTCAAGGTTCATTAATGGTGGGCTGAGGTGTTCTCTGCAACTTTTCTTCTAACAGTGAGAAGCAGCAAGAAGCGATAAACAATTATAATTTTTTTCAAATTTTTGAGTTTGATTTGGAAAATATTCATGTCCCTGACGTCCCTCACCTCAAAGGAACATGAGGGACATCAATTTACATGGTGAGAAAGATTGTGACACGTGGCAGTGATCCAACAACAGGGAGTTAGATCTAGAAAATTAGCTTTAAAACATTGAGGGGATGGAAGCGGGTCACATGGGTGACCAGAGGTCTCTCTTAGGGGGTTGGGTGATTTTTTCAAGGTTTCATGTCCATAAAACGTGAGTGACATAAAATTCTATGGCGATCTTGGAGCTGACACGTGGCAGAGATCTAACGACACGGAATTTGAGCTCTAAATTACACCTGGGGGGTTGAACTGACAATCTTGATGGTCGCATGGGGTTCCAAAGGTCGTATGGGGACTAGGTGCATTTTTCCAAGGTTTATTTCCCTAACCCTGAGGGACGTATTGGACACAAAATCCCGCTAGGATCCTAGAACTGACACATGTCCTCCAAAAATTTGGCTAACTCCCGAACTCACTCCAAGAGGCCAACTTGCAACGATGATAACCTGAGCTCCCAATGGAATTATTTGGAATTTTTTTATATGATCCTAGCTGGAAATTTCCTTCCAAATCCAATGATGAGTGTATTATGTCTTGAATATTTCACTTGACCCCTTAAAAATAGGATTTTTTATTTGATACTCCATATGTGCCTGAGAAAACCTACCTGTAGACCTAATGCACCAAAGTGTTGTGAAAAAAATGGATTTAACCATATTGTAGATCTTAGCATTATATTTTTGTTGATATTTTGTTTCCCCCTAACTCCATCTGGAGCTCCCGGAATCACCTTTCGAAGCTCAGTAGTTGTTTTGGCATGTGTACATACTAGGCCTCTTAACCTTAATTTTGGTGAAACTACCCCAACTTCTCCAAGCCATTCCATAATATTCCTTAATCATTTCCATGATGTCGAAATACCTTTGAATCACCTCCACATCCATTTTGGCTCTTCTTCTCTATTCCACAAGGCTTCTCCAGCCCTAGGAAGGCCAATGATAGCCCTTCCCAAAATTGCCTCTAGCTTACAATTTTTAATGAACTTCTAAAATCACCTACGAGGAATGAATGGAATTTCCTAAATCACCTAGGGGGATGAGATAATCTTAATTAGGAGGTTACCTGGACTTATTGGATAGACCCGAAGTGCCTTGGAATGATAGGACTTGAAAAAATTAACACATGGGCATAGTTGTTATGCTCGGAAATTGTTAATTTTCCTTGCTGCTCATTTGCATGGGAACATCTACTTAATTTGTTATCTCTGTAATCTGAGCCTATGTCCTTACCAACCTTAATTTTTCTCCATTCAATATTTTTATCTTTATTATTCTTATCTAGAAGAGCTCGTTACATTGTTACCGCTCTTACACCTTGATATTCCTGTCATCGAGCAACTCAGTCTTCTTCCTACTATTATGTCATGCTTCGTATTGATGAGATTAGAATTACCTCCTCTAAAATCACTCTTACGTCATTTTTTATTCCCCATGAATTTCTCCATCCACTTGAACATTGTTATAATTTCATGCACTAGCTAGATGCTTCGACATCTGACTCAATTTCTTGGTGACATGTTCCTTTGGTGGGATTTGTCCCTTGTCTCGCCATCTCATTATTCCCACTTGGCCATGTTCACCTTAATCTCCCATGAACGAAATTCTTATGTTAGATTTACATTTCAAAATTTCCCCTGGAAATGCTCGCTTGGATTTCCCTATTCATGCCTTAACACATGACCAATGTCCCTTCGAGCCCGATGCCATATTCTCCTCATGCCAACCTGGGAAGTTAACTTCAAATTCCCATCGATCGACTCAAAATATTCCTTAGTGAATATTTCTCTACCTATAACTATTCTCAACTCTCCATGGTGTGACATCTGAATGCCAATTTTCCAAGTGATTCAGTCTCATTCTGAAACTGGAATGACACTCTTCGCTTATGAGTTCATCCCGGGACTTCATCACAAGCTTTTATCCTCCATTTAGCTCTACATTATGAGTCATCCCATGTTTCCACATTCAATCTCGAGCCAAATGTGTGTTCACTTGTACACCCATGTATCTTGAGAACTCGTCAATCACTTAGCATTGAATCATGAGATCATTTAATGGATCGCTCATTCTCCACTTCGTCGTCGAGAACCCTTGTGTAAAACTCATTGTATTTCTTTTCTTCAACCCTCCGTATTGCACACCGAGCTCCCATTTACCTTGTCCTTTATTATTTCCTTAGCCAAAATTTTCTCTCGCATGCACCATTTTTCCCACCGAGTTCAATTCATTATATGCTCCAAATCCCGAGGTAAAATTTATAAATCCCCACCCTCTCTACTTTGACCACCGTAGAAAGCTCCACTAACAAGGCTCGAAGTTCAAAATCACCACCTACGACTTGTTCAAACTCACCCATCAACACACTGGCTCATATCAAGCCCACACTTTTTATCTTACACGAGCTACAATGGAGCTCAATTTCTTTCACATTGAGTTGGATCACCGAGCAACTCTAGTTCAATGCTCCCTTATTCTTTAATATTCAACCATTACTTCTTGTCTAAGAAAATTATTTTGCAATTGTCACAAGTGATGTAGGTAAAGTTTGAAAATGATTCTGAAGGGGAAGGTTATGCATGTAGCCTTGCTTTCTACTTGAAATTGAAAATTAATTTGAAACCACAAACTCAGGCTCAATATTATAAATTTTACAACCATTATTCATTTTTTCCTAGGTGGGAAAAAATGAATAACAATAATAAGACGCATTATTAAATAATCACAACTCACTTAACGTATATAATGGAAAAATTAACTTTACGAGTACTACTATACTCCATTGTCAAATACCAATAATATGAATTAAATGTAAATAATATAAGTTTAATGGATTGTAAAAGGATCCCTTAGTGTAATCATTATCACCCTAAGATGAGTTAACGGGAAGGATTATGAAGATTTATCAATATTAATAAGTATAAATCAATGAAAAATTACTAGGTATCTTGTTAATCATCCTAGATTACTTACTTTCTTGGTCTTCATTACGAAACATTAACCATCAAGTTTTTTATGATATACTTAAGGGAACACTTATTCTAAAAAAATGATACGGTGATGTAGGGTGTAGTATTTTTGATTAAATTGGATTAAGGAAAACCATTACTTAACAATAAGATATTGAAATTTTGTTTGAGACGAGTTTCATTCCATATTAGTAGTGGAAAACGTAATAAGCCTAATAATTCTCAATCATGATAGAAATGATTGCAAGAAACAATATTTAAACTAGTTGGTTCAGTGCATCCATGCAAGTAATCATACGAAACTAACAATGATTGATCCACACATAAATTTTTCACCGTAAGCACATAACAGAAAGAATAGTAAGTGAATTAACTATTGTGTAGACAAACGATTTTTGAACTCAAATAACAAGAACAAAATTTCCCTCCTAATTTGGAAATCCTTTATGTTAATTTGTCTTGGAAGTTATTCGGGTATAGTTGGGGTATTACAATTGGTATCAGAGTGAAGGTTCAAACACTTGAATCTCCAGGGTTAATTGGTAGTTAATATCAGGTATTTGGTTGTGTGTGTATAACATGTGTGTAATTTCATTCCATGTTTTCTTGTTATGTGGAGTCTTGTTAATGTACCTCGGTTCACTTGTTATACTTGGTATGTGGCTCGTGACGAGAATATCGTATAGTGGGTTCCTAATTCCTTGTATAGACTTGTATTGTGACAGAAATAACAAATATCTTCAGATTATGGTATATTGATTTCTTAGTATAGTTATTTTGGGTAGTTTCACTATGGATGACACTTGGGAGATAATTATGAAATATATCAGGAGTTATTTGTTTCATTCGGGAGTTCTATCCTTCAGAATTAGTGACGATTGCATCAAACATTTTAGAGATAGAATATCTTATACATGGAAGGATTTGACACTTGCAAGATTTTTTTTCCTCCTTGACACTTGATACATGGCAGTATTTGATAGTTATAATATCTAATAGGTGGAAGTATTTGACACTTCAGTTTTTTGTTTCATTCGTGAGTTCTATCCTTCAGGGGTTTTGACAATTGCATTAGACATTTGACAGTTAGAATATTTCATACGTGGAATTATTTGAGATTTGAGATATTTGGTTTACTCCTTGAAATATTTTACTTATATTTTGACCCTTTCCACCTATTTTCATACTACATTATGTATAGTGGGATGACTCGTCATGGTCAAATAATTATTTGTATGTTAATATATCTTATCCCTGTTCTTGTGCATTTAACAATTGAACATACTTACCCAGTTTCATGAATAACACTATCTCTCTCTATACATTGGTGGTTAACTAATTAAAAATGATTTATCTTTCAAATCATTATATTTCTATACTATTCAATCTTACATTGATGCATTTACCAAATCTATTTTCCTCTCATACCTTATAAACTCTAACCCTTTGAGAACCACAAAAAACACCATTAGACTATTTGACATTATTAATCACATGAATTTCTAAGTGATAAATTTTTTGGAAGAGAACCTTTTGTTCCTAGTCAAGGTGATATTATTTGGGTATATTATTATTATTGGATATAGATGTATTTATTCAGGCCATGCAAATATCTTGTAGGAGATTTGACTCAACCATACATTATAGTAGTTACATTATATTTTTAATATCATGATTATATTCTATGATTTTCACTTGATGTTTTGGTTTCCCCTATTGCGCAGCCATTAAAGGTTGCATAGTGAATGTGATGTCAATATTTCTATGTGTATTTAATTTTTAATTTGGGATTTCGATAAAACCAACATATTATTTAATTTATTTACCGAGAAGTTTTTATATTCTTGTTCATTTTTTCTTTCTTGCAAGATTTTTGAAGTTTGAATATGGCTACTTGACCATTTTCTTTGGCTTCTGAGATTTATTAGTTTTTTTTATTTCTAGAACTTGAAGCTTATGATTTTGAATCCATTTGGCTAAATATTATCAAGAGTTTTGTTTCACCTAATTTGTTGCTAGTTAGAACTGAATGGGAAATAGGCTAGGAGGAATACCTGTGAGATGTAGGTTGAAGGTTAAATGCGCACGTTAATGAATTTTGATCCAATCCGATCATGAAGAGTTTCCCTTTGGCTATGAGGAACGACCTATAAGAAACACAATAATACCACCAAATAACATTAATAATACAGGTTAGTGGACTGCCTAACATGTTCTAGATTTGAGAAGTGTGATGCTTCCTAGAAGGCTATCAATCCACTTTTAAATACAAATTAATGTTACAAATATCATGAAGTAATAAAATCGTACTATAGTTATATGATTTAGGTATCTCATGAAAATACAATAAGTAAATCTAATCTAACAAGAAAGGTTAAGATTAGATCCAGAGGTTTTGGTAGGTTATTCTAGGCTTCACAGGTCTGATGGAGGTTTGGTAAAGGGTCTGGGAATGATTGGGTAAGGTATGGGTTAGTTTTGGTTGATTGGGAGGCTTTTTGGTCAAAATTATAAAATGACACAAAGAAAAATATTGGTCAGGTGACCAATGTCAATATAGGGGTGAAACTGAGAGTGATAGGGTAAACCAACGTCGATGGGGGAAATTGAGAATAACTTAATAAAATGGTTTTTGGTCTTCTTTGTGATTGTACAAAGAGTGAGAAGGGAGTGGTTAGGTTTGTAATATTACTGAGAAGAATCAGGAATGCAGAGGGGGAGGTCATAAAGGGTGAAAATGTTATAGGTGGCTGGGTTGGTAGATTGGTGAGAATATGGAGATAAAGGAATATGGGAAGAAACAAAGTATAATGAAAGAAGTAAAGGATCTATACTTTAAGAAAACACAATATAACTGAAATCACGATTACTTACTTGTATGTACATATCCTATAGGTAAAGTTGGATGGTAGTTTATCTAAGAAGAGATCATGAATTCATTGCCATGACAGTTCTCTCGGTGTGTTCCTGTGAGCATTCCAATGCTCTGGAAGGAGAACCAAATGTTTTCTTGGACCTATGGTTGAGTATTTTGTGTTGTATGGATGCTAGAAGGATTTGGATTTGTGATTGAATGCAATAGAACTCCCAAAACTAAAATGACCAACCTAGGTAAAAGGTTACAAAGTTATATATAAAGGAATCGATGGTGGTTAGGTGACAAACGTTGGTTAAGGGAGATAAGTCTAGGTTTATAAAAATAGGTAGATCTTCCCAGATTTGGCGTCCTTTCCTCGTAGAGTCCACTTAGGAAAGTAGATTTTACATGAGATAAGGTAGAAATAACTTAGGAGAGGTATATATATGTTTAGGAATAAGTTTTAGTTAGTTAGGTCAAGTTAGTGACTCAACACTAGGAGTTATAAATTAGCATTGAGGGTGATGACTTAGTCACTATGAGTTAAATGTCCCTAGAATGGGTCCATGGTGAGGTGAAGGTGTGACGGTGAAATTAATTTAATTAAAATAATTAATAATGAGAAGGTGAATATTAATATGGAGTAATGGGGTCATGGTTAGTTAAATGTGTTACGTTAATTAATTGAAGGGGACAAAGGGGAGTGTGACCAAAATTTGGTGTCGAAAAGCGTAATGTGGATTTTCTTGCACACTTTATGAGTTTGTTCTATCTTGTTGTATGTCATATGAGTTTCGAATGGGGGTACACTCAAGGTGTCATGATTGCATGCATGGTGTTGTAGTAACATGCCCTTGGTATGATACTTAATCCTTTATGGTTGAGAGATTTTAGGATACTCAGTCCTCCTATGTTGGAGTGACACTTATGATATTCAGTCCTATATGGTTGAGATAATTTTATGGCATGTAGTCCTCCTATGGTTGAGTGAAACTTATGATATTTAGCCCTCCTATGGTTGATAAATATATGATAGTTAGTCATTTATGGCTGAGATACTTTTATGGTACTTGTAGAAAATAATCCATACACTTTGATTAATTCTTTAGTCCAAGTCTCATACTACTATTCATATGGTTCTTAAGTGGAAAGAATAATAATTAACCCATGTATTTGGCCTTTTTACATTGCTTTTTGTCATCATTGTTGATATTGCACCTATAATTGTCCAGTTTGTACTGTTATACTCTATTTTTCTTATCTCTAACTAGGGTGCCCAGCCAGGACTGGTCCCCTCTGGGCACCATGATCCTATTTGTACGTTCCTTTCACCTTTTGGGCACTTTATGACTATTTGAACTTCTCATATTTTTGGTGGTCGGCCTTTTCAAGCTTAATAACAAAATAAAAGCAAGAGAACCATATAAATATAAAGTTATGCGACCATAATGAGGCACCAAGCACTAAGAACTTACTATCACCATATAGGTTACATCCATTAAAGGCATATATAGCTACATTTGCATCCATCTAGCTCCACACAAAGCACACAAGGCTAGTTCATCTTTATCAAACTTAATAGGAGGGGGGGTCTATTGTTTCCATGAACACATTTACTACATTCTACATCTAGTTATTTCCTCGCTACTTCACAAAGTATGACTAACAAAAGAGTACCAAGGGAAAAATTACACAACACACATAGTACTAAATTAGGTCTATGATGTAGTGCAGTAATCAGTGAGTAAGTCCACTGTTATGGTAGCTGAGGACAGTCTGACCCCTTCATATGCATCTTGATTTTTTATGGTTTTGATGCTTCTCTTGGGGTTTTGTAGGTGATTATTCCATCTCTAATTTACAACAATATCCAACATAGTTCAAAAAAATTCATGCAATAGGAAGGAAACACTGAAAAACATCCAGCGACACTCCAGAAGATGTTCCTTGGTCATTTCTACAGACTAGGGCACCCAAATCTTAGACTACAACGCTGTACGAATGAAAATTAACACATGAATTTCAGTATGCGATTGACTCCCTGAGGTCATGTGGGTGTAGATGATGTGGAAATTAGATGGCTAAGTGGTAGTGGAATATAATATTGGGTGAAAAGTATGTGGAAATGGTAAGTGAAGGTGGTCAAGGAAATACATTTTTTTCAACTTGCAATCATGGAATTTTCTCGTTAAGCGCAGTGAAAGCCTCTCTAACTTGGGTGGATTGAATGGAGAATTAGGTGAGTAAGTAAACATGGAGGCTCCTATCAATGTCAAGTTATAGAGATATCAAGTCTACTTATTGTGGAAAATTTGGGAAACTGAATGGAATTACGTCAGGTTTACCAATTTATCAAGACAAGGTCATGGAACAAGCAAGAGTGAGAGGTGTGATTCTGTTTAGGTCTATAGACGATTAGCAGGTTATGTCTAAAATGAGAGGGCACGATGAGATTGATCATCTAGGACATCTAACTTCCTAATGATGTCTGGTGGGAGTGGTGATGATCCAAATACTAACACTCTTAATCCAAGATCTATGTCTAATCGACTCTCAGTTCCGTTCGGTTGAGGAATCGTAGGATCAAAACAATAAACTCTATCTAATCATGGTCCTGTTATGGTCATCTAGTGTGGTATGAGATCTATGAACAAGGGCGGTTGGGTAATCTACGCATAGGAGCAGTCCAATAATCGTAAGCCTGATTAGCCACGACGTTTAGCAAGTTGATTTGTTCTATCTTCTCGGTGTATCGAGTTGGTGTTCCAAGGAAAAGGAGACAAATTCTTGTATCAATGTGAGTAAATATCTTTGGTCCATTCGGTTGAGGAACTAATGGATCACAACTGAAATGTTTCTCTTGTGGTAGACCTCTGATGGTCATATAAATGCTCTAGGTAATTTTTAATTTTGTTGTTTTGACCAATAATCGAACACTTTATCATATTTAATGTTTAGAGCTTCTAATTTTTGATTGATTCTTTGTATGTCTCTAGTTATTTTGAAAATGTTGAACCTAAGGCCTTTATCTATGTCTATAAGTGGAACTACAAGGTTTGGTTGTGGTATTATTGGTTCAAAACAAAAGTCTCTAGGTTCTCTGGGACCCATAATTGTCATATGAAATGTGACTGCATCTCATTAATCAAATCAAACTATAAAATAAATCAAATCTAAAGTATATTTTGTATTTTCCAAAATATAAATGAATAAAGAAAATGAATGATTAATATAATAGAATAAATATTTTTGGATTGGTTTTTTGATATTTTAACCAATAATTCTAATCTAATAAATGAAATCTAATACACATAATCCACTAGATGTGGATAATTAGTTGTACAAGTATTTGAATTTAAATCTAAAATAACTAACTAATTCAATCAATACCCTTAAACCTACCTTAGAGGTGAGGAAAAAACCATAGCTTCAAAGAAGCTATTGTTCCCCACAACTTCATTGGTAATGTTGAAAGGAAGCTTTCTAATGGTTTGATCTATTTGCAATTACTTGAATAATCAAAATGAAAGGATTTCACTACTCTATTTGATATGGATTGCTAATGAATAAAGTCAAAAATTAACAATTTGAACAAATGAGGAAAAACAAACAAATAATTCCAACCTGGATAAGCAAGAGCTTTGGTAAATTTGGTTGTATCTATTCTTGTCCCCTTAATTTATCCTTTCTTTCACTGTGTGTCTATATGAGTCCAAGGAATTGGGAATGCAGAGGCAACAACAGGAGAAGGAACTTGATAAATGACAACTTGAAGGTAAATCTAGTTGTAATGTAAGTAGAAGATGGATAACACAAGTGAATAGAGCTTTGTTTTGCAATTTGTAGTAGGATTGTTATAGTAGTACTATGCAAGATACACAAAATTATCAGGCCATTTTCTTGAATAAAAGCATTGAATATATAGGAATTAGCTAGGATGTGCCTTCATACACAAGGAAACCTTGGAGTGCCAAATCATTGGGTGAAGGGGTAGTTCAAACTAATTAAATCTATTTAAAAATTGAAGAGGGATGGAATATCATGAAAACAAGACTATTTTTAGGCAATTGGATCACAAAAACACATTGGAAGTCAAGTTAAGTGAAATTTCATGTGTTTAAATCATGCGGGAAGGGTTTTAGAAAAAATGTGCAGGACCTCCTCTCTGCACAAGGTGATGATTGCAAAACCACTGCCCTATCCTTAGTGGCAGTCACAAAAGTACCACCCTACCTGGGGTAGCATTTACAGAACCACCACCTAGGAAGGGCAGCAGTTTTGAAACCAAAGGCCAAAACATAGAGAGAAAGAAGCGGGAAGCTAGAAGGAAGTGTGGAAAAGTTAAGTACAAGTGTCTAGGCTATAATTATACACTGCGAATGAGCTTAGGAACTCGAACACCTTCTGAAAGGACATGAATCATCATTGGGGATTGTTTGTAAATATTTTTTCGACAACGTAGTACATGAAAAATTGGGTGTGTACATATTTCCCCCTCAAAGAAGTGTCTTAGCCATGAAGAGGCATAAAATGTAGAGTTTGAGTATGGCGTTCTTGAAATGGGGAGTTATAATTTATACCTGACATGCCCATATGTCAAAAATTTTCCATCTGAACACCCACTACCTATAAAAAGATAAGAAGACTCAAGTGCAGATAGATAAAATATAAAAAAAAAATGCTAAACTAAAATGACAAGAGGACTTACCATTTTCATGGGGATATGGAAATGTACCTTCTTTGATGCTCCATTCCTATGAACCATGCACTCAAAATGAAGTTAAAACAACATATATATCTATATATATATATATATATATATATATATATACATATATTCAAACAAACTCTTTTTCCAATTCATTTGCACATATTGACTTGGTGATTTTTGAGCTCTAGACCCACAATGACTGTTTTTGATGAGAGTGACAGTCAAAATATTTGTTGCAAGATAGTGATCATGCCTTCACAACTGGGAGATCGACCTACATCGTCTAAGGTTAGTTTTTCTCACTTTTTTATTTTGAAACCCAAAATATTAAAAGTTTAAAATATGTGTAGGAGGGGTTATTTTCAAATAATTTTGTGTTTAAAATAGTCTCTAGGGGGGCCACCCTTAGGGTAGTCATTTTTTTAATTCAAAATTATGTATTTTTGGTTTTTGTGCATTTTTTAGGGAAATAAACATGTGTAGTGATTTTGTACGGAACCGCCACCCTAAGAAGGGTAGCAGTTATAGGATCTCCACCTTGATAGGGTGGCAGTTATTAAACCACCACCTTGACAAGGTGGAGATAAAAAAAATTGCCACCATGTAGAGGGCGGCGGGTTTGCGACAGAATGCAAAAAAACTTTCTTAAGGCCATTTTTTTTTTTGAATTTTTAGTGTTTTGTCGTGTTTTTGATGATCTTGTCTCTTGAAATGTGTCACTAAATTGCTCTTTTTCTATGTTTTGGTGGACGTAAAAGAAGGAAGAGTACATCCATTGGAGTCACAAGAGGGAGTCTGACTGGCTCCCAGAGGTTTTAGATCAGTTGACTTAGGACACGATTGACACTCTATAGAAAGTGGGAATATGGAGGATTGCACGGGTGCCCCATGTCACTCCTACCAGTCATATACTATATGAACTGTTCTCTTATTGGGATGTAGACTGGAATACCTTCCAGTTTTTGGGTACCAGGAGTGTGAGTGGATGATAACATTAGAGGATGTATATTAGATACTTGGAGTTTCGATACTTGGGAGGAGGATGACTCTTGAGATAGGAGGATCTAGAGCCACAATTACTCTTTGGGCTACATATATGGGTGATGTTGTGGTGTCATTTAGTTCGAAAAAGGGTACGAAGGTGTATGATCTATTTCCATTGATCCCTTTCCCACTATCTGTAAGGCAATCATGGGCATTTTGGCTTCGTGGTTATTTAGGGACATGGGAGGTGATACATTGTTATACTATTAGGCTCGTATTATCACACAGATTGAGCCATATGGTTGTATCTATGCTTGGGGGGGCTGATATCCTTGACAACACTTATCATGATTTATACCGGATTGTCAGGTTATAGGGACAATCTTTGAGCCACCCTACATTGGTTGTGAGCTGGGTGTATGAATAAATCATATCCTATGGGAGGGAAGTGTGATTATAGGACCCAGGGGCTAGTAGGGCCTCTCAATGGATGACGATGTCAGTTCTCAGAGGGCCCCTCTTGAAGTCAAGAAACATCAATAGGTTGAGAAAGATGCTTAGAGATAGATAAATTAGAATTCGAGTCATTTTGTAGCTGGGGATGGATTTGACTGACTCTTTGTCACTCAAGCTTGGAACAATTAGGTAGCAACATGCAAAGGGTTTGACCTACCCTCAGTACTTTTGGTTGTGGCTTCAACCAGGGTGAGAGGACCCATGTTTTTTACCTTTATTTGTGACAGATGTAAATGGATCGGCTATACTAGACTTTCCCTCTATGATATTTGAAATAAAACCTTAAGAAGACATGGTCAATGCAAGATAATATAATTCTCGTGAGTTGTCACTCTAGAGAATGAAGATGTCTTCTAAACAAGGTCTAGGTTACTAAAGACACCCTATAAGACCTGATTTCTCCTACACATTTTGAGTAAAGGATGGGTAAATTAAAAAAATCTCCTTAGCATTTATGGATAAACAATGCAAGCAAGGGTAAATCCTATAGGATTTATCATTTATAGATAAATCAGGATAAATTTTATTATACAAAATTCTTAAGAACTTTAAACAAAGGTTGGAAAACATACTAAGCAAGATGATAAAAACACTTCAAATAATAAAAAATTAACCCTCAACCAGAAGAGGCACACCCATGGAAGCCCAAAGATGCACAATTTCACACATTATTTGAGAAATTGACATAAAATATCATGTCAAAGACTTAAATAAACATCAGAGATCCCTAGTTCATCATGCTTAAGATACACTCATATACTAATATACAATCTATATCAACAAGATGGAAATAAAGTGAGTTTAAATTGTTTATTGCATGATGAAAGGAAAACTCTTCTCACAACATAGTTGCAAATACCACAATACTACAATGAGGATAAGATCTTGTGTGATTAAGAGGAACTCCTAACATAAGATTGCAACAGGGACATGCATAACTACCTGAAACATCTCAAAATGAAAGATAACACAACGCTGATCATGATTAACATAATTAAATCAAGGTTCATCAAATTTATCAACAAGGGAAATTTTTATTTACATTCTCAAATCTTGTCAATGGATAAACACTTCCAACCGTATTGGCATGATTAAATTTGAAAAACACAAAGGAAATAACAAGTTTCTCAAATAATCTCTTGGAAAATGGTTTTTTACTCAACTCTCTCTTTTCATCGAACAATTCTAATTTTTTTTTAACCCCCCAGCTTATGTGTGATAATATTTGGTGCCTTTTATACCATTCAACTCACTCACTAACCTTCAAAATTTTCCCCAAAAGAATAAGAAATATAACAAGGAATATTTACCTTTACAATATTCATTTTAAAACACGCCACTGCTTTGAAAATTCTTCACTTCATACTTCTAAGTGTACAAAATGCGAGTCTTTTCAATTGGTTCCGTTTTTTTTACTGGGATACTGGGTCATCAATTTTGGTAGATTATTTTAATCATTCTTTCCATATATTTATTGGATAATCACTTTTGATGACCTTTGAGAACTTTCAGATGATTCTTATTTGACATATATCCTCATCTACTTCCCAAAAATCCATCTTGGGTGTTCAGCACTCCATTTCATGTCTTATTGGCTTAATTATCAGACATGGTTCTTGTCAAATCGTATTGATTCACTAGTTCTGCTTATTCCTAATCCCTTCCAAATCTTAAATATTCTTTTTGCAAGTTGAGAAAAATATTCTTTCATCTCATGGGAAATATTTCTCTTAATCAGAAAAATATGCACCCCTTTCACTATAAAACCCAGTTTTATTCCATCACTAGAGATGCATTACTTTTCTTATCCTGTAACTTGGGAAAATTTTCATAGCCTCCTACTAGCAACATGGTGAGATTAATTGTGGTAAATAATTTGAAATAAATTTCTTCAGAAGATTTGAATCAAATCTTCGACCTGAGTGGTCCTGATGAGGATTTTTTTAGGGCCTTGTTTGACATAGAATGTGCAAGAGACACCAAAGGACCCTTGACTTATCGACAGGTCTGGCTAGTGCTTCTTACAAGGCTGATTAGGATCAATATTGTATTCATAACCTTTTAATTCATGTACTTTCATCTCTTTCGATGAGAACATCTGAAGGATCTTGAAGACTTAAAGAAATTATGGATTGAGAGAAGGCCCCAAGTGTCTAGGAAAACTGACTTTCAATGTCCATTCTTATGTGATGAAGAGATTTGTATTAAAGGAGATTCCAAAGGAATCATATGTGTTATAAGAGAAATCTGCCATTGACACTGTGTCTGCCATCTCTCACAAGGTGGATGAATTAGAGAAGAGGATCATATCTCTGAAGAAAGGACAAATAAAAACTGTACCCTCACAACCAAGTTCAATACAAGCATCATCTTCAGGAAAGAGAAGAGGTGAATCAAGTCCTCAGCCCCCAATCATTATCTCAAATGGAGAAGAGGAGTTGTCCATATCTTCTCTTCATTTAAGAGTAACAAACTCCTCTGAATTGAGAAAAAATGGGTAGATTTTTGTTCAGTTATCCACTTGTTCAGTGCATCATGCTCCTCAATTAGAGAATGAATTTTTGGGACCTTAGCCAGTTCTTTCTCTAAAAGAATGCCCACCCCACACAAGGAAATGGGAAGCTGGGTCAAGATAAAGACCTCATAATCTACCTGGTCTATAAGGTGCAGTACTTTCCATTCTAGTTACCCCAAATGTACCCTCTCAATCCTATCCTAGGACGTTAATCCTTCACAAGGGGAAGGGAAAAAAAAACCTTCTTCACAGAGTGGTTTGGATCTTCTGACTGGGTATCCTCTCATCAGAAGAAAATTGAGCTAGTAAAGATTATGGGCAGTCCTAGAATTTATGTCAAGTCATTGATGGACATGGGGATGTTCTAAGATCTAGCAGGGTTTTTCATATTTTTCCAGATGACACACGGCTCAAGTGAATTCATAGTGAGGAAGAATAAGTTATTGAACAAAATTCCTCCATTAGGGGGAAGTTTTGAAGAGGGAATAAAAGACATTTTAAAATTGTTTTTCCATTGTTGTCTTTATTTTTGACATGTATAAAAGCCTTTTTTTCCATGGGAAAGGGTTCCTATAAAACCCCATTTTTTTCCTTTTTCAACATGCAAGAAGCACAAATATCAAAATATTTTTATATGTTTATACAAATGTATATTGAATTTTATCTAAGTCATATAAAACTAATACACTATTACCATTTCATAATTGATATAGGAAAACAATGAATTTTAGAGTAAAAATTATCCTCAATGAAACATAAATATCAATTAAAACAACAATTTAGAAAGAAAGTACAACTTTAAGAAAAAAAAACTTAAGATTGTTCATTATTTCTTATGTTTGCATCCTTTTCTTCTTTAGTTTCCACTCCTACATCCCATTCTTTTGTTAATATTTCCACGTATGCATCATATCTTTGGAAAAGCTCATTTATTTCATCCTCATCTATCCCATTGTGGTGTTGAAATATTAATTTATGTCTAGCTATTGCATCCATACAATGACCCGTCTTCTGATTATATTCTAGTGGCCTAGCTTTCAACTTTGTAATTCTATTTTCAATTTTTCTTGTTGTTTTAATTACTTCATAAGAGAAATAATCTTTCTAAATATTCTTCTCAAAAGAGTTAAACAAGAAATCAATCTTTGAATCACCATAACACTTTTCAAATTTTTCAGACACCATGTCTTCTAGTTTCAAATTGATGGCATCAAGAGTGTCATCAACCCAATTTCTTTTAACTTCGAGCTTTTCGTTGATCTCATTTGAAGTTTTCTACTCTGATTTTTTGCTAATTCCTCCATGGCATGCCAACTTCCTCTAAACTCTGTTGGAACAATCCCTTCCTTTTCATCCAATTCATCACTAATCCAGGTTATTCGGTCCAATTTGGGAAAAATTCCCTCAAATTAGAAGATTTCATTGTCACATTGCACATTTATCTCATCAATCTCATAAAGACTATTCTTGAGTTCTTCATACTTTTCTCTAGCTTCTTCAATTTCTTATTTCCCCCTTTTATTAACTTCTTAATCCATGTGTCTGCAACTTGAACCTTCTTGATAGATTTATCAATATATTCCAATTCTTCAGGGGTATTCACATAGGTATCTGCTTGAGTATTACTAGGTTTCCCAATTAACTGTTGTAAAATAGAACTTAAGGATTTGACCTATTCGTTCAACTAATTTTTTATGACCTTTTCTTCATCCACCTTTTTCAACAGGTCATTTACTACCTCTGATACTCCCTATTTTAATTGATCTCTTGAAGGTTTTCCTAAAGGAATGATTTGAACACTGTAGTCATTAGTTGTTACATTGTCTCTAGTTTTTCCTTCACAAGGGATTACTGTTTCTAGAGTTTTTGACCCCAATGAATCAATATGAGTCTTGGTAATAACCCTAGCCCTTTTGGAGGTTCTCACCATCTTTGGAAAATATAATGTAGTAAGATCAATGGCTTGAAGAGGAAGAAATTCTCTTTCCTCATTTGAAATCAATTCTCCAATCCATCCCTTTGCAATACTTGTCTCAGCCTTTCTTTCTTGAAATTATTGTTGGGGTTTCTTGAGGACAACCATCAATTGCTTGAATACTCCTTGTCCATTCTGGCTAATGATTTTACCTAGTTTTCACCATCTATTAAATATCTCAATAGAAATTTCCCTGCTCTCACCCTATACTGGCAATTCCTTCAATTGCCCTTATCCTTGATCTGGATCTTGGGATTGATCAACCTCCTTTTGATTTATACTAGTAGTTGGGATATATTCTTTCCTAATCTCTCTAATTGATGCAACCTTATATTAAGGTTATCCCCTGATGTTTTCTTGAACCAATAATCGACTTGCAGATTCCTCCTTCCCATCACATAGTTCTAACTTTTTTAAAGATTGTTGGGTGGGAATCTTACTATCATCATGTTCTAATGATATCTTAGGGTGTGTCATGGTGTAATGCTCACCTGATGAAAACTCCATATTCCAATCTAGAGACTGAATATTTATAGGAACAATAATTTCCTCTCTAATAATTACATCTTGTGTGACTTCTATTGTATTTTGGAAGATATATTTCCATGCTTGACAAGGCTCATCATCCTTGGTGGTTTTGACATAATGGGAAACAAATTATTCCACCAATAAATCTAAATTTATATCCTCTCCACTGAGAAACTTTTGTTTGTTTGAATCTGAAGTCATTTGACCTATAGAAGAATTTTATGATGTTTGGATCTTGATTTCACCGGTTGAACACATGAGTGATCTCTTCCAATTCTTTATTTATTTGAAGATTGTCTGCTGGTTTTGCTATTTTTTCATCAATAGATACATCAAGTGCATCCAATGTAGAGAAAATATTCACCAGTTTCAACATCTATGACATCTACCTGAGCCTTTGCAGACTCCTGCAATATTTCAAACAAAGGTATATTCACATCCTCACTAGCTAAAGTTTCAGATGTTTTCATACATGGAATTATAATTTTACTTATCTACTGAATTAGATGAAATATTGCCTTGGGTAATTTTATCCTGAGTGCTTCTCATTGTCACTTCTTACAAAGGGAAAAATGAGGAAAAAGGCACTGATTGCTCCACATGTGGTACTGGTGCAACATGTTGTGTCTGAGAAAAATCATTCCTCTCATGTTAAGTTGGATCAATCACCATGTCTCTATGTTTATGTTTCTTAGGTGTATGGGCACCTTCTCTTACCAGAATAGGCTCATAGACAACCTTGTGTCTCTTATGTTCCCTTTTGAATTTTTTTGAGGCCTAGTCTTGCTTTTCGTTTATCTTTATGTGGCATAGTTTGAGAATGAACACTTGATATAGCCCCACTCATTAATTTTTTAGCACTATGAGGTTTTCAAAAAATACCTGAAGGAACCAAATGTGATGCCAAACCTTTCTCTTTTTATTGAAGTGGTGTTGAAAAAGCAATAGGAGCATTCTCCATATATTTCAGGAGCATTTCCTGAGTCTTTTGCCTCAGAGAGGATATAGAAGTACTAGTCCCACTAGTGGTTGAATTCCATTCATCTATAAGTTCAGAAGTGGACCTCTTTGAAGGCAACTGAGGAGATTTTTCTCCCAAAGGATCAATTCTATCAGCCTCTTCTCTTAGGAGAGGAATATCATCATTTAAGTTTCCCAAATCCCTGAAGTTGTTTAGGATTCTTGTATTTTGGAATGATAAATCAATATTATTTTTAGCCAACCAATTTACAGTTCTCCTCATCACATCAGTTATCTAAAAATAAGAATCATATGATTTTGTTTCATTTTAGTTTAAAGGGGATATAGGTTGTCCCTCCACCTTTTGATCAAGACAGTACTTACTCACTGTATGTGGATCATCCACAATTCTCTCAGGGATAACTAAAATATTGAAGTCTATGATTTATGTAAGGGTCATTCTAGAGAAATATCTCAATATGAACTCTTCCTCATCTCTACAATTCATCCAATAGTCCTCAAAATGAGGCTCATGTTAAAAAATGTTTGCAATATTATTGAACACCCACATGATATCGTAGTTATCTCTTGTATAAAACTTTTCCATCTCAAACCTTTTCAATTCATCTGCAATTAACTTGCCCTTTATAATTGAAAGGCATGAGTACTTTCCAATTCTGATGGGGAACTTAATATTTGTCTTATGGTTCCCAACAATCAATTTGTGAACTGGTGTTAATTACCTTGTCAGTTCACACAAATCCATTTTACCATCTAAGTATCTAGGTAACTTACAATGCTTACCTTCAAAACCACTAACTCTTATATATGTGAATTTCTTGTAATGAATGAAATAACACCCATATTCCATAATCACTAGCCTAATGTGCTAAAAAATCCTATACTGCCCCCATTCTAGTTTAAAAAGACATATAATTAGTGCAAAGAAGGTGTCATTTACCAATCTTACATTCCCACTCCAATTAACCAGCTACAGCTGGGGAAAAATCTCATGCATTTTGTATTGTTTAGAATAAGAACATGGAAAAAGGCCAGGGAAATGTATATGTCTTGTAACATTGTAAATTAGGTAGGTCATCACGTAAAATTCTAATTATGAGGTATCACCCATCTCTATTTTTGCGGTCAAGGTAACCATGTGGCTATGAAGTGCTTCTACAATAAAATTATCCTAACAGATGCTCCGCTTCCTTTCCAAAATTATCCACATGTAGGTGGACATCCATTCCTTAAACTCATTTGTAGTTTCCAATCCAGCCATTCGACTTAATAATATAATAACATCTTTTGATTCTTCAAAAATTGTTCCCTAACCAATCTTTTAGGGATTTGAGTTTTTTCCTTTTCTTCTACTAGGATCCATTTTGTATTTATGAGATTAGCATAATCTTTTTTCTTTTCCTCATAATCTCATAAATCTAACCTGATACGCAAGGTTATTGGGTTTGTTATCACAGGTAACTTGATTATTATCCTAATAGCTGCAGGCATCAATGTCAAGACTAAATCACCACTTCCATCTAGAAATTCCATTTTTTTGTGTAATAGTTCATAGCGTAATGCCATACCAATTCTAGGAAATGAGATGATGGTGGAACATGACCAAATAAAGTGATACAAATATCTTGAATTTCTTTCATAGACTCACTCTTATTAGGGCTACTCAATCTCTAAATAACATCTTTTAAGTCACAATTCATTAAGTTTGTGTCTGTAATTTTATCTAAATAACTTGTGATTCTAGATGCAACTGAGAATGAGGATGGCATGGTTTTCATCTTTAAAACCCTAGCTTTACTTCAAATTTCTTTCCAATAAAATAAAAGCACAAGAGTTCCTTAGTTCTTACCGATTTTCCCATGAATGTCTGAGAAATTCAACCTCAATTCGAAAGATTTTCAATCTTCTGGTTCATAATTCGAGCTCCATGGTCAAATTCACAATATTCCTCAATGAAAATTACTAACAATGGCAACCAAATCTCAACAATTGATAATAAAAGGATCAAGGCATTTCAACACTTTAAAAGCGTCCTTGATTTGTGCAAAATGCATCGATGGCTACATAAATTAATGAATTGCATCGTGGCCATTCATTCCACTTTTTTGAATTTTAAAAGTGATCCATTCGCGTGGAAAAGTCTTATGCCAATGCAGGCTCAAAGAGATTCTTTGTATTTTTGTTGTGTGTTAAAAAACATACACTTTTAGTCATTTGACCCAATTATCTACCTTAGACTTTCAATTTGAGCTTAATACATGGTTGTACCTAAATGATAGCGGAGATACGGGCCCTTTATAAAGTTTTGTTCCTTTTTCAATTTAAACCAAAAGTATCAATTTTCTCCGATGACCCGATTCCCTGCTCCTTACATAAGAAAGAGCCACGTTTTTTTTTGTGGGCATCGGGAGCTTTTTTGTAATTTTGTAAATTAATACCTTGGTGTGTGAAAATAAAACTATGCCCCAATCCTCTGCATCCATCCCACTTATGACAAGTGTATAGTTTTGGAGGTAGATTAAAAAAATCGTTTGTACACTTTTTGATTGCAAATATTTGGAGGAATATTCGTTGAGCCGCGAGACCTAATTTGCATATAGTGAATGTTATAGAAATTTATAATTTTACAACTTAAACCATCTATACCACATCCAACTGGGAAGTGCCACGTAGCAACGGGCGGTGGAACAAAATACAAAACTATTGACATGATCAAGGAGAACCTCACATAGGTAATTTTTTTTATTTTTTAGACCCGATTCATGATCGGTTTTTTGCAAGGGTTTTAAAAAATAATACATATCCAAACATGATCCTCGACCAAAAAGAGGAATAAAAATCAACACACAGGAGAATCAAAATAATTTAATCAATGATTGTAACCTTTCAAACTCGTGCCCCTCACAAGAAAACAAAAGAAAAAACAAACGTCAAAAGAAAATTTCAAACAAAAAGGGGAAATATTAATTTGAGCACCAACATCATCAAAGGCTCTACGATAGAGCACCTATTCCAGAATCACATATTTAGTAGCTATGATGCATAACCGTCTCCTTTGTTGATATGTATCCCCTTATGGGTATGCCTTATCTACAATGAGGTTGATTATGTTAGTGTACCAATGGAATGCAGTGATAGGGGGCTTGGTTTCCACATAGTATATACATTCATCGGGAAATTCTAAATCGACCAAGTTGTCTCTGTCCAATGAGTTATCAAAAAAACCAATCCACAATAATTTTTCCTTTTACAAAATTTTGATTGACGAAGGCCAACTGAAATTATCCCATTAGCATTATAAAGAATCTATCCTTTTTAGATAGCAAACCTTGCATTAGAAAAGTCTGCAAATGATCGATTTTGAAAATCACTATTGTTTCCTAGTTTAGCATATAATGTCTCAACTGTTTTGTTGTAAACACTATAGCTAATTATTCCTTTTTTTTTCTGAGTGTAGTGTGTCTCATATTCAAGTATTGTTTGAATGATAAAATAGACTACATGTTCATGTTTATCATTATCTTCTTGAGCTAACATGTAAGGTAGCGAGACATCTGTGGCCCTTGAATATAGAATTAGGGGCCGGTCCAACTTAGGAGGCATGAGCGTAGTAGGTGAGAGTAAGAATAATTTTATGTATTCAAACGATTTATGACATTCATCTATCCACATATTACAATAATCCTTTTTCAAAAGATTATTTATAGGGTGAATAGTAAAGTTTAAATCGGGTATAAACCTCCACATTGCACTGCGTTTCCCAAGAAAATACCTTATGCCAGATTCATTCAATGCTGGGGTCATTTATAATATAGTTCATTTTTTTGTTGGATACACATCAATCCCTGATGAAGAGACGATGTATCCAATAAATTTCCCTCTTGTTACACTAAATACACATTTCTTAGGATTTAGCATGATGCCGTATTCGATTAACCAAGAGAGAATTATGTGAAGCACCTTGGGGTGATCATTGTGTTTTCTAGCCTTGGATAGAAGGTCATCAACGTAAGACTCCAAAATATTATGAATAAGATCATGGAAAATATATGTCATGGAACATTGGTAAGTTATAACAGCATTCTTTAGGCTGAATGAAATGACTTTGTAACAATAGGTTCCCCAAGGAGTGATATAAGTTGTCTTTGTTTGATCCTCCTCACAAATCTTAATTTATTTGTACCCAGAAAACCCATCCATGAGAGATAATAACTCATAACCAGTTGCGTCAATAATAACATCGATGGATGGCAGTGGAAAATCATCCTTGGGACATGCTTTTTTAATGTCTCAAAATTTAATACAAATGTGGATCTTTTTGATTTTTTTAGAACAGGGATGATGTTGGATACCTATTGTGAGTAGTCAACTAGTTTGATGAACCCTACTTGTAAGAGTTTCATCACTTCCTCTTTTACCATGAGAGCCACCTTTGGCTTCTAGGCCTTGACTTTTGGTTAATCAACTTAGCATATGGCTTGGTGATGAGATAATGGACTGAAAAATTAGGATAAATTCCCATCATCTCCTTTTAATTAAACAAGAAGGATTTTTAGTGTTCTTTAAGGATTTGTATGTGTATTTTTATCTCCTCTTCCATTAGAGAAGATCCTAGCTTCAGAATTGTCGGTTCTTCCTCTGTCCTGATAGTTATATCAATCATCCATTCAATCAATGAGGTGTTACCCTCCTTAAACTCATGTAGGATTGGAGGTATTTCAATATCCCCCTCTTCCCCTACCTCATAAATTTCAAGACCTTCCTTAGGGAAAGACTCTATCATGGGATTTCCAAAGTAGGAAGAAGAGTGTGGGATAAGAGAAAGGTCAATCTCATGGTTAGTGAGATGTAATTCTACATAAGAATTCAAATATCCAAGAGTTGCTTTATCATTTTCAACATGGTCTGGGGTGGTAGTCTCACTCTCAGCTTCTACATACATCAACTTTAGAGTTGTTGGTATTTTACAAACCAAAGGTTCAATGCGAACTAAAACTATGAAGCTTCTATCTTCCAATTCACTATTTGGGGTGAAGTGGGAAGCAGAAGTTTCTATAGAATCCATGAGAATATTTTTTTCTTTTGGAACCGCTTCAATTGATATGAAGTCAAAACCCTTTGTTATATTAAGCACTACCATTTTGTAGAGTCTCAGATGTTTGGCGCTAGTTTCATATACTTTAGACACTTGGTTTACGGCTATTTGTGAATCACCTAACACTCTAATGTTACAAGAAACCATCCTTTTGGTTATAATGAGACCAATAAGAAGGGATTTATACTCAGCTCCATTGTTTGTAGACTCAAAGTTTAACTTGAATGTGAATGACATAACCCTTCCCTCAGAAGAAGTAAGGATCACATCTGCCCCAACGCTAAAATGATATTTTTCTCTATCGAAATGGAAAGTCCAAAAATTACCTGAGAAGATGGATGTTGGATCATTATTCGTATCTTCTTCCTTCATTTATTTCACCTCTACCATGTAAAATTAATATTCTAGGAGAGATTTGAGTCCTGAGGCATGTCATATGCCCATAAAATCAAATGGAAGGGGAATGGGTAGATCCTTCTCCAACAGTTAGAAAATATTTTTTGTGGTTTCTAACAAAAATATCTCTATGACAACGATTTCATCCTTGAATACAGGGATGCCCTCGATCAAGCCTGTGACTTGTAAATATGTTGTGGGAACTAATATTACTTCCAATTTTGAACTATCTTGTTTGCTAAGTTGGTTTTTCGGAAGCTCGAACTAAGAATGGAATCCTAGTTTCTTCTCCAAAATCACTAGGTGTGTATCAAAAGTTTTTGGGTGACCATGTGCTTCGAATACCTTCCCTAAATGTAGGTATATTACTTCTTGAAACAATGTGGAGGGAATCTCCTTCATGCGATGTATCCATGGATGGTAGAGAATCATATTATAGTTGGTTTCCCAATCTATAATATAGAACTCAGTGATAACCGTCTTGGGTCCTAAGGTAACCAATAATACTATAGTCCTTATTGAATTTTCCTTGAGGCTATCATAGTTCCTCAATGTATTTCGTGTTGAGGAACATTTTTTTTCTCCATATCCTAGTTTTTGGAGAAAAGTGAAGGGGACTTTGTTAACTTCTACCCCATTTTCAACCATTACGCATTTAACGTAGCTATTATAGATCCATGTTTGTAAAAGAAACATTGGGTCACCTCTACATGCTATTTTGGCATCTGTTGGTATTTTGATAATCTCAAACACAAATCCAACATCCCTCTCCAGTTTCCTAGGAGGATAGACGTCCAAGTCTATGTCATTTACTTGTGTTTCCGAAGTGGGAGTAACATTGATCAAATGACCAAGACCCAGTGCTTCTAACAAAGAAGCTCTTTGAGTAGGTGAGTTCTTTAAGAAATCCAAAAAGCAAATGTGAGTAAATGTCTTCATTAAGTAATTGATTAAATCATATGCCCCTATCGGGTTCACAAGTGTTTTCCGAATGTTTTCCAATATCGATGGGTAAATGGGTGTGGGTTACGATGAATAATCTTGATCCCTAGTGATAGCATTTACCTTAGGCTCAGTTTCTAACTCTACAAGTCCCACAAATTTAATTTGTTAACAAGCATCTAAAGGAGGTGCCACTAGTAGGTTTGATGAAGTTGAAGCTTCATGATCGTTAGCCCCCAC
This sequence comes from Taxus chinensis, assembly GCA_019776745.2. Taxonomy (NCBI): domain Eukaryota; kingdom Viridiplantae; phylum Streptophyta; class Pinopsida; order Cupressales; family Taxaceae; genus Taxus; species Taxus chinensis. Next base: position 764,435,517 of record CM034153.1, read on the forward strand.
GAAAATACCCTTGCTTAAACCACGGAGATCTATTTTACCATCCTTAGGGAGTGTGGGAAGAGCATAATTAAAGATCCTAAGTAGTGTGTTTTGAGGGGAAATTGTCCCTGGGTACGTGTTTTGTGTTGGTGTTGTCGTTTTTTCAAGAAAAATATCCATAAAGAGTTGTCTTTGGTATTCTAGAAAACATTGTAGAAACTCGCTACAATCATTGCACATTCTTGCATCATGCCCGCGGACCCTGTGAAAACCACAATATAAATTGGGATTGTAATCCCAAAGTCTTTGGTTTGCATTCTGTTGTGGTTTGAAATTTTGATTATTTTTTAACTACTAATTGTTATAATTAAAATTTGGGGCGCATTGCCCCTGATTTTGAAATTGGTTTGGGTACCGGCTTGGGTACTATCTTGGGCCTTGGGTCTTCACTTTTTCTTGTTGTGGCTATTATTTTATTTTTGGATAGTTAAACTCCACAACATTAATCGTTGGCATTAAATTGTTTTTTCTCTTTGGTTATTTCCATTTTTGTTGTTACTAGTGTTTGCACTGGGTGTGCTAACAATGTTTGGTTTCTTTAGGTAATCTGTAACACCATCAGTTGTAACTCCATGATTCTTGTTGAGGACCTTTGGTCCCTAATTATTTTTCATGTTGTTAGGGTAACCAGAGTTACCTTGGTTAGGAGTGACTAACCTCCCATTTTTTCAGAGGTCTTACGACCATTGTCTATGGCTGCTTGATCAATTCAGAGAGCAACCTTTAGTAACTCTTCATAGCTTCTTAGTGGGAATTTTTTGATTTCTTTCTTTGTTTCCCTATTAAGGGAGTGAAGAAATAGGTCACAAAGCTCTATTTGATCAATATTGGGAATGTTAGCTGAAGAATAGAGGACTTGCACCCACTTTTGGATAAAGTGGGAAGCTAATTCATTATGCTCTTGTTTTATATGAAGGGATTCTCTAATTCCTATTCTCAACAATTCATTCATGTAAAATTCTTTAATAAAATCTGATACACGTTACTTGAAAGAGTATATCGATGCCTCTAGTATCCTATAATACCAATTGATAGTGATGCCTTCTAATGTCTTATGGAAAATCTTCATAACCACTACATCCCATGCGAGTAGCTCTTGAACGGTAGTTGTGTAAGATTTTATGTGTGTGTTAGGATCACCATCCCCCTTGAATTTTGGAAGGTATAGAAATGGTCTTGGGAGCATGACACTCCGTACAAAGAAATTGAGGGGTTCCTTGATATATTAAGAATAAGTTCACATTACATATGACTCAACTATTAATGATACCAACCGGGGAGGTGGAGGTGGTATCGGTTGTTGAAATGGTGCAACATATACATTTTTTTGGGCATAAGTAATCCCTTGTAGTTGACCATATGGAGATTGATAAGAATAAATGTCCCACTATGGTGATTTATAATACATGTGCATGTAAAGGTGTGGATTGTTTTGATACAGATTTTGAGGCATAAATATAGGGAATGCTACATTTCTAGATGGCATGGAATTTGAGAATGCACTTCCAGCTAGTGTGTTTGGTGGGTATCTTTATGTAGCAGGAGGGGCATACCCAAGGTTCCCAACCTGGTTAAGAGATCCTCGAGGCTAGTAACACCAGTGTAAACTAGACGATTATGTGCAGTAGGTGCTTGGCCATAAATATGTGGATAGAAATGAATTTTTCCTTGTCCAGTATGTGAATTTTGAGTGTTTTGAACAAGTTCCAATTCTCTGACTTTGTCTACTAATGTGAATATGAAATCACCTGTTGAAGGGGTGGAAATTTTTTTTGGCATATGTTGTTGAACCTTTATAGGTTGCTGAGGAATATGATATGCCTGTATAAATTACTCGTTATTATTCCACCCCTCATTAGCAACATTTTCCATTGATGGTGGGGTAGTATTTTTATTTTAAAGAAAGACATCAATATGTCCTTACAGCCTATCAAGAGGTTGATTCATTATATTCGAGAAGTGTTGTTCACTTCTAGTGTAACGTGCCAAATACTCGTTTAAAAATGGGAGTTGCTCAGATTGTATGTTGATGGTTTTTCTGAATAATACTCGAGGATATGAGCCTATCTCTCCAGTAAAATTCATGCTTGAGTACTCAGGTGGTTTTGTTTGTGTGATTTGGTCAACCTTCTTGGTCCTTACTGAGGAACCAAAAATTTTCCCTTGAGGAGGAGGATTTTTAACATGGCCATTTGAATAGTTGTCTTCTCATGTAGAAAGTGAGGGTGATTGTTGTTGTCTACCCATATAATAGTTATAAGCTTTAAGAACCAAAATGGGTTGGTTGTCTTCATCGTATCCCGACATATTCGGGGGATATAAAAATACTCATAGAATAATGGGAGACAAGAAGATGGATGAAGAAAGTGGAAACTTTAAGAGACTATCTCTTCAAGTCAGGTTCACCAATTTTGTATGAATGAAAATCAACACACAAATTTCAGTCCACACTCGACTCCTTGAGGTCGTGCTAGGGAAGCTAATGTGGAAAGTGGATGGCTAAGTAGTAGCGGAATATAATAGTGGGAAAAAAGTATGTGGAAATGGTAAGTGAAGGTGGTCAAGGAAGTACAGATGTTTTTGACTTGTAATCATGGAATCTTCTCGTCAAGCGAAACAAAAGCCTCTCTAACCTAGCTAAATTAAATGGATAAGTCAGTGAGGATGGCAACGCGGAGGCTCAAATCGATGTCGAGTTCTAGAGATATCCTGTCTACTAGTTTTGGAATGTGTGGGAAATTGAATGAAATCACATTGGGTTCACAAATTTGTCCAGACAAGGTCATGGAATGAGAAAGAGTTAGAGGCGTGATTCTTTTCATCTGCTATGGACGATTAGTAGGTTTTGTCCAAAATGAGAGGGCTCGATGAGCTTGCTCATCTAGGACATCTAACTGCCTAATGATGTCTGGTGCGAGTGGTGATGATCTAAATACTAGCACTCTTAATCCAAGATCTATGTTTGATTGGCTCTCGATTCCGTGTAGTTGAGGAACCATATGATCACAACCATAAACTCTCTCTAGTCATGGCCCTGCTATGGTCATGCAGTGTGCTATGAGATCTACGACTAAAGGCGGTCGAGTAATCTGTAAATAAGAGCGGTCCGATAATCGTAATCCTGATTAACTGCGAAGTTTAGCACGTTGAGTTGTTTTATCTTCTCGGCATATCGACCTGGTGTTCTAAGGACAAGGAGACGAAGTCCTATATCAATGTTAGTAAATATATTTGATCCGTTTGGTTCCGGGACTATTGGACCACAACCAATAATTTTCTCTTGTTGCGGACCTCTGATGGTCATATAGATGCTCAAGATAAGTTTGTAATTTGGTTGTTTCGACCAATACCCGAATGCTTTATCGTCTTCAACGTTTAGAGCATCTAATTGTCGATTGATTCTTTGTATGTCTCTATTTGTTTTGAAAATGTTGATCTTTAGGCCTTGATCTATGTCTTCAAGTGGAACCACAAGGTTTGGTTGTGGTACTATTTGTTCGAAACAAAATTCTCTAGGTTCTTTGGGACCCTTAATTGTCATGTGAAATGTGACTACATCTAATTAATCAAATCAAACTACAAATAAAATTAAATCTAAACAACATTTTTGTATTTTCCAAAATATAAATGAATAAAGCAAATGAATGATTAATCTAATAAAATAAATATTATTAGATTGGTTTTCTGATATTTTAAATAGTGCTTCTAATCTATTAAATGAAATCTAATACAAGTAATCAGCTAGATGTGGCTAATTACTTGTGTAAGTATGTGAATTTAAATCTAAAACAACTAACTAACTCAATCAAAACCCTCAACACTACCTTAGAGGTAAGGAACAAATCATAGCTTCAAAGAAGCTATTGTTCCGCACAACTTCCCTGGTAATGTTGAAAGCGAGCTTTCTAATGGTTTGATCTATTTGAAAATTGCTTGAATAATTGAATATTAAAGGATTTCACTACTCTATTTGATATAGATTTGCTAACGAATAAATTCAAAACTTGACAATTTGAACAAATGAGGAAAAACAAACAAATAATTCCAACCTAGATAAGCAAGAGCTTTAGAAAATCTTGTTGTATTTGTGCTTGTCCCCTCAGTTTATCCTTTCTTTCTCTATGTGTCCATATGAGTCCAAGGAATTGGGAATGAAGAGGCATCGGCAGGAGAAGACACTTGAGCAATGACAACTTAAAGGTAAATCTGGTTGCAATGCAGTAGAAGACAGATAGTACAAGCGAACAGAGCTTGGCTATGTAATTTCCATCTGGATTGTTGTAGCAATACTATGCAAGATACACAAAATTCTCAAGCCATTTACTTGAATACAAGCATGTTGAATATATAGGAATTAGATGGGATGTGCCTTCATGTACAAGGCAGCCTTGGAGTGCCAAATCATTGGGTGAAGGGGAAGTTCAAACTAATTAAATCTATTTAAAAATAGAAGAGGGAAGGAATACCATGAAAACAAGACTATTTTATGGTAATTTGGCTCACAAGCGCACATTGGAAGTCAAGTTAAGTTAAACATAACGTGTTTAAATCATGCATGAAGAGTTCTTGAAAAAATGCACAAGACCACCGCCCTACCTGGGCGGGGGTTACAGAACGAACCCTTCCTAGGAAGGGTGGCGGTTTTGACACTAAAGGCCAAAACATAGGGAGAAAGAAGCAGGAAGCTGGAAGGAAGTTTGGAAAAGCTAAGTACAGGTGTCTAGGCTATAATTATACACTACGAATGAGCTTAGGAACTCGGACACCTTTTGAAAGGAAATGAATCATCATTGGGGACTTTTTGTAACTATTTTTCCAACAACGTAGCACATGCAAAAATGGGGTCGTACAAGTGCCCTAGGTGCCCACATCCTATTCCAGGTGCCCTAGTCCATCCAGATAGCTCAAATCTGTAACTTCTTGGGATCCTATGTGATGGATTCCTCCTTTTGTTCAGTCGGTTTCTACTTTGACACAGTACTATTGCATCAACGAATCAGCTAAGGCCTTCTTAACCCTCTTACATATTAGTGCTTTCACATCTCATTTCTTAGTTTTCTTGGGTTAATTTCTATATTTTAGTACTACATTTATTTATTTATTTTCCACTCTTATAGCACTTAGATTACACTAGAATTATTTTAAATTTTAGTTAATCATTTTGGTGAACCCCACGCTCAACACCACCTTCCACTTACAATTTTTTTTTCTCTTATTTACTATGGATCAATCTTCTGAAGAATTTAATGAAGCCCATCTTAAGGAAATCAATGATCATATTGTTATCCAAAATAAGCCCCTTGCTCATTTTTGGCTAACTTCCCTTCATTCCTTCCTTCCTTACGCCTCAGTTGAATTTTTTCACTTTTTAGGCACTCAAAATTTTCTTAAAATAGACTCATTGGATAGAGAATCTTCTCATATTTCCAGAAAGGTAAAGTTTTCCTCCTAACTCCTTGTATTTTTCAAGTTATGGCTCGGCAAAGTTTTGGAGGGAAATTTTCCCTAGTCCAATCAGAGGGCGCCACGTGGTAGAGGGATGGCAGGAGGCGGAGGTAATTTTGAAATTTTCACCAAGGTTTTTTCAGACACATAAAATAAAATTTTGGCCCGGTCGACCGCCAACAAATAGGAGAGTGACACGTGTCCATGGGGGCATCGGAGGTTGAACTGGCGGGGAGAAGTTGAAAAAATTTCCAAGGTTGGCGCAAAAGGGAAATCTCGGCTAGAAGCCCCGCCAGCAAATCAGGATGGACACATGTCCTTAGACTGGCGGGAGGTGGAGGCATGGAGGGAATTTTAACATTTTTTCTAAAGTGTGATAAATTGTGTAATAAATCTCCGCTCCAGATGACCCGTGCCAATCAGAGCATGCCACATGTCCATGTGGCCGGTGAAAAATATTAAGGTGGGTCCGCAGAAAGAAAAGAGCTAGTTCACGCCTGTGCCAATGAAAACGTGCCATGTGTCCCATTTGGGGAGATGGTCAGAGTCAGTAGAAAATTGGAAGCGCGCCCCCCGAGGGCCAATAAGAAGGTGCCACATGGCATTGGAGCAGTGGGGTGTGGGGCGACGAAGGAAATTTTTCCAAAATTTCAAAAAGGCGTAAAATGATCACATGAAGCCCACTTCCAATTAGGATGTGCCACGTGGCATCGAACCGGTGGGGGGCGGAAATTTTTGGGAAATTTTTCCAAATTTCAAAAAGGGGAAAATTTTAAACTTTCGTCCCGCCTACCCATTTTTTGCCCTTTTTTGCCCTAAATCTTTAGAGGATCGTAAATTATGATCTAGAGCTCAGAGTTTCACATTCTCGGTGGCATTGGAAAGCTGGTGAAATTCTCTACACGATGGATGGTCAAATTTTGTATTTTGACAGAGAATTTTGGGAGAAAATTGAAGAAACGTCTCTAGCATAAAAAAAACATAGAATTGACATTCAACTACCAAAATTAATGAAGTATGGTCATTTTTCTGATCTGCAGAACAATGTACTTCTAAGTATGGGTTCATCCATGAAGCCCATCACTCTGTAGTCAAAATTTTTGGAATTTTGTTGGTGGTTGAATTCATAAATGGTTGAACATATTTTGGTGGTTGAATTAATATAGTGCATTAAAAGCCAAATTTGGCTCATTTGTAAAGGGTTGAACATATTTTTTCTTTGCAAGCTCTCTTTTGTTCCTCAGCAGGTGGATTTGTGGATTTTGAAACCTCTCATACAAACTACAACACGTATTTTGCCTCTTGGCCATTGTAATGCACTATATTAATACTAGGAATGATAATGTGTGTTCTGTGATTGACTTTTTCCAATCCTTTCATGTGTTTATCATTGTCTCTTGATCTCTCATTACATTTCAGCAATTTGTGCATATTTTGTGTTGTATTTCTATGATCTGTGTAAATTCTACAAGGAAAATGTTCACCACTCCTTTGGTGTATCACCCCTTTACTTAGTTTTGTTTATTTTGCATCTTTCATCTCTGTCTCCTTGGGATTTAGAGTAGGATCTAGTATTAAACCTCTATATATTTCATGCACATACCTGATCAAAGGAGTGAAGGAACTAGCCTTTAATCTAGAGATTCTTTTCCCATTTTTGAAAGTCCCACACTTAGGGAAAATATTTAATGTTGTGCAATCACACTGGATGTCCATTATCAAACTAGAAATATGAGAAAACATCCAGGGGGTGCTGCTGATTTGCACTAATATTTTTGGCATGCCCGGTGGGACCTTAGAGGTCTCCATTTTCATTGCAACAAATTTGATTTGCTTTTGTTGTAATTTCTTGCTTGAAAACAACCTTGATTTGCACATTTGGCGACTCCCAAAAGGAAAAAATCAATTGATTTAGCATTCCAGGTCTGAAAATTCAAGAGAAATCAAACATCCAAGTCAAGGAAGAAGATTTAGTTCCCATCCAAGTGGGGGAAGGAAAATCACTCCAAATTGGTAAAGTGTCAACCAAGCAGGAAAGGTATGAGTTTAGGAAACTTTTCCAAGAGTTTCCGGATGTATTTTCTTGGAGCTATGAAGACTTGAGAGGTTTCAATCCCAAGCTAGCTCAACATACAATCGAATTGGATCCAAGTGCTAAGCCCATCAGGAAAAAACAAAGGCTAGTCAATTCACACATAGAGCCTCTCATGAAGAGGGAATTGAATAAGTTAATAGAGGAAAGTATCATATTTCCCATCAAGCATTCTAGTTGGGTAGAAAACTTGGTTCCAGTTAGAAAGAAGAGTGGGGAAATCAGATTGTGTGTAGACTTTAGAGATTTGAATAGAGCATACCTCAAGGATCATTATCCACTTCCTTCTATGGAGTAGATTTTGCAAGTTGTTGCTAGCTCTGAGAGGTTTTCATTGCTAGATGGTTATTCAGGATATAATCAGATCATGGTAAAGGAGGATGATCAGTTCAAGACTTCCTTCACCACAAAATGGAGGACTTATGCATATAGAAAAATGCCATTTGGGCTATCCAACGCTGGAGCTACCTTCTAAAGGGCAATGGATATGGCATTCAAGGGATTGATCAACAAAATTGTGTTGATATATCTAGATGATATTACTATAATTTCTAAAAGTGCATCATATCATCTCTTTCATTTGAGACAAGTGTTCCAAAGATGTATAAGATTTGGGGTGTCCTTGAATCTGAAGAAATGTATTTTCCTAGCTCATGAGGGAAAGCTCCTAGGCCACATTATTTCCAAAGAAGGATTGGAAATTGATCCAGAGAGGGTTGAAGCCATAATAGCACCATTACCAAGTCATAAGAGAGCCCTCCAAAGTTTCTTGGGAAGAATCAATTTTGTCTAGAGGTTTGTTCCAGATTTTGCAGCCCTTGTCAAGCCAATAACCATGATGTTGAGGAAAAGTATGGCTTTCAAATTGATGGCTGAAGGTAAGGTGAGTTTTGAGGAAATCAAAGAGGCTATCTCACAAGCTCCAACTCTCATTAACCCAAATTTCTCCAAGGATTTTATCCTTTATGTATTTGGAGGTGATGATACAATCTCTACAATTTTAGTACAATAGAACAAAGAAAATGTAGAGCATCCAATTGCATTCTTTAGCCAAATCCTGGAGGATTATGAGGTAAGGTATTATTTCATTGAGAAGCATGTTCTTGTAGTGATTAGGAGCTTGAAGAAATTTAAGCATCTAGTTTCAAACAACAAGGTTCAACTGTTGGTTTTGCATGTGGGAGTTAAAGAATTCCTCCTCAACAAAGACTTAAATGAAAAACGTGCAGGGTGAATTACTCGTGTCATGGAGTATGAAATTGAGATCAAAGTCACCAAGCTGGTCTAAGGAAATTGGATTATGTGAACAGCTGGTCTTGAGAAAATCAATGGAAGCAAGCAATGGGAAAGATGTTGTCTTGGTGCTACAAGACAACCAAGAACAAAGAAGTGTTCAAGAAAAGGATGATAGCGTCCTCACTCCTTGCTGGACCCAAGACATAATGCACTTCTTACAAATAGGCCTATGCCCTCCAGAGATGAAAAAAACCAAGAGAAGGAACTTCAGATTGTAGGCTGTCCCATATGCACTTGTTGATGGTGTTTTGTTCAAGAAAGATGTAAATGGAGTGCTGCTGAGATGCATTAGGAAAAACCAAATTAATAGAATGTTAGAAGAGTTCCATAGTGGATCAGCTGGAGGTCATTTTTCTCCTAGAGTGATAACCCTCAAGATCATGAAGGATAGCTATTATTGGCCCAAGGATTTTTGTGATTGTTATACATGGATCAAGAGGTGCAAAAATTGCACATTCTTCATAGGCAAGGAGAGATTAGCTACCCTTCCATTGCACCCAATTTCAGTTGACCAGCCATTCATGCAATGGGGTTTGGACTTCATTGGATTCATTAACCCAAACTCAAGCCAAGGACACAAGTGGATTCTAATAGCAATAGACTACCTCACCAAATGGACTGAGGAAGTGGCACTTAAAGAAGCGAATGAATCTAGCATTCTAGACTTCTATGAGATGATAGTAACTAGATTTGGTATACCCGCCACTATTATATCAGATAATACTGTGGCATTCATAGGATCAAAGGTAATTGAATGGGCTGTCAAAAATGGGATTTATCTGATAAATTCATCAAATTATTACCCTCAAGGTAATGGCCAAGATGAGTCTACCAACAAGAACTTGTTAAGGATCATCAAGAGGACTCTTCATGAAAATCAAAGGACTTGGCATACTAAACTAAAATCAGCCTTGTGGGCTGATAGGATCACTCCCAAGAGATCCATAGGTAGCTCTCCATTCAAGCTTGTTTATGGAAGAGAGGGAATTTTTCCCATGTCACTTGAGTTGCCAACATTAGAACTCATGAAGCAATTAGAGTTGTTGGAGTTTGAACCCATGGAGGTTAGATATGCAGAGTTGATGGAGCTCCAAGAAATCAGAGAGAATGCAACCCAAGAAATGGAGAAGGACCAAGCCTCGATCAAGAGGAACTTTGATAGGAAAGCTAAGGCTAGAGCCTTCCAAGTTGGAGATCTAGTGTTGAAATGTGATGCAAACTGAGAAAAAATAGGAAGGCATTCAAAGTTTGATGCCATTTACAGTGGCCCCTATATGATCACAAAATGTAAGAACAACAATGCCTTCCAATTGTCTACATTAAATGGTGAAGAACTGTAGATTCCAGTTAATGGAATCCATCTGAAGCATTTCTATTAGAAGGGAACTCTCCACCTTATACATATTAGCTTAGATTTTCATTCCTCCAAGTGCTTGTGCACATTGTTTTGTTGTAGATTAGTTTTCCATTTCCCTAAGTGCTTTGGCACAAGCTTGCTGTCCCAGGATGCATCTTTGTAGGCCATGTTCCAGATCAAGTGATGTTCTACTTTCAGAATCTTCTTCCTTGTAATTTTCTAATCAGTTAGGGGTACCAAGAAGAAAATTTGATGATTCCATGCCCAATGGATTGCTTCAAGAAACTGGTAACTTCATCCATCAGGCAGATGGCCCCTATGAGTCATCAAAATTGTTATAAAAAATAAGCCCCTTGCTCATTTTTGGCTAACTTCCCTTCATTCTTGTCTTCCTTGTGCCTCAGTTTATTTTTTTCACTTTTCAGGCACTCAAAGTTTTCTAGAAATGGACTCATTGGATAGAGAATCTTCTCAGATTTCCAGAAAGGTAAAGTTTTCCTCCTAACTCCTTGTATTTTGCATGTTACAGCTCGGTGGAGTTTTGGAGGGAAATTTTCCCTAGGGAGGTCCACGTCTAATCAGAGGGTGCCATGTGGCAGAGGGATGGTAGAAAGTGGAGGTAATTTTGAAATTTTCACCAAGGTTTGTTCGAGCACATAAAAGAATTTTTTTTCCTGATGGCCCACCGATAAATAAGAGAGCGACACGTGTCCATGGGGGCATCGGAGGTCGAACAGGTGGGGAGAAGTTGAAAAAATTTCCAAGGTTGGTGCAAAAGAGAAATATCAGATAGAAGGCCCCCCAGAAAATTAGAACATGACACGTGTCCCATTAAGGAAGATGGTCAGAGTCAGTGCAAAATTGGAAGCGTGCCTCCGAGTGCCAATAAGAAGGTGCCACGTGGCATCGGAGCAACGGGGCGTGAGGCAACAAAGGAAATTTTCCCAAAATTTCAAAAAGACGTAAAATGATCACATGAAGCCCACGTCCAATAAAGACATGCCACATGGCATTAGACCAGTGGGGGGGAGAACTTTTTGGGATTTTTTTCCAAATTTCAAAAAGGGGAAAATTTTAAACTTTCATCCCGCCTACCCATTTTTTGCCCTATTTTTCCCTAAATCTTCAGAGGACCATAACTTTTGATCCAGACCTTAGAGTTTCCGGTTCTTTGTGGCATTGGAAAGCTAGTGAAATTATCTACACGATGGAGGGTCCAATTTTGTATTTTTATAAAGAATTTTGGGAGAAAATTTAAGAAACATCTCTGGCACAAAAAAATGCATAATTGACATTCAACTACAAAATTTAATGAAGTATGGTCATTTTTCTGATTTGCAGAATAATTTACTTCTATGGGTTCATCCATGAAGCCCATCACTCTGCAGGAAAAATTTGTGGAATTTTGTTGGTGGTTGAATTCATAAATTCGTTTTGGCCGCGTTTTTCATTTTCTCTCCTTCTGCTCAACCATTAAAAGCTAGTTTTGGCTCATTTGTAAAGGGTTGAACATATTTTTGCTCTGCAAGCTCTCTTTTCTTCCTCAGTAAGTGGATTTGTGGATTTTGAAACCTCTCATACAAACTACAACATGTGTTTTGCCTCCTGGCCATTGTAATGCACTGTATTGAACCTTGGAATGATAATGTGTGTTATGTGATTGACTTTTTCCAATCCTTTCATGTTTTTATTATTGTCTCTTGATATCTCATTACATTTCAGCAATCTATGCATATTTTTTGTTGTATTTCTATGATCTATGTAAATTATGCAAGGCAAATGTTCACCACTCCTTTGGTGTATCACCCCTTTACTTAGTTTTATTTATTTTGCATCTTTCATCTCTGTCTCCTTGGGATTTAGAGTAGGATTTAGTATTAAACCTTTACAAAGTTCATGCATATACCTGATTAGAGGAGTGAAGGAACCAACCTTTAATATGGATATTCTTTTCCCATTTTTGCAAGTACCACACTTAGGGAAAAGATTCAATGTTGTGTAATCACATTGGATGTCCATTATCAAACTAGAAATATGAGAAAACATCCAGGTGGTGGTGCTGATTTGCACTAACACATATCATTGAGCATCCCCAAGATATAGACTTGATTCTATATGTTTCTTGTGAGTAAGATAAAAACCTTACAGAGCTTACTGCTTATGTCGTTATTCCCACCATAGTTTCTACCTAGCCGATTACATCTACTCTTCCACCCATATCCATTGTTCCTGTTTTTGTTCCTACTCCTAATAATCATTATATCCCACCCCTTGTTTCATGTATGCGGAAACCTCCTTCCACTGAAACTCAAGATCTCACCTCTCTTTATCAAGACCTTCAAGGCACAAATTCATCGATTACAGTAGGTTACTTCTCATGCATCTCCTATTTGGCTTTTACTCTAATACTACATGCTTCGTTCACGCCCGCTATATCCACCCATTAATTTCCACAAAACTTTGTCACCCCTAAGATACCTATTTTGAATAGCCATGGTGACCCCCAAGAGCATCTCTGAGCATTCCATATGGCTTGTCTATACTTTACAGATGATCATATCCTCTTAGCTAATATTTTTCCTCATAGTTTGCAAGATTATATGATACGCTAGTTCTATGACCTACCTATTCACTCGGTAACATATTTTACGCATCTTTTTGATGCTTTACTCACTCACTTCTCTATCAACATCATCTCTAAGATATCTTATTCTCAACCGGTATATCTAAAAAAAGGATCTAATGAACACTTAGCAAACTATGTTTTGCGATACAAACACAATTTAACTAAGATGTCAAATGTTCTTGCAGACTCTAAGCTTTAGGATTTATTAATTCAGATTCTATTACCATATCTTTAGGAAAGTGTTCTCTTCAATAAATCTCCCTCATTATACCAACTATGAAATAATCTTAAGCTTCACAAAACCAATATTTTATCCATTAGAAAGCTTAAATATTAAGCGAAAACATAATTTTCCACATGTTTTCAAAGCAAGTCAACATTTAAACAATCCACCACCAAACCTACTAATGTAAAAATCATTGTCAATGTGGCAACTACTACTAAATAGATTCAGTCACAACCACCTTAACATACATTCACCAAAATACCTATTGCCCCACATCTTTAATTACAAAAAATTCTTGAGAGAAATCTTATCACACTCATCCACTTCTTGAATTAGGCCCATCACGACAAAAAGGAATAAATTACAATGATAAATTTTGAAGTGACTATCACTGATATATGGGATACTCTACCAACAAGTGCCTCAAACCCCACACCATCGTTCAAGATATTATCTATAACAAAAAAATTGAATTTCCATAGCCTACAAATGTTGCACCAGTCAATGAAATGTTATCCAAATAACTCTCCTACTTATTTGGACAGCTTGTATACATCTTATGGCTTTGAGATCTTCATTTCTAGGTTGTGCGCACTCAAGATTCACTTGGCACATTCCCTTGGTTTAATTTCCCTGTGCCCTTCCCGTTCTCCCCTTTCATTTTCCTTTTACTCTTTGCTCTAGTCCCACCTTGTGTGCATCCTCTATGTGTTTGTATTCTTCCTAGCAGTTGTTCACCCTACGCGCACACCTTGCACTTTCTTCAATCAGCTAAGTCCCTGGCCATCTCATGTTCCCCACATATTACTTTGTAATAGTTGCACCTTGACCATACATTCTCTGCTCACCAGTTTTCCTCATTTCCTTACGTGCATTACACGTGATTTCCTTCTATCTTCCTCCCATGCCTCATTCTTCCATGTGCATATCTTTGTGCCCTGCTCTGTACCTTTCCGCAGCACACCGACAGGGCACCAAAAACTTACAACAAATCAATGAGTAACACATGGTAGAAACGATAGGAATTTTCACATTTGGCTTTCCTTAAACTAATTTGTGCATGCCATGTGTTTTGTGTGCGCAGATGACTCCAAAAAACTTCTGACAACTGTATCTTTTGCTACAGAGCTCCAATCGGCATATGCGTGGACTTGTTAGATAGATGCTGATGTAGGCTACAATAATAGACAATCAAATTCAAATTCTTGGTGGACCTAGTAGGGGATAAATGGGAAAATGTCTCTCTGAGCATTAATGGGCATATCTAGTTGCTCTAACCACCCAATCTAATCTAATTCACCCTCCTTCCTTCAACCTAGGGAAGTGCATTTAACATATTTATAGGTGGATTTGGAGGCATTGAATGATTCTTATTGGTGGTTGCATTTCAAATTTATATTTCCCTCCTTCTTCTCTTCTTCAAGGGATTTATCTATAAATATAAGAGTTGGGCTCGTTATTAATGTTGGACATTTTGGATCCTTACGCACTTCGCCAAGAACTTCGTATTTTATATATTTTGAGTTGTAGACCTCTAGATTTGGCTCTTGCATTTGGATATCATCCTATTTCACCATTGTAATAGCTCTCTGCATTTCTGGAAGTAATAGAAGCATCATTTTGTGACTATTCTCTATCCGAGCATGTTTGCATTCCTTCTTCTTGCCTTTTCTTTTGAATTGCATTCTTGTTGTGCCATTTCATGTCCCTTGTAGCTCCTTATTTGGTTGTGTTCCATGAAACTAAACTGGTAAATATGTTATAAGTTTTGCTACACATGCGTAGCCTTCTTTCACACATTTTCATTCATTTTTTCTCAGAGCAGATAGTGTTCATCCCTCTTTTTTGGTGCTATCACCTTTCAATGTAGTTTCCTTTCATGGTATCCTTCTATCCCTGGTCCCTTGGCATTATTAGCTTAGTTTCCATTTTAGCACTAGGTGTAGCAGTAGTAATAGAATTAGATAGAGGAACTAGCCTCCTCCAAATATCAGTCCCAAGCACACAAGGTCCCACAACTTGGGGATGGTTCCATTGTTGTCGCAAACAACTTGATTCTTCACGATCCAAGCCATGGGTGAAAGTTTGACGACTAACAATTTTTGGCACACCCAGTGGGACCAGAATTGAAAGATTATATTTCATATTACTAATTTCTGGTGTGTGGACTTAGTATTTCAGCCTTTGGATGCTCATTTCAATACATTTGGTGACTCCCAACATTTTCAGAACTCTATTTTAGCAGCCATGAATGCCTTTCATGAGAAGAGTTCATACAATAAGATGTGTAACAGCTAAAGATTTTTTTGAGTACCTCCAGCTATCCCTGAGAAGATTTCATTCTATAAATATCGTGTGCACATCTCCATCTCTAGTGCGTCGCATCCATTAAGCTCCTCCTCACAATAAAAAACCAAAGCACTCTGCAATGGAACATCAACCACCTCCTCCACTACAGAACTTTACTAACTTCACTGGAGGAAGTCCCCTAGTTCTATCCATCCAACATGATATGCCAAACAACACGCTCAAAATTATTCCCTACTTTATTGGTGAGAATCATGTAACCCCTCAGGAGAATATCTAGGATATGGAAAACATATGTTCACTATATTTGATCACACATGAAGATGTGGCAATCAGGCTACTTACGACCTCTTTTAAAGGAAAAGTTCTTCAATGGTACCAAGGCTTGAGTGTTGGATCTATTGCCACCTGGGATGAGCTAGGGATAATTATTTGTAATTATTTTGAAGATAAGTTAGATCACTTGTCTTTGGTGGAGCATCTGACAATGACAAAGAGGATGCCCAATGAGCAGATGACTTATTTAACCATCAAATTTAAAATGAATTGTGGTAGAATCCCTCTTGTGGTAAGATCTATAGCCTAGCATGCTTTTCCATATTATCTAAAGGTTTTGAACAATGATATCTCAGTCATGATTCAATCTGTGGGAGGTAGGACTTTACCAGCTTCTTATAATATTGCACTAAGGGCATAAAATAGTCTTATTCAGGAGGGAAAGATAGCTCCTAGACTTTATATACCCTTATTCCTAGAAATGTTACAAGTGCCCTAGCCTTCTTTGGCCCCTATTTCTATTCCTGAGCAAAGCACGCAACCTGTTGCATCAACATCCTACTTTACAATGCAGTAGAAAGAAGATGAAGAGTTGAAAACCCTGATTATAAATTTGTCAAATAGAGTCATATCATTAGAAAAAAATAGGCACAATTCTACAAAGTATATTCTAATTAGGTACATAACTAAATAAGTTAGCCTTGGCAGAATCAATATGGAAACCAAAGATACATGCCTAACTAGCAGAATGATAGATGGTATATAAGTGCACATATCTCCTTATAATTTGTTCCTCTCATGCCCTATCTTCCGGTACCCAGTGCAAGTCAGGTGCTTGTTCCAACTAAGAACAATTTGGTGTAGGATTCAAAGTGGTGCTTCCCTTGTAACATGCCTTACAGTCAATATCAGTATGCCAATGTCACACGTGCCTAAGCCTACATGATCCAGAATGCTTCAACTTGTGAGCCTTCAACAAGTTCCCCTAACAGAGATAACAAAGAAAGGCCAGAGGTTCTTCCTAAATTCAAATTATGTTCTTTGGTGCTGAGGACTTTTGTGTAACCAACCAAGCTGCAGAGGACACAAGTAGACTGCGTGTCCAAATTGTAGACAACATAAGATACAAGAAGAGAATGCTTGAGTCTGGCGTGTATGTCACAATCCCAAAAACACAAGTGGACCAAAAAAAGTAGAAAGATGTACCCAAGGCATCTAGTAGTAAAAGCACTCAAGTCCCCCCACAAGAAGCCCCACACAAAGCTCCTTCATAAGTGGCACACGCCCCTCCTTTGATAGGTCAAGCCTCAGCTTCAACTAAGGCCCTTGCCTTCACACCTGGATAGTCAAGAAAGGATGTCGTTGTGCCCCAGATTCACAAGTTAGGGGTCTTACATTTAGAATTGTAAAATAGATGAAGAAGAAAAATATAAATGTCACAATGTGGGATGTTATAACCATTCCATCTGAGCGAGATCTTCTACATGAGGTGTTATCCCAACTTCTACTAGTTGATCTAATTGTTCACAAGTTGCACACTTCTATCAACATCTGGGAAGAAGAGGAGAATAAAGTAAGTAAAAATATCAAAACCCAATCCGTCTATATGTCCTTGATCATAGGCAAACACCTAGTGCATAATATCATGATATTCTCGATGATATTACCTCTGTTATGCCCAAGAAGATAGTTGATGTTCTAGGTCTGAGGTATAACCCCTTGTCTAAAGGAGTTATATAACTTGATGGTTCAATTATTTTTTACCTTAGGAATCATCAAGGATCTTGAGTCTACCCTTCATGCATGTCAAAGTTTAAAAATTACTCAAGATGTGTCAATTATTGACTTAGCCCATTTGTTTTCCCTATGTCTGTAAAGAGAATTTACTGCAAAAGTGGGTGGTTACTTGTCTTCTAATTGGCCTCATATGTTGCTCAAAACAAGATATGGTACCTAGTTTACTATACAAGGTGAGCCAATATTTTCATATCATGTAGAGTCATATGTCCCATCCCCTCTCAGAGCCAACTATTTAATCCAAGAACCAACTTCAGTTCGTAAAGAGCATCCTCTTCCACCTTCTATTCCGTACTTGATGAATGGGCAGAGAGGCACCATAAATTTGACCGATAGGAATTTAACAAAATATTAAGTCACACATTGACCAAGATTTGTGATGTCAGAAGACAAGATTGGGATGACAAAGTATCAACCATTCTATGGGCATACAAGACAACCTACAAGAGGTTGAATAAGGACAAACCATTTCAATTGGTTTTTGGTGCAAAGAATATTTTTCCAGTTGAATTCATGTTACCATCACTGTGTATAGCGTGCAAGATGTTTAGATGATGAACAAGTTCTTGATGAAAGGATTAAAAAATTGATGTAGTTAGATGAAAGGAGATCACTTACTAGATAGAGTCAGTAGACTAAAAAATCTAGACAAAAGGCATGGCATGATCATCATATCAAAAACAAGAAGTTTGAGGTTGGGAAAATGGTTATGTTGTATGATTCTAAGAATCTACGCCATCTTGGGAAGTTGAAATTCCATTGGTTGGGCCCTTACACCATCTTGTACATCCTTTATTCAGGCACATATCAGTTACAAGCACTGGATGGGACAAAGTTACCTGACCATGTCAATGGGAGTAGGCTGAAGCCCTACTATAAATAAGTCTTCCTGGTGTTTGTAAATAAGGTAGTATTACCAACTAGCTTAGGATTTCCATTTATGTATTTTATTTTCTTGTGTTTCCCTTTCTTGTTGCTTGTTCCTTTCTTTGTGTTATGTTTTGTGCCTTGTGCGCTGGTAACCAAATTATTTTCAAAAGGTTGTGTATGTGCATCTGTTTTAGTGTGGGGTAGAGTAGTGCGAAGTGAAGAATAAAGTGGCAGTAAAATTTAAATGGCCCAATTGAAGGATAGAAAGCACATGGGGAAAATATGGATGAGAATGGTTGGTGTCAAGAGAAGGATTTATAAAGACCACATACAGAGAAGGAAAAGTGTAGGAACACATGAGGTAGGTGAGTTAAGAAATTAAGTAAAGGAAAAAAGAGGTGCCTTTGGTGCCGCAGACATGTGCGTAAGAGTCTTCGGTCAGTAAGGATTTTTATGCGATAGAAGGTTCTAAAGATTTTATCAGGCAGGATTAGACGCGTGGGTAACGATGCTTAAGGTCATCTTTAGTGGAAAAGGCCTCATTTAATGCTAAGTACATTGGTTGGTGGCATAGCATTTATTTCTTGAAAGGAGGGAAAATCTATAAGTATGAGGTCAAGTGAATCATTAGTTTACCTTGTGATTACGAAGTAGAAGAGATTTGACGAACGAGGGCATCTAGATAGTTTTTTTCAAAGGAAGAAGAATCAAAGAGATCTAAGTGTGTGACTAAGGTTGATCTTCAAACCAAAGTGGAAGGAGTAAATGGGTGTGGGGAGAGTTATTTAGGAGTACGCCATCTTATGGAAGGGTTTTCCTAGTTAGGGTTTGGTAGCTAGGGCACAAAGACAGGAGGATTCTTCACAGAGTTGAGCCTTAGACTTGAGTAGAGTAGTAGAGTAGAGAAAGGAGGCATTTAAGTTTTAACTTGAAGGGTAGAATGACACCAAAGAAGGAAACCATCTTGCCAAAGAAATAGAAGGGCAAGGGAAAAGGAAAATAAACTGCTGCCATCGCTAGTTCCAATGAAGAGTTGTATGTAGAAATGTAGTACCCAGATGGAGTGTTGCTAGGGAAAGAGTGTGAATCATACTCGAGGAAGATGACTGTAAGTGACTAAAGTATTACACAAGCACTATAGAAAAATATATGTCATTGCAACTAGTTTTTCCAACGAACAAGAGGACACCAGAAGGAATGTATATCTATATCAAAGAAGTGAAGGTGAAGTTGGAGAAGGTCGGGTTGCTGCAACTATATGAGTTTACCTATTTTGGAAATCCCGAGAGGTTATACAAGTGGTTGATGTTAGACATACATTCAGACCACTTCTATTTTACAGGACGCAAAATGCACATAACTCCTCAACTCATATCAAAATTCTCAGGCCTGATTTTTGAAGGAGACTGCATAGATTACGACTTGGATGATAA
Source organism: Taxus chinensis (assembly GCA_019776745.2). Classification (NCBI taxonomy): domain Eukaryota; kingdom Viridiplantae; phylum Streptophyta; class Pinopsida; order Cupressales; family Taxaceae; genus Taxus; species Taxus chinensis. The sequence goes on from CM034153.1 coordinate 764,455,281, forward strand.
GGAGGCCATTAAGGAAATTGTAGAGGCCTATGACTACAAGAAGGGTTTGCGTTACTTTGATATATAATATATCCCCAACCCAATTATGAGAATGGTCATGCTCTTGGTTACAAATCTGAATAATCAAGAAAGGTGGACACAGGTGAACAAGGCATGGTTTAATGTATGCCGAAAGATCTCTAAAGGAACCATTTATAACTTATTCTCCTACATTGAAAATGAGATCATTAATAATGCGCAGGAAAGAGAGAAGATATTGTTTAGAAACATTCTCCTCACCATCATCTTCTCAGACATTGGAGTTCCTGATGGGCCAGAGAAGTTTGTATGGGAGTATCTAAAAGAAAATCCCTCACCCGTGAAAAGGTTTGAGAAATATAATTATGAGACCATGATGGCCACTCATAAGATGCACCTAGAAAAAATGGTACAAGCAGATGCGTGACGCATTCGGGGAAAATTAGAGGATACCTGAGTAGTTTTCCACACTTATAGAAGGGGAAGTGGAGTTTTCTGTATATCAGCATTTTCGTATTGGCCAGTTCACTTTAACCAATGGGATTAATAGTCCATGGTGTAAGCTACCATTTTATTTCACCACACAATACTTCCAAGTGGGGGTCAATAGTTTTAAGGAGGCCAAGAGACTAAGGTTTTACCTTACTGAGGTAGATCAAGACCATCGTGAGATGTGCCAAAATCTCGTATATCCAAAGAAGCGTGTGTATGTGGAGAAATATGTCTCCTACAAAGTGTAGATGATAAAACCAATAACGCTTATGATCAGCAGAAGGAATGAAGTGATGGTATATCTGTGCATAAGGATGAAGTTTGAGAAATGTGGCTACCTGGAGAATGATGTCTCCATTATAGAAGAACCCATGGCAAGAAAGAAGGCCACGCGAAAGAAGAGGGAGCGAGAAGAGGTGAAAGAGAAGAAGGAACCAAGTTTGAAGACAACACAACCTGTGGACACGTTAGAAACAAGGGCTAATCCAATCTCTTACGTGCATAGAAATAAGTCCCCAATCAAAGAGAAGACCCCAAAAGAAGAGGCACTAGAGCAATAGAAGATCATCACAAGAGAAGAGTTGCCAAGGAAGGAGTCGCCTACTGAAGAGAAAGAGAGGGAAGAGTCTCCTTTACTGGAATCACCAGTTAGGAAGAAACAGAAGCTGGAGGAGAAATCAGACTCAGAAGAAATGGAGGACATGGATTCCTATAGGAATGAGAAGGATGATAATAAGGAAGAAGAAGTTAAGAATCATCCCATGTATGATATACATGATTCTGAAGAGGAAGGAATTGAAGGGAAGAATGATGAGGAGGAAGCATATGCTCAAGGAAAAGGGTTGAGAGAAGAAAAGAAAAGAAAAGATAAGAGGACCCCAAGCCTCACCAATGAGTAGATAGAGGATGCCGTGGAGAGAGAAGTGGAAGGCATCATCAAAAATTTGGTAGAATAAGAAGTAGAGCGCAGCGCAAATGAAGTGATGAAGGATATTGAGGAAGAAAGTGTTGGAAAGGAGTATCACAACATGGGTGGAGATGCCAACCTAGTAGTCAACTTTCCAAAGGCTACGCGAATAGGTGGGAAGAGCATGGTGGAAGCCCAAGGGAAAGGAATGGGTTACATCAACAATCCAAGCAAGGTGCTACACACGTGCTTCCAGAGCACCTTGCCAACAGAAAAACTCCTGGCGATGTCCTCATTTGACATAGAAGACGCATACCCATGAACCAGGAAGATGTTATCTTAGGCATTTGAATCACATGTCAATGAACCTGAGTTCAAGGTAAGCCAAGGAACTGATGAAAGTGTCAGAGATGAAAGGAGTAAATACCTTGGTGAATGCTCAATGGTTGTCAGATGATAAAGTCTATAATGCAGTCAATAAGGTTTCAGATGAGGTTGTGGCCAGAATTTTTGGGAGGAATGATAGCGTGAGATTCTTAGAAGCGGAGTTGGAGAAGGAGGAGGAGGATCTTCTCGAGAAAAGTATGGACCTGAAACAAGAAGAACTGATCAATGCACAGTTAAGGTGTGAATTGAAAGAGGAGAAGACAAGTGTACGCAGACTACACAAGAAAATTGAAATGATTATAGATACTATTTTTTAAAGCATCCTGACCTAGCGCCACCTGAGATCAAATATGAATCAACCTTGAGTGCATAGAGGACTTAATTCGTACCCTCACTATGGAGATGTGGAAACTCTCCTTAGAGTTTGCAAAAGAAGCGTTGGCATGCCAAGAGAAAGAATACAAGATGAAGGTTGTAGGAATTGTTTCTCAGTATACCAAAATCCTTGCCAATGTGAAGGCTGCCACACAAGTTATTGAAGTTGCCTATGATAATTGTGCTAAGAGAGATAGAGTAGCAAGCATATTGGTAACTAGACACGAGATGGAACTCAAGGAGTTCTAGGAGGATGATAAAGGGAATAAAGTAGAGTGGGATAAGATCATAGTTGAGTTGAGAAGAAATCAAAGGCTATTGAGACCTTGCAGAGCTCGATCAAAAATTGGCTGAAGGAGTTATAACCCCAGATCACCCGCATGATGGACGCCCTTGAGGATTTGAGTAATTAACTGAAAGGAATTTTTTAAATGATGAGCACCAAGGGGGAAGGGATAAGATTTGAGGAGGTCATTGCAATAATAGGTTACCTCTAATCAGCAAATCAGAATGAGATTAATGCCTGGGAGAAGCTAGAGGAAAATATAGGGAAGGACTTCCCTCTCCTCCTTAAACAATGAAAATGTTCTCCTTTATTTCCCCATTCTTTCATTCTCTCTCCTAATTCTTCATTCCTTCATACTTTTTATAACTATCCAGAGTGTAATATTCTTTATTCATTTGAGAGAAGTGTTTCCAAGGATAGAGAATATACATAGTGTGGGGTGATGTTGCACCTCAGAATATTGGCTAAGTACAAGAAGGCGCATGAGTGCACGAGGCCTATATGAAGAAGGGTGTGCAGGGTGAAGGTGCATAAGACAAGGTTTTAGAAGGGTTTAGAAAAACCCAAGGCTTGCATCCAAGGAAATGGAAAGGGTTTCAAGACTTATCCATATTTGGTGTCCCGAGAAGCACACAATAAACATGTGACCTGAATGAGAATGCAAAGTGGATAAGATGCCAACTTGGAAACTCAATGGTCAATGAAGGAATATTCCTTTCGATGGAAGGATCCAGAAAGAAATCATTGCAGAAAGTGGAGAGCTAGGATGGGAAGAAGCATGCTCTATTAAAGGACCACATAGACACTTGGCAACTGATCTATTACTTTAGGAAGGCATGGCGGTGGATGTTAAAACTATATATAAAGATGATAAAGTAGAGGGAAATTGGCGTCAAGAGAGATATCAAGAGAAGCAGAGAAGAAGAAAAGGAGAGGCGAAGCTCTGTAGACATAGCGATGGGTTCTGAGGATTCTCATTAGGAAGGCTATATGAGAGATGACTTATCTAGAGGGATGGGTCTATGAACATCTTTGTAATCTAGAAAGTATAGTTTAGGATTCTGATGTATAAGTCTTATCTACATTAAGACATTTGATCTGTAATGGCCTTGAGGAATGTAATGTGGATACTGAGAGTAATATGAATATATGGCTTTATCTTAAAATATATACATTGTTCATGGGTATAAACCCTAGTGCCTTTTCTTTGTATTATCATATTTGTTATCTATTTGATATTTTCCTTGTTATCTAAATGGATGCATTTATATAGTAACTCATCCTAAGACCTTCAGAATGAATCCATGGTTCTTTCCCTTCTTGAATCTAAGCTTCTATTAGTAGGGGATGTATTCTCACAAAAATCACATAAAGGAGGGGCTCGGCACCCGCGCATGCCTCGGGTGATAGCCCAGCATCTGCTGGGTGATAGACTGGTATGCATGGGATTAGACGATTTTTTTCTAAAGTGATCCGAGTGATCCAAGTGGAGTCTATGTATCATTGAAAAAAAGTCAAATCAAACTATGAACAAGAGTGATGTGATGTGGTGAATTGAAAAATTATTTATTAGTCTGTAAATATTGTAAGGCTTATTCTAGTCTAAACTTCATTACCTTCAGAAATTGAAAAGACCCACACTTAGATGACTTCACCGAAAAATCTAAATGATTTATTTTTAGGGAATTGTTAAAATTTATTTTTCAAAATAACTTCTCATAAATTTCTAAATCAATTGCTAATGATGGTAAAAATTAAAAATAAAGAACATATGTCCATAAAACAAAATTTGCATGAACAAAAAATCCTAAAAAACATTGGTGTGGTTTGTTTTTCCTGGAAATAATAAGGGTCATAAAAAAATACATGATAAATTTAGAGAGGATTTTAACAGATGTTTTAGTTCCAAGTGCCCTGGAGATTTGTATACATAAAATGTGCAACTATGCATAAGGTATGTGAACTGTTCAACAAAAATCTATTTCGTTGAATAATTGACAGAAAGAGAACTATTAGAATGGATAAAATCTATTTCCTATGCTTGCAAAAGAAAAAATGTAAAACATATGTTAGTTGTATAAAATCTATAAAAACTAGATCTAGTAGGAATCATTATGGAAGGTATGCATGATCAATAAAAGGGTACAATCATAAATATTCAAATGCTATATATTTTTCTTTTGAATATTAGTGTTATTGGAGATATAAATCACAAAAAGAGAGCTATTAGAATCACTAAAATCTATTTCACTAGGTTGCAAAAGAAAAAATGTTTAAACAAATGTTAGTAGTATAAAAGTTATACTACTCATCTCCCTTTGGTTCTACCTACTCTATCGTACTATTTCTCCCCTTGCTTGTGTTTATTTCTCTTTGCTTCTCTTGTAATATATTATCCATATTACTTTAACCATCTTGAATTTATATTATTTTAAAAGAAAAATGATATTTCAAACACTTAGTTTCAAATGATGTTGGTTTTATATTAGTTTAATAATAAGAGAAGAGCATCCATGTTATATCAAACACTTTATTTGATAAGATTTGATTTTATATTATTTTTAAAACAAGAATTTAGCATCCATTTTTAATTTACTATTAGATTTATGATTTATTACGTCGAAGGCGTTTCTCCCTATGGGAAAGGCCCTTGTGGATGTTTATGTGACTATGTTAAATTTGACGGTTTGACGGCCATCTGGACGTTTTCGTGTTTTTCGGGTGGAATTCCAATGGTTTTTTCGGAAAAAATTGTATGAGATGAGCTTGCTCAGCTCAAATTTTCAGCTCTGAAAACACTCCACTAAGCGGTATGAATTCTATTCCTTTTTTCTCCCTGTCAAATACCATTTTTCCCGACTTTCAAGAGGAAGTAATTGCGGTACAAGATTCCTTCCTCAGATCGAGATCATTCTCTAGCTACACTCTTGGATTGAATTCTGGCAATTTCCCGAACAGAGATAATACCATCTGACTGTGGGATATTGAGGTCAGTAAATGCTGCCATGATAATAATCTCAATGATACCAGAGTAGTTTTGTCAGTTGCTAATCGATTTCAAAAGAGCCCCCAAGTGCTTCTATTTCTGCTACCTGATACTGTACTGAAAAGAGAAGAGAAAACTTTGTTGTATGTGTGGGATCCCAGGAATTTTAGAAGGTCTCTGAGTTTCTCGTTAGGAAACGAGTTCAATACATTATACAGTATTGTAAAATTTAATGATAAGAAGATTTATGTTTGTGACGATTTGAAGGAGAGAGTTTTTGATTTGAGGATGGGTGGGGCACTGCTAGATGAAGTAAAGATGGATTGTTTTAGGGAAGAAGAAAGTATGTTACTAATGGGAAATAGTTGGAATATTGTTTATCCGATGGAGAGATCCTACAAATTGTGGAGTCTGGAAAAAGCTGCGCATCTTCTCGTTTTTAACAATTAGTTGGATCCCATCCGTATTATCTGTGGATGGAAAATCAATTATGTTGTCTGAGCAATTTCACAAATCTAGGGGAAGCGGAAATGGTTGTTGCCCTTTTAACTTGGATGACAGCTGAAGGAGAGAGCCCTGAGAAAATAAATTTCCTTATAGCATATAATGGATGGGTATGCTTCCTTTATTTACCTCTAGAATTTAATGTTTGTCACGAAAGACCTTAGCTTTTGCAGCTGGATTGAAGTTTACAACTTACAAGCAGTGTACAAGGGAATAGAGGACAATTGGTAGAGAAGGTCGAGTAGCTGGGTAGGAAGATTATGAGCTCAGCGGGGACCTCACTTGCATAATAAATTTGGTGGGATATTACTAACTTCTTCTAGGGTTAAATATCTTATAAAATTTAGATGCTTGAATTTTACTTATTTTCGCTAGGTACTTGCAATATTTTTGTCCCCTAGGCTAAAAATGGACACACATTTGTAAGCAAAGTCTTGGTGAAGATCATCTTCCCCAATGGAGAATCCCATAATTTCTACGCGCCCATCACAAATACATACTTCGTTTTCAATATCCCCACCAATACTGGATTTGCGAGGGGCCTGAGTCTCTCTATCGACAACGAGTTCCAGGGCGGAGACACCTACCTGTTGTTGCCACTGCCCAACCACCTCATTCCCATCAACTACTTGGCCTCCGACTTGTGACAGTCAAAGGGGATTAATCCAAGTTTAAAGCATGCTAGGTGCTGGTTGCACACAACAGTAGAAAAAAAATAGTCTTGAGCAACATCACAAACCCAAAATGAATAAAAAAACTCATCAAACTGATTCTAATAAAACCCAAATATAGTATACATTTAGTCACAACATAGGGTATGCATTTTTTATTTCTGTTTTTGTTTTGTTTTGTTTTGCTTGTTTTATCACATGGAAATCAATTCTATACTTATTGACCTTCGGTTTCATTATTTTGTGGGCAGGGATGCGTAAAGGACAATGAACATGTCATATCTAGTACCCACTACCTTTATATTCTATGGGATCCTAATTAGAGATAATGAGATGTAAAAATCTATATCATGGTTTGGTGGAGGGCCTAAGGTGTTGCCCACTCATTTTTTAGATGATTTGAATGTATTCCACATTTTAATATTTGCATATTGAGAGGACATTTATGGTTTGAGAAGATTGTGCAGGGTTGGTGCGTAAAATTCTAAGGTTTATGTATGGAGTAGGTGTGGAGAATTCTCTTTCTTAACAATTATGGATTGAGAGTTTCCATTCCATCAAATTTTCCTCGAAATCATCCTTCATTACTTGTTATCTCTTGGGATTTCAAATTTAGTGTATGCCTAAGCAACACCTTTTACACTATCGCACACATGGCTAGACTACAACCCATTTGATAAACTATCATTTTTATATTAACTTATTCTACTATTAAATTTCTTCTATACCTTTAACATGAAGTGCATATGAAAGGAGTTTTGGTGGTTTTTGTCATATACACTTTTGTTTCTTACAAATATAAATCAAACCACAAATTCTCTAGCCTTTCACTAATAAAATTTTCACCAACTATTGGGGAATTCTTTAATAAGCTTTTCACTTGTTTCTTCATCAAATTTGGCATGATTACATAATGTTGAAGATGAGTTTGATAAATCTTGGTGCTCTGACAGAATTGAAGAAGTTAGTGAAGTGCTCATGTTATTGAAATTATCTACCAATAATGTTGTTGTGAGAAAATCATGTCGTGCAATGCGAGGTCCTACTTTGGAATGGCAGCTCAATACAATTTCATATCCCCTATTAAAAACATGAGGAACTGTTAAATTAGCATGGAATTTTGGGTATACATGTAGACTCTCGGGACTAAACCACCCAAAACGACACCCTTGTTGGGTTGTTTTCCTACAAGAAAATTAGGTGATAGTGGTGTACAAAATGATCTAGAATGGGAGCCTATAGGAGTGGTTGGTGGCTACATGTGTTGTCCCACATGTTGTAGCTTTGGCTTGATCTTTAAATTACTACTATTTAACGCCGGATTTCATATTATATCTCTCTTTAACAATATATTAATCATAATTATCAGTGTATATGGTATTATAATTTTATCTTTATGAATAATATTGCATAAGTAGATTCTATTTAATATTTTTTATTTATTTTGGTGATATTTCCAAGTTTGGGATTCATGAATGAATGTAGTATACACATGATTGACTATTGTATATACCCTTGGCATGCAAATGCTTGCTTTAAACAATGTATGTCTTTGGTTTTTTTGTTACTTGGTCAACCACTTTTTCGGTAGAAATAATTTTATTTACATTTCTTAAATGTTTTTTACTACACCCATATATTTTATCCATCACAACATAGAAATTGATTATGAATTCATACAACACTGTTCCCATTGTAACGATCCTTCAATTTAAGGTATGTTTAGTAATGATAAAAAAATAGAAATTGTAGTTTGTAGTCGCAATACTTTGGAAGTAAAACTTAACACTAATAGTGCTTGTGGATAATGACATTTAAATATTTGTGCTCTTTTCACCATTTGTAAATCTCATTAGTGATTGTACAATAAGGTTTCACTTGTTTCTTCATCTAATTTGGCACAAATACCTAATGTTGAATATGAATTTGACACATTGTGGTCCTTTGACGTAACTGAAGAAGTTGGTGAAGCGTCCATGTTATTGAAAATTATCTACCAATAATGTTTATTGTGAGAAAAAAACATGTCGTACAATTCGAGGCCCTTCTTTGGAATGACATCTCCATTAAATTTCATATCCCATATTAAAAACATATCGATAGGATTTCAATTCAATTTTTGAAATAATATAATTGTAGTAATCCCAAATACTTGCTATGCCACTAAAAGGTAAGGCTTTTATAGGGTTGCATCTATTAACAATTTAAATACTAAAACATTACATAAAATAAGATGATCATTTTTTATAAATACTTAATATCTACATTTGTAATGTTGTAATTAGGAATTAATTGGTGCACCCCCATCAGGGTCCAACCATGTTGTGCTTTCCTCATACTGCACATGAGAGGGGTTCATCAATGATATAATAGTATCCACAAATTCTCAATCCTTTCACCACCAGATTTGTCTCCATCTTCTAAGGAATGCTTTGATAATTTTTCATTTCTTTATTCATTAAATTCAACATAGTTAAGTGATGTTAATGACTTGGACAAAACTTGAGAAACAAAATTAATGTGAACTTGAAGAAATTTGTAAACATTTATTATAGATCTAATTTTTCTTTTATTTCGCGATGAAAAACAAGTAGTCCGTCGTGTTTTATGTTCCCAGAAAAAAGTTGGAGCTAGAGGATGGTTGAAAATGCTATGAGTTCCATTGAAACATGATAAAATAATAAAAACAATCCCAACTCGTGATTTAATGTTAGTATTAGCAGGCCGATACTAACGAAAAATTCAACTTCAACACTAAGAGCATTTATGAAACAAAGAATGCGATCGTCTATTTTCCATTTAGATTTCCTTTCCCTTGTAATTGTTTGTCCCTCTATCTCTTTCTTTGTTTACCTTGGTTACTCTTGTATTTTTTCTCCTTTTATCCTTCGTATCAGCGTGTCCATATCACTTGATCTCATCCATGCCATAATATGCTTTCCAGAATTTTAATAAATTCTTAACCATATCTTCCAACACATATTACCATTCACAAAATGCTTACTAAGAGTGTTGTTGAGCACAACTTCAGTGTGACATCAAATACATGAAACAACTTTGTTCCCTGACACCTATTAGGAACAATATTTATGTATCCACAATAATTACTTTCCTACACATTCCTATCAAAAGAACTTAAACTCTTTCGACCAATTATCTAAAATGGGTTGTGGCATGCAGAAATTCTACAGTTTCACGCAATATGTATACACAAACTTCACTATATAATTTCTTTGCATGAATGATGCATTATATATTTTATTGGTTTAATCCCATTCTCCCCCTACTCTAAGATATTTTTTTTATCATTTTTTTGGTAACAAAGTTCATGCCTGTAAATTGAACCCTTTATGCCTCCATCACTTTTCATTCCTCCACCCACTCCCATTCGGCGTTCACATTGCACTGCTTGTGTGCGATTGCTAGTTTTTAATTAATTAGAAAATTGTTGTAATTTTTTGCATGCAGTCTATTTAATTGTTCGTTACTTAATAGTGGAGTCACAACACTTGATAGGTTGATGCTTGTTAAATTAGATACTCTTGTTTTGCAACACTAGTTGAGATGTTCGTTATTCTTATATTAGATACTCCTATTTTGTTGTATGTAAAAACTAAAGATTGAATATGGTAGATAATGAGAAATATTAATGTATATTTACAGTATTTCTTTTTTTAAATATTTTAAATATGAAAATTTGTTTGAAAATTATGAGGAATAACATTTAGATTTTTTCCTCAAAACTTCATATAAAATTATAATAGAGGGAGAATTTGACTATTTACTTAGAATTAAGGTTTCCATCTTCTGCTCCTCATGCTTCCTCTAATATCTTTCTTTCAGTCCTCTTTTTTTTACATTATATCTCTCGCAAAAACAAACTACGAACTAAAGTTTCTATCCTAACAATCTGTTTAGATGATCACTAATTGACATGCTGCGAGAGAAGGAGAACGTTGTGGCAGTAAAGATCCCCTCAAACTCATGTCATCGTGTGTTCATCATGTTCCGCAGCTGGAATTTCTTGAGGAGGTATTGAACAGAGACAAGACCAGATTTAAATCTACAGCGGTTTGGAGATTTGTAGGACTACGACCAAATATAGATTTTGTTAGGGGACTGGTGCAAAAGAAAATGGGCTTCTAAGCTGGAAGTGGCGGGTACTTGGGGGGATTTCTTCCTTTTTTTTGCTTCCAAGAAGACTCAGATCTACAAAGGGTGATTCTTGAAGACTAAGAGTAAGCTATGACGCTTCTAAGTGTTGTCGTGCCTGAACACGATATCGGTGAAGACTGCTGTAAACATATCACTCCAAAGATGGGGAGAACACGAGGAAGAGAAAGACGTGCAAATTGTTGAGGAGTCAAAGCGAGCATTTTTGACGTGGGGGAAAGGGTCAGAGATATTTTTATTCATTAAAACTTTCCATATTTGTAAAGTCAAGGAGGAAACGAAGAAGATCAAAAGCGACATTATCAAGAAAATTTACTATTAAAATTCTTGCTGGTATTTACGATAGGATTATCCATATATCTTTCTATGTTTTTCCCATACTTCATTGTTACTTACTATTTTGTCAAGCCATAGTTTCCTAAGGTGACTATAATCTATTCTTCGCTAATTACACCATATTAACTGTATTATTCCTGTATAAAAAAATTAATATAGGCACCATATTAATTGTGTTATTCTTGTATAACACCATATTAATTGTGTTATTCCCGACTAAAATCTATTCTTCGTTAATACACTACCAACTACATTGTTGTTATTGCATTGGATAGGCATAAATGCATATAGTTTTTTCATTTATGTGATTTTTTGTATTTTAAATCTGAATTTTCATAAATAAGTTTTGTTATGTATCTACTATGTTCCCATAGCTTATCATCTATGCTCTAAAAATGAACCAAGTAAACTTGAAACTTGGGTAATTACCATACTCATGAAGTATTGACGGTGTCTTGGTGAATGTAACTAATACGTGTCCAACCTGATTAGTTCAATTTTTTACAACTGTACCAAAATAGGAGGTTTGAAATAGTGTATTAACATTTACCAATACATAATGGGGAAGGGCCTTTGTCATATGTTGTAGTTACAAGTGTCCTAATAATTTATGTATGAAAAATAAGTAAGTATGCATAAGACGTGAAAATTTGAACTAAAATGCTTGAAATAAATGTGATCTCGTGGAATGTAATGAATGTGGGATATGTACAAATGGGTTTGTCAAAAAATTCTCAGAAGTTTTCTAATAAATACAAATAGAAACATAAATTCATACTCTATTATGTTTCCAGAATACAAACAAATGGAAAAATTATATAAAAGCATTGTACCAGAGTTTGATTCTATTTGAATATGCATGTAGCATCCAAAATAGTGTGGGTTAGCCCTCGAAAATACTTGACAATTAGTAGAAGTCGCTAAGGAAAGTAAATATTTTTCTTAATGAAAAATGAAAAGAAAGGATAAATTATTTCGTAACAACTAACATTAAAGTAGTAACTCAAACGAGACAGTCTGTGTGGTCAAGAGTTCCCCACTTCAATGAAAATATAATATTGTTAAGACATTTGAATAAAACATTCTACCATGATATACAAAAGGCCGTAAAAGTGAAGTAATAACTATGTAATGCCCCCATCCTTTTGCAGACTTCGAGCCGCCTTTGTCAAGGCATCTGTCAATTTGGCAACATACAAGAGTAACTTTTTCAACAGAAGATGGAGAGCGAAACATCCTCAATGTCTTTTCCTTAATAAAATACAAGCACTTTGTTTGAGGTCCAAATGCATTAACCAGTCTGAAACCCAAGTTAACATGGTATTTTAGCAGTAATTGAATAATGCATGCGAATACTGGAGGGCGTCCAAATTCACATAAATAGAACGTTATGAGGAACTTTGCGACACTGAGCTCTCCCCAATAGCCATCATCCATCAGTCTCAATTATTGGTTAAATCATCCCTACACCTAGGGATAAATCTGTATCCAAAATATCTCTTCATATTACCTTATACGAATTGATTGAGGCTGAATATGTGTCCGTATTGAAGTTTTATCATTTAGCTCTAAGATGATCTTCTTCCTGTCGTTGTGTTATTTATATATAAAGAGGAAGAAAATGATTGAGGCTATGGAGGCGATGTGGCAGACTATTGAACAATGTTAGATGTTTTTCATTCCTACATCCCTTGCATTGAATAATAGGCATTCTGCAAGTGATGATCAATTAACTGCTCTCATTTGTGTTGGCAGACATGGATCTCCAACTAATCTTCTCTGCCACATCACCCCATCTACTCCAACCACAACATTTAATTCTCCTTCTTCTTTTTGTTTTCATCCAGAAACTTCTATTTTTGGTGGATATTTGGAGGCTTCTCCTGTCATCTATTATATGTAAAAAAAAGTTTATGTTACTCTGTTTTTTGTATAAAAAAAAAGGGCAGGAATATACACAGCAGCTCTGTTTTTTCTGGAAAAGGCATGATAACAAGTGCACAGCAGCTATAACTGTCAAATTCTTATTGCTGTTCTTGCTTGCTGTGGATCTAGGAATTATAATACTCTCCATTTGGCAGATTTAATACAGTTTTTTTTTTCTGTTTTACTGTATTTCTCTTTTCCCCCTCCAACAAATTGGTATCAGAGCTAGAAGTACTGGAACAACAGTTAGCAGAGACAAAGCTTTGGAGGAATGGGAAGCACAAGTGGAAATATTGCACAACCTCAAATACCAACATTCAATGGAAAAAATTATGATTTTTGCAGCATAAAAATGAAAACTCTGTTTTGCTCTCAGGATGTTTGGGACTTGGTTGAGAATGGATTTAATGAAGCAGCTGACCAGCAAGCATATCAAGCTCTTTCACAAGCAGAGAAGGACTTATTGAAGGAAAACAAAAAGAAAGATGCAAAGACATTATTCTTCATTCAACAACCAATGGAGGAATCAATCTTTCCAAGAGTAGCAGCTGCCACAAGATCAAAACAAGCATGGGATAATCTGCAAACAACATACCAAGGCACAAGCAAGGTAAAAATAGCGAAATTACAAATGCTTAGAAGGGATTTTGAAAATCTACAAATGAAGGATTCAGATTCAATAGATTCATTCTTCACTCATGCAATGACAATAGTTAATCAAATTAGATCTTATGGAGAAACTCTTGAAGATCAAAAAATTGTAGAGAAAATACTTAGAAGCTTGCCTATAAAATTTGATTTAGTTGTAGTAGCCATTGAGGAATCCAAGGATCTTACACAACTATCAGTTGATGAATTAATGGGATCACTCTTAGCACATGAGCAAAGATTAAATCGGTCAGGGGCATCATCATTGGAGAATGCATTCAAAGCTCAGCTTTCATTTGGCAGAACAAGAGGGAGATCAAATTACAGCAGAGGTAGAGGACATTTTACACCAAGAGGAGGAAGAGAAAATACACAACTTGAAAGCAGAGGACTAGTATCAAGCCCACATACCCATTCTACACCAACAAGAGGAAGAGGCGGCAGCCACTCTCATAGCCATCATCAAGGAGAAAGGTATGATAAATCCAATATTCAATGTCATTATTGTAATAGATTTGGGCATTTTGCATCTGAATGTAGAAAAAGACAATATGACATGAATAAGCAAAAGGCACATTTCACAAATGAGGACCAGCCTAACACTAGTGAGCAAAACACCATGTTTATAACATGCAATGTAGCACAAGAGAGTTCCAAAGAGGTATGGTTCCTAGATAACGGTTGTAGCAATCACATGAGTGGGAGTAAGGAGATGTTTGCAACAATTGATGAATAAGTAAAATCAGAGGTAAAATTGGCGAATGATCACCAAGTATCAGTCATAGGAAAAGGATCAATTAATATAAGAACAAAGCAAGGTGAGAAGAAGCATATCCCTGATGTATACTATGTTCCTGGATTGCAACACAATCTCATAAGAATTGGGAAACTAGTGCAAAAAGGATATAGAATATACTTTGAAAATGGTGAATGTGTGATTCTAGACAAGAAACCAAGCAATAGGCTGATTGCAAAAGTTGAAATGACAAAAAATAGGATGTTTCCACTTAGAATCCAAAGTGAACTATTCCTAGAGCCACACAAGTTGCAAAAGGTTTCTGAATTAGCCTTCAAAGATTCTTACAAAAATGAATCTTGGCTATGGCATTTAAGATTTGGCCATTTAAAGTTCAAAGGATTACAGCTATTATATAAGAAAATAATGGTATATGGTTTGCCACCAATAGAACCACTTAAAACAACGTGTGAGAGTTGCATATTGGTAAAGCAGCATAGACATAAATTTCTAGTTGGGGAATCTTATAGGGAAAAACATCCACTTGAGATAGTGCATTCAGATCTTTGTGGAGAGATGCAAACACCATCCATAAGTGGAAGTCTTTATTTCTTGACATTTATTGATGACTTCAGTAGGAAAGTTTGGGTTTATTTCTTAAAAGAAAAATCAGATGCATTTTCTATTTTTAAAGAGTTTAAGGCAAAAGTTGAAAAGGAAAGTGGACATTATATCAAAGTATTGAGAACCGATAGAGGTGGTGAATATATATCAAATGATTTTCAGAATTTTTGAAAAGAAAATGGCATAAAGAAACAACTTACAACAAGATATACTCCTCAACAAAATGGAGTAGCTGAGAGAAAAAATAGAACAATTATGGAAATGGCACGAAGTATGATAAAACAAAAACACCTACCAAATGAGTATTGGGCTGAAGCAGTTGCATGTTTGGTATACATATTAAATAGATGTCCAACAAAAGAAGTGATAAAAAAAACACCAGAAGAAGCTTGGAGCAAAAGGAAGCATAATATAACACATTTGAGAGTCTTTGGATGTGTGGCATACTCCTTGATACCTCAAGAGTTGAGAAATAAACTAGATGATAGAGGAGAGAAGTGCATATTTGTAGGATATAGTGAACAATCGAAGGCATATAAGTTATATAATCCTATCACAAAGAAGGTCATAATAAGCCCTGATGTTAATTTTGTTGAAGAAGAAGTGTGGGATGGCAGTATAGACAAAACAACTACAATTGCAGCTAGTGTTCCACAAGAGAATGAGGAGAATGAAACTCAAGTTGTGACTTCTACTACTCAAGCAAATGTTCCTTCAACACCTTCTAAGGCACCCACCACTCCAAATCCAACTACTCCAGCAAGTAATAACAGCAGTGAATCTTCTAATCCAACATTTGCATCACTAAGATCAAGGTCTATAAACACTTCAAAGAAGTCACGTAGTCTAAGAGAGACTAATGATGAATTACAAGAGGCTGAAAATGATGATTTATGCTCTAATTTTGCATTCTTAACACAAGCTGATCCAATTTATTTTGAGGATGCCATTAAAGATGAAAATTGGATTGCAGCCATGAATGAAGAAATTCAATCAATTGAGAAAAATCAAACTTGGGATCTAGTAGAGCTTCCTAAAGGCAAGGATGTGATTGGAGTTAAGTGGGTTTACAAGACAAAGTATAATGCTGATGGAAAAGTAGAGCAACACAAGGCAAGACTACTAGCTAAAGGCTTCACACAACTACCTGGCATAGACTACAATGAAACATTTGCACCAGTGGCAAGATTGGATACCATTAGGATGGTTTTATCCATAGCAGCTCAAAATAATTGGAAGGTTTACCAAATAGATGTCAAATCAGCATTCTTGAATGGCGTTTTAGAAGAAGAAGTGTATATAAAACAGCCACCTGGTTACTAAGTTTTGGGAGAAAAACATAAGGTATACAAACTGAAAAAGGCACTATATGGTTTGAAGCAAGCTCATAGAGCTTGGTACTGCAGGATAGACTCTTACTTTATAAACAATGGGTTTAGCAAGAGTGGCAATGAACCAACTTTATATCTCAAAGTGAATGATGAAGGAGAAATCTTGATAGTTTGCTTGTATGTAGATGATTTGATATTCACAGGTAACATGTCAATTAAATCATTCAAGGCAGCCATGGAAAGTGAATTTGATATGACTGATTTGGGGATCATGAGATACTTTCTTGGAATAGAGGTAAGTCAAAGTGATCAAGGCATTTTTATATGTCAAAGAAAATATGCTAGTGACTTGTTGAAAAGATTCAGGATGACAAATGTCAATGCAACCCCTACACCTGTTGCACTGGGTTTAAAACTTAGTAAGGATGACAAAAGTCCTAGTGTTGATGCAACTTTATTTAAAAGATTAGTTGGCAGCCTTATATATCTTACCGCCACAAGACCGGATATCATGCATCGGGTTAGTCTTATTTCTAGATTCATGGACAAACCTAAGGAATCACATTGGAAGGTTGGAAAAAGAATTTTAAGGTATATAGCTGGAACAAAGAACTTTGGGATTTTGTATACAGCTTCAGATGACTACAAGCTGATTGGATATATGGATAGTGATTGGGGAGGTAGCTTGGATGATAGGAAGAGTACTTCTAGTAACATTTTCCATCTTTGATCAGGTGCTATTTCTTGGGCATCAAAGAAACAACCAATTGTGACACTCTCATCAGCTGAAGCGGAATATGTTGCAGCCACATCAGCAGCTTGCCAAGTAGTATGGATGAGAAGAGTACTTTCAGATTTGAAGCATCCACAAGAAGAACCTATAGAAATTTATTGCGATAAAAATTCTGTAATTGCTTTATTTAAAAATCATGTCTTCCATAAACGCAGCAAGCATATTGACACAAGATATCATTTTATTCAAGAATTGGTGAACAATGGTGACATTCAACTTGAGTTTTGCAGGTCCAAAGAGCAACTAGCAGACATCTTCACAAAACCACTTGCAAAGCATGTCTTTGAGCATCTCTGGGAAGGAATTGGAATAGCAGACATATATAACAGTGAAGATTAAGGGGGAGAGTTGGCAGACGTGGATCTCCAACTAATCTTCTCTGCCACATCACCCCATCTACTCTGACCACCACATTTAATTCTCCTTCTTATTTTTGTTTTCATCCAGAAACTTCTATTTTTGGCGGATATCTGGAGGCTTCTCCTGTCATCTATTATATGTAAAAAAAAGTTTATGTTACTCTGTTTTTTCTATAATAAAAAGGGCAGGAATATACACAGCAACTTTGTTTTTTCTGGAAAAGGCATGATAACAAGTGCATAGCAGCTATAACTGTCAAATTCTTATTGCTGTTCTTGCTTGCTATGGATCTAGGAATTATAATACTCTCCATTTGGTAGATTTAATATAGTTTTTTTTTTTTCTGTTTTACTGTATTTTTCTTTTCCCCCTCTAGCAATTTGTTTATCTGAGGATACTTCAGCTGGTGCTAAGACAACAAAGAATATGGAAGCTCAGGTGGGTCGTGCTGCATATGTACAAAGTGATTTTCTTTCATCTGTTCTAGACCCTAGAGAGAAAATAACAACAAATTAATGGTGTATTGTTGAAGACATTAAAAATTTCCATTTCCTACCAGTCCACGTATTTCTCTAAAAGTTTTTTCCTTTCATGGTTGTTGGATCTGTAATGATGACTCTTCTGAAATGGTTTTGGCTGCCAATTGTGTGAGGAGACTCCAAAGTTTATCACAAACATGATAATAAATCTCATAAAGGTTGTGGGATGTTAGTTTTCAGGTGATTGGATGAGTGGCTTTTAGTTAAGGCTTGAATATGTCTAAATAAGAGCTTGTAAATAAGCTTGGGGAAAGTATTGTTGTCAGATGTTGTAGTGAGAAATGTTATGAACAATATGTATGCAAATGTGGAGGCTAGAGGAAAAGCTCGAGTTTATTTTTTCAAGATTTCTAAGACAATGTAGCCTCATGGAATGCTTTTTTTTAGGATATGCCCAAATGGATTCATAAAAAAGGGTGATGGAAACTCGCAAGCGAATCAAAGTCACCAGCTTAAAGATAGAAGGAAAATCCCCATGTTGTTTTCCTTCTTCAAATGTTGAATACATGTATGGTTTTCGCCTTTTTACTTGCATTAAATTACACTTCATAATTTCTAGTTTTCGAAATTAAATATTGAATGTTAAAGAATATAAATCCAACAAATGTTAAACCATACCTTGATACAGTCTACTAAAAAAATGGCCCCGAAAGTTATGCACATGGAGTGCCACACCTTAATGTACAATGAAACTAAAACTCTTTGCATGACCCCTGGTAACATGGAACACCATAGGTAACCCTAATAGATTTGTTTGAAATTTATTTAACGTACTTGCAAGTCATAGTTCTTAAACCTCTTATCTTATCAGTCACTTATAGTGATGTGGTTGTTTAATAAAACATGATCGATTTCAGTTTACGGTTCCTATTTGACTTGAGGGAACTGACATCTACTACCTCATACCTCTAGGCTTCCAACAAGAGAATCGTAAACTACTTTCATTCCTTCAAAAATGCCTTTGTACACTAGTTTTGCAAGTGGGTTTTTGGGATCCACCAGTCACTCTATGTTAAGAGTTGCTAACGAAATCATGTTAACTGGCCCCGGAGTTTTTGTTGTAACTTGATCTCTACTTGACGTAATAGTCTTTTTTTAGTCATGAGGAATTCTTTATATATGAAGGAGTAAGTAGGAATCATAAAAATCCGTGATCAAACTTAGAATGAGTAGTACTTAAGACCCACTATGTAAGCACTTTTGTTGTTTGGGCCAGTTTTCTCAACTTGCTACTTTAGCTTGGATGACCTTCTGTGAGTTTCGTTGAATTCTAGTGACGCGTGTGACCTCGTAATACCGTCACAATGTCATGTAGAATATTATTCAGTCTTTTATCTAGTATTATTGTTTTTTGAAATGTATGGTGTTTTTTTTTTCTCTACCCTCTTCTCTCTTTAGAAATGATTATGAAGCATTGGTTGATTTCAAAATGTGAATGGATTGAGAAATGTAAATTAGTTTGAAGGGAAATGAAAGGTAAATGGTCACGATATTTTGAATGAAATCTAAAATGTCTCTTTACTTTCTCTCTCTCTCTCTCTCTCTCTCTCTAGTATTAAAATGCTAAGTATAAATGAAAGTGAAAGTGTGAATGCATGAGAAACGAACTCTATCTTCTTCCTCCCCCTTTGTATCTCTCCCTCTCTTCTAGTTAAATAAAAATTGTTAGAAATGATGAATGTGTGGCTTTATGCTTGAGTGTAGGGGATTTCCATACTCATTCCTAGGACTGACGCAATGTTGGTTGCAGGTACCTGAACAAAAATGAGTAGTAAAAATGACACTTGTGTATTTTATTAGCATGTTATTTGAAGGAAATGTAATTGTTTAGAATATTTCAATGATATTTTTACGAATAGGATGTATTATTTTCATTATTTCCATGATGAAAATGATAGTGTTGCATATTGGGAAAATGTACTATGTCGTATGTAGTTGTACTTTTTCCTATTTAACGAATGTTACTCTTGGTGGTAATGGTGTATATTCTATAAAGTAAATGAAGTTGATTGTATCATGTTGATTTGGAAAAAAATTCAAAGAACCCTTCTTTTAGTGTCAAAATAAAGATAGGAGGATGAAACTAGAACCTTGTCATTTAAAATGTTTAGCGTCGTTGTAATTGTGATATGATTGTGCGAGTAAAATTGTTAGAAAGTAATTTAAAATGATGTGGTTTTACATATTTGCTAGTGTTGCAATGACCTAGGAAATCACTTAATATTCAAATAAAAATATCAACTTACATGTGTGTGTGTGTGTGTGTTTTTCATATTGAGTGGAAAGCAACGAAACAAACATACATCTCAAAATATTTACATGTGTTGAATGTAATGACCCTCTCTAGTAAGCTCCAAGTTAGGCTAGCTCCAAACATGCTTCATAGTCTTAGAGACTAAGAGGTAGTGTATGTGTTTGTGTATTCCTCCCTAGAAACCTAGTTGAGGTATTCACATAGGTATGAAAGTGTGTAAGACTCCTTAGTGCAAGGAATAACATCATTTTAATGGCATACAAGATGACATGTTGAGCTTGAAATCTCATGGTTGATTTTATGGACTAAAACATGTTGTAATTGGAATGTAGTGAACAGTGGGTGGGTAGTTAGGTTGTGCATTAATTCACTATTAATTTTTTTTAATTGTAAAGGAAATTTTATAATTTTCCATCTTTTGGGAACATACCATTGAGATGTCGATTTAATCATTTCAAGGGTAATGAAGATTGCTTGCAATATATTAAATATTTCTTATGATGTGAAAGTGGATGTGAATTGATCCACACAAGAATAAGTGAATAAGAAAACATAGTTTCCCATTTAAGAATCAAACCTAAAATCTAAATATGATAGGATATTTGAAATTAACTATCAAGTGATATATTTTATTGGAAGTCAAATAAATGAACCAAATCTGATAGAACCCTTTATAATATAAATATTTAAGGAAAGTAACAAAATTTATTCTTGGAATACCTCGAGTGGCACAAATGCCTTGCAATACATGGACATTTGATTTCTCTACATTTTATCTTGTGGTAAGGTGTAAAAACTCTTGAACACTAATAAATGCAATTTATCGAGTGACCTCTCTTGAAATATGGCTTTATATGGTTGTTGAACATGAAATTTTTTATAGCTTTTGTATTTGAACCCCTTTTGTCCCTCTTAGATAAATGTGTCCCTTAGTATGTAGTAGTGGATTACCATGTGTTTCTCATATGGGGTAGTTTAACCACCATCCCTGAAATGCTTTTGAAGTTAGGAGATCATAAATCCTCTCCTAAGGTTTTTGGTGAAGGAAACACTAATGCTTATTCACACAATGATTTAAATTGTTCATTGGAAGGAATTTGGAAGCATGTAGTTGTTGGTTTCTCATGTAATATGCATTTAATAATTGATGGTCTAAGAGAAATGAAATGAAATGAGTCATGAATACCTAAGTGTAAATTACTTATCATTTTAATTTTAATTTTAATTGTTCAAAAAATATCAATAGTGAGACCAAAGTACGTTGTAAGTGTAAATATTACAAGAGTTAACGATATATTGGGTTAGGAATAATGTCATTCTTGAGGTCCTTACAACACAACTAGACACTTTTATGTTCTTAAAAATAAATATGAATTTTCCTTGGTGAGATCAAACTTTCGAGAAACAAGAAATTTTATCTTGAGTTACATATATATGTAACTCAAGATAAAATTTCTTGATGTGGAAATGTTGAACGGATTCAAACAAGTTATTGAACTATATCAACTGTAATAGGAAAAATAGTGTACTATGATAGAAGTATGTTAATGGGAAGAGATATCATGAATCTAAATCACCTTCTTAAAATTTACCATATCATCCTTGACCTCATGATAGTTCCCATTGTCTAGCAAAGGTAAAGTTTAAACATTGAATATACATCTTGAAAAGCTGAGCCTTAACATCTTGTTAGTTCCTTCTCACAACGAAGATACAAATTTAACGTTAATTAAATATATTTTAACAAATAAACATTTAACGTAAGAATGAATATTAGGAGACTCGTAGGTGTTTAAAATGAATTTAATTAACAAATGAGATGTGGATAATTAGTGGAAATTGAGAAAGGAACCAACAGTGCATTCTATTTTAAAGGCACATGTTATACGAAAATAAAATAGTTGATTTTTTTTTTAGAAAGGAAAATTTATACCCTTACCAGTTTAATTCACTGGAAACCTATAAAGTTATTTAATGGAAAACTAAATGTAATAAATTTGTAAACAATAAAAATCTGTGTTGTGGAGTATTCCTATCCTATGTGCCTTACACCATTTGGGTCATTGTCTTGGTTTACACCATTTGAGTAAGACATTGATGTGTACCCTAAGTTATCAAGTTGTCTATGTGGGCCCATGCTTTTGTAAGTGTACTATAGTTCCCACTTCCCTTTGACACATTTTTTTGATACTAATCATGATGCTACTGGTTATATTATGGACTTGATTATGGACCTTATTATAGTATGATGTTAGATGTTAGAGCATGGATTATTGTTGACTTGATTCAGTTATGATGCATGATGATTATTAGAGAAACTTTGGATATTGATGTTGATATACTGTTTGACATGGTTATACTATGGATGTTGTTCGGACATGTGATATTTAGATATTATGAGTAGACCTAGAAATGGAAATTATTTGATGATGATATAGTGGTTGAGTAAAATTGTAAATGATCTTGTTGGTTGCTTGGATGTTGTTGTGATCCATATATCTAGATGATTTTGGAAATTTTAATTATATTATTTTGGATGTTCTGATATGGCCATGAGGCTGAAGGAGGTATTTGTGTTTTGCAAGTTAAAATATCACAACAAACATCGGGGGATTGGAGACCAACCACATTGGAATTCTAGATGAATTCAACAAGGTCACCATTGCAACTAGTATTTGTTTATGCGTTTTTGTGTGTTAGGGATTCCCATGGGGGGATCACCTTTAAATGTGACCAAGGGGTTATGTGTTTTTATTTATTTGACCCTTTTGTTTAAATGTTGCATGTGTTTATTTTGTGATGCATTTTCCCTTTTCTTTATTTATTAAATGTTGTATTAATATTGTGGGTAAGCATGTTGTTAATATTAATTAAATAAAATAGGTCATAAGAAAGTAATTAATAGAGTTGTTGGCCTTGATTTAAAGTGTTGTAAGAGATGTGTAAGTGATGTGTAAGTTAACTTTTGAGTGTGAAACACTTCACCTTCTTGGAAATTTGAAATTGTCCTTGGAGGCTGATTTTGGAGGCTTAAAGGACAAGTTAAACTTGTCCCATACCTCTTAAATTTAATTACCAACCATACCTAAGGTTGGAGAGTTGAGATTAGACTTTTATAATACTTTTTGAGAAGGCAATTTGTAGGTTTTAATTGCACTTTCCTTACATGATTTAATTTCAGTCCTTTGGGGTGTGGGTTGGATTTGAGTGTGTAAGTAAACTATCATTTTATTCACCCACCTATTTATTATGCATTGGAGAATGAAGTTGAATTTTGGCGTTGGGGTTGAGGATGTGTGATGTGGCATCCTACATGGATCCACCTCATCCTCTTCCCTTCCCTCTTCTATAAAATTCAAATTCCTTGCCTTGTTTTGGCTTGCTTCACTTTGGAGACTTCATTCTAGGGAAAATTCTTTTGTTGTTTTGGAGCTCTTGCTTTGAAGAAGTTTTTGGAATATTGTTGCATGCTTGTGCATGGCTGATTTGGACTAATTGTATTGGGATAAAGCTTGTTGTTTTGGAACTTGGAACAACTCCATCATGGAGAGGTAGGAGCTTGGCTCTTGAAATGCTCTTCTTTTATGAATGTATATGTTAATGTATGAATGTTTTGGCATGTTTGTGGGCTGTTGGGTAGATGGCCTAGGAATGGTGTAGGAGAAGACTATGGGGTTTATTTTGTGGGAGGAACAAGTGTGTTTTAGGGAGGTATAAGGGTGGAGGGATTTGGGATTTGGGTTCCACCTTACAAAGAAATAGCTTAAATTTATTTACTCATTATGGGGTGCCATAAGAGGTTGGGAAGGCATAAGGAAATGTGAGGAATAAGGGGTACTTTGGAGAGGCATAAGGAATGTCAAGGCATTGATATACTATATTTTGGTGGTTTGTAATTCAGCTGGTGATACCCATTTCCCCTTTTGGGAGGCATAAGAAGCATCCCCCATAGTTTCTTGCTCCTTTGGCTTGCTTGAGGAAGCCTTAGTATTTTTTGTCATGCTTTAATGTAGTTGTAAACTACATTCTGTTCTGGACTATGTTTTTATTGTGAAAGTGTTGCTTGTGTGTTTGTGGAAGCTTATTGTTTCCATGAGTTGGATCACATCTTTTATTGCATTGTGGTTGGGGCTCGAGGACCAATGAAGAAGGATGGTTTCTCCTCTTCATTGGATGTCTTGGTTGGGTGGAGAGCGTTGCCTTTCCCCTACTCTTGTTGTGATCAAATTGGAAGAATGAGAAATCTGCATGTTGTTGTTCTGGAGCTAAGATAAAGATAGTTTGATAGTCCCTTGTGTAATGAAATCTTATTATAACCTTTCCCACTTGAAGTGGATGAACTTGTATATGTTTGTAATGGAAAGATGTTGTAGTGGTTATGGAAGTGTAAATTGGAATGTGAAAGAATGATACGTATTTTGTATGTTGTATTTTGAAATCAAATGGAAAGGAAGTTGTAAGAGTTTCATTTGAATTAATGGAAGTGGTTTTGTCTTGTCCATATGATATTATTCCATTGGAAATCTGTGTTTAGCATACACTATGAAATCCCTGTTTGGAAAGTGGAAAAGTGAAACACGTGAGAAGAAAATGTATTATTCTGTCCTATATATAATATATGATTTTGGAAAGAATAAAAGAAGGAAGTTGTAAAGTTGTCTTTTGGAATAAATAAAGGATTGCATAACCTTCCTCAAATTGTATCATTGTATTGAATTTAATCATCTAGATGTGAGTTGTAATCTCTGTTTGAAAGGAAGAAATGTGTATAAAGGAAGTGTAATACTCTGTCTTTTGAAATATGTGAAAATTGGAAATCCGAGATGTATTTTAGTCTTTGAATAGTTGAATTGAATCAACTAAATGTATTAGATTAGAATTGGAACATATTACAATACTTGGAAGAAGAAAATGGCAAATAAACCCTTTAAAATTTTGATCTTTGTCTTGTATTTTCAAACTGGAAATTATTTAATCCAAAATGCACAGACTGAACCTGCAACAATGAAATAACAAACTAAATGATTAAATTGAAGTAGTTTTCCCTAAACGAATCCAATTAGACAAAAATACTTAAAGGAAATCTTTCAAAACTTGGCAAAACTGAGTTCAAAGCTTTCATAGTCATTTTGCTGTCAAAATTGTAAAATTTCGAATTGGAATTAAATCAAATAGATCTACCTCACAAACTTATCCTAAATCCACCTAAGAAAAATTCTCCATGTCTATTTGACATGTTGAGAAAGGAAGAAGATCAAATTGAACAAATCTCACAAGTTAAAATTTACCAGTTTGCACTGTAAAAGCCTGATAGATCATTTTCTTGAAATTGACCCCTTAAACTTTATCAAAATAAAAAATTAATGATTCCTGAGTAAAGAGGATGTCGAGATATTTCCAGAAAGTCCTCATTTTCCCAAAACTGAGCTCTCTATCTAAATTTATGGCCTTTTGAAGTTTTTCTTCACTTGGCGTCAAAAAAAAAAATTGGGAAAAATTTCCTTGGTGGGCCCGTGGGCCCGAATTTTTCCCTTAGAGCTTCAGAATTTTTTTGGGAAAATTTTCCAAATTTTCCCACTCGCCCACCAACCTATAGCCAATCAGAGGCTACCACGTGGCACAACAAGGTGTTGGCGGAGGGGTGGATCCCTTTTTAACTTAGTGCTTCCAGCAAAATTTTGGGAAAATTTTCAAAAAATTTTCCCCACTCCCCACCAGCCCATAGCCAATCAGGAGCTGCCATGTGATGTTCATGCGAGGCAAATGCTGGAGGAGTGGGTCCCTTTTTGCCTTTTTGTGTTTTAAAAAATTTTGGGAAAATTTTCAAAATTTTCCCCACCACCCCACTCGGCCGCAACCAATCAGGAGCTGCCACGTGGCATCGCGAGGTGCCAACGAGGTGTGGGTGAATGTTACCCTTTTTTCCCTTCAGGGCATTAAACAAATTTTCTCCCCGTCGCCCCAGCTTTCCCCGCGTTGGCCTAGGAGATGCCACGTGTCCCTTGTAGACTCGCGGGAGTGTGGTGCACAAGGTTGGCTTCTCAGCCTTGCATGGGAAAAGTTCCAAAATGTCTCCCGCCACCCCACAAACCTGACCTTGGGGAAAATTTTCTCCCTTGGCCCCATGTAAGCCTGCTCTTGGGGAAAATTTTCACCCCAAGGCCTACGTCAGCCCATAACTCAAGAAATATGAGGAGTTAGGAGGACTTCTTTATATCACTGGAAAGGTGAGGAAATTTCCTATCCAATGGGAATGATTTAGGGAAATTTTGAATGCGTTAATTTTGAGAAAAACCAAGTTGAATATTTAAGCCTGTTAGAGAGTGGGTATGGTGAGGAATTACCCTCTGACCCTAATTGAACCTTCTAACCCTAAATTTTGGACCTTGTGACCTCTAACAATTGTGTTTGAAAGAAAAGTATACTCTTGTGGATTAGAATTGATCTGGAACTTGTTAGTGACAATTGTTGTCTTATAACCTGGTTGTAGACTCTTCTAAACAAAAAAAAATTATTCCATAATTTTCCTAACTAATCCTAGGTTGTTCTTGGGTCTCAAGTGGGTTGTTTTAGCTGGCATCACACTTGGTATTAGAGTAGTGGTTCAAAATCTTGGGCCATTGGGCACACTAGAAAACTTGAGACATGAACCTTAAACCTAGCACACTTTTAAATTTAGAAGACAACTTAGTTTAGAAATTACATATTTTAGTAAAACATGGAAACTAAGTAAAACCTAGAATAAGGAACTAACTCTCATCTTGATCTATGTAGGAGGCATAGAAAAGATGAGGATCCTTTTCACATAGACCTAGGCATACCACCTCCAGAGCATTTCATAGTAGCTATCCTACCACATATCTTTTAGAACTCTCTAGGATGTTAATGTTGCTCTACGCGGGGATCAGTAGGAGGGCATGCAGCCAGACATAATAGAGTCACTTCCATTGAGGGTCATGTATCTCCTCGACCTAGTGAGGAGCATGGAGGAGATAAATTCCATGCAGAGTCATCCAGAGAAGAGTCACCATAGAGGGGATAGGGTGACCAAGTTTTAGGACATAGGGAGAGGTCTCAAAGCCTTAGGCTTAGGAGATGAGCATACAGAGAGGCCTAGAGGCCATCAGACCACAGTTGTAGATCACATTAGGGAGATTTTGAAGCTTCGGCCATCACATTATTCTAGTGACATAGGTGGATTTTAGGCAGAGGCCTGGTTGGTGAGATTGAGTGGATGCTTCAAGATCTGTCCTTGTTCTAGAAATATGAAAACTCGTGTTGCAATCCATCTACCAAGGGATGGAGCTGGTGTCTTGTGGCAGAAAGAGGAGCATAACCTCCATGTTGATTCTGAGATATTTACCTGGGAGCTCCTTGAGGATCTATTCAGGAGAACATATCTATCATGGAGGTTAATACATCAGTGGATAGATGAGTTCCATGACCTCCGATAGGAATCTGTTACAGTGGCTAAGTATAGAGAGTAGATTTTTGGATCTACTCAATATGTTGATTACATGTACGATGAGTAGGTGTGGATCCGCAGGTTCATCTGGGGACTGAATGTAGACATTAGAGGTGCAGTACAGATCCATTGTCCACAGACATTAGTTGAGGCTCATCTGAGAAGGCCTATATAATAGAGGAGACTTCAGGAAATACCCAATAGGATAGAGACCGAGTCCGGAGCTGCATATAGCAGATGCATTACAACAGATTGAGGGGGTCTGTACTTCTTCCTCATGGTGGATAGGGTTCAGCATAGTAATTATTTAAAAGACTGTAGCAATAGCAACCAATAGTCTCACCCACCTTATAGACCTCCATAGAGGTTTGATGCACAGAGAGGTCAGAGTATGGGGCCTCCCCCTACGGGTACCATCAGGAAATAGGGTACCTAGAGAGCTCACTAAGTAGGAGCTCACTAGTAGAGACCTCAACAGATCATAACCAGATCATCAGGATCCACACCACAGACCTCCTGAGTACCGACCGTAGCTGCTACATAGTGGAGAGGATCAGGTGGTTATTTTGTGTGTGGTGTTAATGGACATTTTTTGAGAGACTTCCCACATAACCCTAATAATAAGGGTAAGAGATAGATCTCAGAGACTACTATTGGTGATATGGGGTGCAATCATAGGATGTATGTAGTGGTCGAGAACCACTAGGAAGAGCATCAGAGTATAATTATTGATACTACAAGTAACATTGGAGGTATTCCTACCTCCATTTTGTTTGATTTTGGCTCTTCTAATTCTTTTATTTCTCTATCTTTAGTAGAGCGATGTAGGCTAGTGGCAGTTAGGCAGGGTCATAGTTGAGGATGTTGAGATGGCTTTTGGAGCCAAGAACTCTGTAGACTCCTTAGTTAAGGATTGTGTGTTGGATTTGGGACCTTTCACCACTACCTCAGATCTTCATATCCTTCCATTGGGCTCTTATGGAGTCATCTTGGGCATGGACTAGTTATCTTCTCATCAGGGCCTAGGATGGATTGTTACCACAAGATTATATCTTATGCAGATGGTTTGGGAGTTGAGTCAGTGATATCAAGGGATCAGGAGACTTGTTTCTATTCACACCATTTCCCATTATGGTAGCTTAAGTGATGTGTGCAATGACAGGGTTGTCAGATGTATGTTGTTACAGTCAGTGAAAAATCAGAGGATGGGTCTAGTGGACCATTCGCTAGATGATCACCCCATTTTCGAGAGAGTTTACAAATTTTCTTTCCTAGGGAGCTACTGAGGCTTACCACCCCCCACGTGATATTGCTTTTCATATAGATTTGGTTTTGAGAGCAAAGCCTATCTCACTAGCACCTTATCAGCTGACCACCCCAGAGCTCTACGAGCTCAAGTTGTAGCTAGAAGGGCCTCCTAGAGAAAGGCCTTATCCATCCTACTATATCCCCTTAAGGGGCACACTGATGATTTTTGTGAAGAATAAGGATGGATCCTTGTAGTTGTGTATTGATTACCTCTAGTTGAACAAAGTAATGATCAAGAATCGTTATCCCCCTTCTGCGTACATTGATGATTTTGTTTGACCAGATGAAGGGAGCCACAACTTTCTATAAGATAGACCTTGAGTCAAGTTACCATTAGCTAAGGATTTCAAAAGGTGGACATTCATAATACCACCTTCCGTACGAGATATGGCCACTATGAGTTCACAATGGTGCCTCTTTGGTTTGACGAATGCCCCCACAGTGATTATGAGTTTGATGAATTGAGGTATTTAGGACCTTCTTAGATCGCTTCATGCTCATCTTCATTGATGAAATTTTGATTTACTCACGTACGCGTAAGGAGCACGAGGGGCACCTTCACCAGGTTCTTCAGTGTCTTCAAGAACAACAGCTTTATGGAAACTTGGAGAAGTGTGCATTCTTTCAAATGGAGGTACAATATTTGGGTCATATCATTTCTGGGGAAGGTATCACTATCGATCCTTCCAAGATTAGAGCTATCATGGATTGGCTAGCACCCACTACTGTGACAGAAGTGTGTAGCTTCATGGGATTAGCAGGTTATTATAGGAGATTTATTCAGGACTTCTCTCGGATTACTCACCCCATCACTTCCCTGAAATGGAAAGGGAAGAAGTTTGTTTGGTCAAAAAGGTGTGAGTATTCCTTCAGTAAATTGGAGGAATGCCTCACTAAAACACCTATTCTTGCGGTACCGGATGGTGAGGTTTTCGTTTGCACGGATGCTTCATTAGCAAGACTTGGAGCTGTGTCGATGCAGGAGGGCAGAGTAGTGTCTTTTGAGTCTTGTAAACTTAATGATTATGAGATTAATTATCCAATTCATGATCTTGAGCTTGTGGAAGTTGTGCACGCTTGGGTTTGATAGAGAAACTTTCTTCTTGGTCGGAGATTCACACTTAGGACGGATCACTTGAGTCTTTGCCACCTCTTCACGTAGCCTAATCTCAATGCTTGTCAGCGGCATTGGATGGAGTTTATTTGTTAGTATGATATGGAGATAGACCATGTGAAGGGAAGGAGAATGTGGTGGTAGATGCTCTTAGCAGATGGAGACATGTTATGGCTACTTCAGTGGGCATAGATTTACGGAGCAAGATTCTTTAGCAGCTTCCTTTTGACAACTATTACATTGCAGTTCGAGCAGAGATTGAGTCTCAAAGACCCCTCAAGGGGAAGTTTGATGGTTTCTCACAAGAGGCAAATGGCCTTCTTAGGAACAGAGGTCATATTTATGTTCCCAAAGATGGAGGATTGAGGCAGGATATATTGACAGAGGCGCATCATGCACCCTATTCAACCCATCCTAGGGTGAAGAAGATTCACGTTACTTTGAGACAATTGTATCACTGAATAGGACTTCATAGAGACATGGCTCAATTTGTGTCACGCTGTTTAGATTGACAAAAAGTGAAGGTTGAGCATCAACATCCAACTGGCCTTCTCTTTCCTCATGATATACCAGAATGGAAGTGGGACACCATTTCCATGGATTTCATTATTGGGCTACCGATGTCGAGATATCACCACAATGCCATGATGATCACAGTTGATAAATTGAAAAAAGTGGCTCACTTTTCTCTGGTGAAGACCATTTAGACAACTAGTGTAGTGGTGTGAGTATATTTGGATGAGATTGTCAGGTTGCATAGGATTCCGTGGAAGATCATTAGTGACCGTGATCCTTTGTATACATCCCATTTCTTGACTACCATGCAACAAGCCCTCAGGATGAGAATCAACTTCAACACAACATATCAACCAAGACAGATGGATAGACTGAGTGGGTGAATCAGATTTTAGAGGATATGCTCAGGATGTATGTGATGGATCAATAGTCTAGGTGGGAGGAGTACCTGTAATTGGTGGAGTTTACCTATAATAATAGTTTTCAGAGTTCTAAAGGCATGGCTCCTTTTTAGTATTTGTATGGCAGAGAGTGCAGGACACCTCTTAGTTGGGATAGGTTAGAGGACAAGATTTCTCTTAGACGAGCTTTGTTGCAGGACATGGAGCAGCAGGTTAATTTGATCAGATAGAGACTACAGGAGGCACAAGATAGACAAAAGAGGTATAAAGATCAGCATAGTATGGACCGTAGTTTTGATGTGGGCATGAATTTTTTCCTTCGTGTTAGAATACACAAGATCCCTATATATTATGGAAAAGGTTCTAAGTTAGCTCCTAGATTCGTGGGTCCTTTTGAGATCTCGGAGCGTATCAGCCCTTTGGCCTACCGTCTAGCATTGCCACCAAGCTTGTCTCACGTACATGATGTGTTTCATGTTTCAGTTCTTAGGAGATATGTTGTAGATCCTTCTCATGTGTTAGATTAGACATCATTACAGATATAAGATTAGGGGCAGGTGAAGGTGGAGCCCATTCACATCCTAGATCACAGGACCCTGGGCCTTCAAGGCAGAGAGTGTAACATCCCAAAATTTCTTGCAAGTAAAATTAACTATGGTTAAGTCTAAATAGGATTAGACGAGATCATCATTGGGTGTAAAATTCATTTGGTTTGGTGTATCATGACCCACAACTTTTGCTGCAGGGCATGACATTGTGGAACAAATAACCCCGCAGGGCTGCACCCACCTTGATGATCCTTCCTAAAACATGATTAGGCATTAATCATAGGTAAAATGATTCATTAATGATAGTGAATATTTAATCGATTTGGTCGTCTTATTTTTTGTTTGACTTTTGCAGTGATCGTGATGAATACTGCCTCTGTTTTATCTTACAATGCCATACCAATCCAACTTTACGAGAATATTTAAATTATTACTATTTACGGACTTGGTGATTTTTCATTTGTTTGAATATTTTATATGGAACATGGGAATTCGAATAATTATTACGATAACATATTGTTGGCAATATGTGGACTTATATTATGTTGATTAATTTTACCATTAAAGGTAGGTATCAATTTAAAAAAAATAAAAAAATGCATTATTAATTTGTGAAATAATATATTTAAATCCTAAAAGGATTTGGCATGTAAATCAAAAGTTAAAAATTATAATAATAATGATATTTTAATATTTAAAATCTGAGAGTTTTGAAAGTGACATGCCTTCATCTGACACAAAGTATGTGGCATGACAACATGCATTGACGCATGAAGCAACATTTGGAAGCCTGAAAATTCTCCATTATAGTATAGTTTCTTCATTATATTTTATTTTATTTCTCGTTTTTCTTTTTTCATTCTTCTCTTCTGAAATACATGCGCGAGTTTTGGAGGAAGGAAGGACTCAACTTGTTGGATCAGAAAGAGTACTAGGTTTCTTATTTTGGAATTACTTCAGGCATGAATAACTTCTTCCTTCTTTGTAGAATTATTTGTAAATAATGAGGAAATACACATTCTGTTTTAAATGGCAATTAAATGAATTTGTGGACAACTTCTAATTTAATTGCCTGGAAATGAAATCTAAAGAGGAAGTTGATGGATTCTATATTCTTGTAAGTTTTCTATTGTGGCTTTAGCTAAACCTAGAAAAAAAATGCAGATGGGTGGTCCTAATTAATTTTATTGCCTATTCAAATTTGATTTCCTGAAACCCCAAATCGATTTCAGCCTCTGGGTTTTATTACAGACAAACAATAGTTTATTTGTATGAGCAAAGCGATTTCTGGGTAGTGTGAAAAATGTTTTTACCATGTATTTCATCATTTTTCCTAGTATATTTGCTTCCAGATTCTAATAATTTCTAAACAGAAATGAAATTAATGTTGGAACAAACTAACTTGGATAAGTACAAGTTGATTTTCCTATAGGTATAATTTTATTACCTGAGTGAAAAATAAATTAGTGTTAACAATCTATGTAAGATGACTTAGTTTTCCTTATAGGATTTTGCTACTGGAAGTCTTAGATACTTATTGTTGTTATTATTTGCAAATGGACTTCAAAAATTTTATCCTGTGGTATATGGGTCAATTTTTTTTTGTTGATCAGTCGGTTACCTGAAAGAACATGTTGAAATGATTTAATAGAGGTGTTTTTACACTATTTAGTTGGACTATTCCTATATATATATATATATATATATATATATATATATATATATATATATATATATATATATATATATATATATATATGTATTCTGATTGTTTGGAATAAATTTATTGTGTGTTTTATAGAGCTTCTCATTGCCTAGAGGGAATATATCTAATTGGTATTTGGAAATGATGATTTCAGACTATTTTGTTAAGTTATTTGTTGATAAGAAGGTAATAAAAATAACAGTTGAATCTATATAATGAGAAGCATGTTTTTCTTTTAGTTTAATCAAAATTCAGATGTTGAATGATTATGGTTTGATTATGTGTTAATCCTTGTGATTCAAGTTAAACATGATTGCTGAAATATAAATTGGTTGTTCTATTGGTGTACATTCATAGTTGTAACTTGATGAAAAATATGTAATAATAAATCCTCCGCTATATTACCATACGTTTGTCGATAAAATAACTTTTATAATGTTTCATATTTTATTAAATAATTGCATCATAAATTGGAGTTAATATTCTAGCCAGTTCATTTTGAATTCACAACAAACCACTACTCTAGTCTTACAAGACAATTATCCATCACGTTCGGGTATGCGGAAACTCATGTCTTGTGAAGTTTAATCGTAGCATGGATCCAAATGAAATACTTGGATTTCAATTTATAGAAGGATGATATCCCTGAATTTTGACTAAATTTATTGGGTTCTTGGACCCATTGTTAATATTCAAACCTCACTATGTGAGAGTTACTGTAATAGTTATATATTTCACCTTAACGACATATGTAATTTATGATTTTAATAAAGAGATGATTACCTTGTATGAAAGAATATATTAATATGAGTAAATGCTAAATATTAGAAGTGAGAAATCTTACTTATCATAAATTGATATATTTATTTATTTGATATTTGTCAATATATGAAGCCGATATTTGGGCAATTATTATAATAATCAATTGTCTTTAATTTATAAATTAAATAAGCTATTTAATGGTGTAGCTAATCAAAGGAATAATTAAATATACATGTTTTAATATATATTAAATTCATCCTTTCGGTAAACTTGGTATTATTATGATAAGATTGTAAATCCTGTTGTATAGAGAATGGATGAGTATCGTTGTGAAAGGTAAGTTAAGGTTTAAAAAACAAGCATCAAGAAAAGAGAGACTAAATGGGATGGTAAATAGATGAAAGATCCATTAGACTTATCCCATGATGATCGTAGTTGGCCTTTGGCATTTATCTCGATATAAACTCTTACACGATAGGTTAAATTTTAAATAAAGTAAATACAAACTATAAGATCGAGATAACTGTGAAAGGGATAGTTGTGAGGTGGCGGAAGAGTTAAACTCATAAGACTAGTGTGTTGTCTTGAGTTTACCTGTAACTTGCATGGCGGAAAACTGTGGCCAAAGTAATGCATTGATGGTTGTGCATTTTCTGATCACCTAGTCCTCTAATTAAATTAAAAATTTCCAGTAACCTGATCATGTGAAGTTGAACACTGAACATGAGGTAAGAAATGGTCAGATACTGAAATATGAAGTTAGAAAATTATCTTCGTGGTAGACCCAAGGAATTTCACTAAGTTCCCATGACCTTTAAAAAAAGGGTTGAGCCAAAATGCTAGAAAGCATTTTCACTTGAAGTAGTGGCAAAGGGAGATCATGGAGATCTTGATACACCCTTCTCAGATGCACATCGCTTATAGGGAAGTTATCAGATAGATCAAAAGAACAAATTTGATTTAAAGAATTTGTATGAATGCAGCTGCGTAATCTATTTTATGTATGTTTAAAAAAAATCCCCATTTTTTAGTTCTAGTAATTTTGAGAGTTACATTTTGGTATCAGAGCCAGAGGCTCAGACACTTTGACATTAATGGGACGTACATTCTAATAAAAAGTATCCTCTTTTATAAAAATAGGAAATGTTGGCTAGGCTGGAAACAAGAGCTAATATGGTGAGTGACATTGGGGTAAATATTGATGACGTGCTAGATAATACGGCTGCTAAGTTAGAATAAATCTTCAAACTTTTGAATAACAACTGAAACTGAGTTGTTTCCTTAGAACAACAAGGTCAGGGTGATGAGCAATATGATGATCAATCTAAGCACCTGAATGACAGGGAAAATAAGAAAGCAAGGTTGGCTACTGAGTTACAAAGGGACATTAAAAGAATATCTCCACCTAAATTTGATGGTACAAATCTTGGGGAGGGCACTGTAAATTGGCTTTCTGAAATGGAAAAGTATTTTGAGATTAAGGACTTTTAGGAGGAGACAAAAGTAGTATGGAGAGCCTACCAATTTTCCTGTGAAGCATCTTCCTAGTGGGATAACTAGAAAATGGAACTAGGAATTAATTCTTGTATGATCACGTGGGAGGATTTTAAGGCCTACTTCCATCTAAGATGGCTACCTCACCTATACTTTGACCAAAAGATGGTATGATTCAAAAATCTGACTAAAAGAAAGTACTCAGTTATAGAATATTGGGAACGTTTCACTCGATTGCTGAAATATGTTCCTATGTATCAAAGGGATGAGAAGTAGAGTGATAAAATTTATAATGGGATTGAATCCTAGAATTGGTGGTGAGGTATATGTTCGTGGACCTACTTCGATGGAGACAATTTTTGAAAAAGCTATCAAGCAAGAACAAAATTTAAGAAGTATTTATGCCTCTAAAGAGAAAAATAGAAGGAAATATAACAGTTTTCACAAACCTTGACCGCAAGTAAAACAACATTGAAAAAGGGAAACAACAAGCTCAGGCTTATCAATAAAAGAGGACTAATAGGTAGAACTATTGTGAATAATAAAATTAATGGGAAACAAGGAACAAGTTTCAGCCAGAATAAGATTGAGAGAAAAGGACCTCTGGGTGGATGTTGTAAGTGCGGTGGCAATTATTTCACTAACAACTATCCACAAAGAGGACAATGGAATAACCAGCAGAAGGGATCTATTGTAATAAATAAAGAGGGGCAACAACATAAGATTATGCTGCAGTCCATAATAAGCAAGTAGAAAAGGAAGCGACTCCTATTGAAACCTCAGGTAAGATTTTTAGAGAACCTGTTTTTGTTTTATTTGATTCCTGTTCAACAAAATGTTTTGTTTCATCTAAAGTAGCTGATAAACTCAAAATAAGAGCTGGGTACATGAAACACACTTGGACTGTATAGTATGGAAATAATG
This sequence comes from Taxus chinensis, assembly GCA_019776745.2. Classification (NCBI taxonomy): domain Eukaryota; kingdom Viridiplantae; phylum Streptophyta; class Pinopsida; order Cupressales; family Taxaceae; genus Taxus; species Taxus chinensis. Next base: position 764,491,864 of record CM034153.1, read on the forward strand.
TTATACATAGAGTGAAGCAGACTTTATTTGAGGCACCACTAGAATTACCTAAGTTCACAACAAGATTAAACTTGTATGTGGCACCTCTTGGATCCTATGAGGTTGTCATAGGTATAAATTGGTTAAGTCAACATAATTCAACCTTGGATTGCTTATAAAAATGTATAACCTGCTGTGATGATCAAATAAAAACATCGAGTGTTCGGGGTGTTAAAAGAGAGTTTGTCACTAGGTAGATTTCATCCATGTAGCTAAAAAAGGCAAAGCGAAAGGGCTTCCATCTATATGCTGAAAAAATAACAAATTCGGGACAGGAAATTCAGCCTGAAATTGAAGCATTTCCCATTCTAAGGGAATTTAGAGATGTGTTTCCAAATGAGTTACCCAGACTTCCACCTAAGTGTTAATTTGAATTCACAATAGAGGTCAAACCAGTAGCAGAACTAATTTCCAAGGCATTGTACAGAATGACAACAACTGAATTAGTTGAATTAAAAGCTCAATTACATGAGTTGTTTTCCTTATGTTTGATTAGACCAAGTATATCACCATGGGGTACACTGGTTATCTTTGTGAAAAAGAAGGATGGTATCCTCAGACTTTGTATTGATTATCGAATGCTCAAAAAGGTAAAAGTGAAGAAAAAACACCCACTGCCCCGAATAGATGATCTATTTGATCAAATGGGGGGTGCAAAAGTGTTTTCTGAGATTGATCTTAGATCTGGTTATCATCAACTGCGAATCAAGGATGAAGATATCCATAAAACCACTTTTAGAACAAAGTATTGGCATTACGAGTTCACATTTTTTCCCATTGGTCTAACAAATTCACCTATTGCTTTCATGAACTTGATGAACAACGTGTTTAGGGAATACTTATACCAATTTGTAATTATCTTTCTCGATGATATATTACTATACTCGAAGAATGACAAAGAACATGATGAACATTTAAGGATTGTGCTGGGAATTCTCAGAAAACATAAATTATATGGAAAATTATCTAAGTGTGCTTTTTATCAATACGAAGTACAATAGTTAGGCCACATAATAAATAAAGAGGCAATCTCGGTGGACCCTTTAAAGATCAGTGCCATTATGGAATGGCTAGCACCAAAGGATGTGCATGAAGCAAGAATTTTTATGGGTCTAGCAGGCTACTATCCGAAGTTCGTAAAGGACTTTTCTAAGTTAGTGGGACCTATCACTTCTTTGCAAAAGAAGGGTAACTATTTTTTTTGGGACAATAAGTGTGAATAATCATTTAATGAGTTAAAAGATAGACTCACAAGTGCTCAGGTATTGAAGATTCCAGATCCAAATGGGAATTTCTTAGTGGTAGCTGATGCTTCAGGGGAAGGTTTGGGCAGAGTACTAATACAAGATGGGCATGTGGTAGCTTTTAAAAGTAGGAAATTGAGGGTGGATGAAGTAAATTATGCACCACATGATCTTGATCTTGCTATGATTGTTCATGCGTTTAAGGTATGGAGGCATTATTTTCTTGGGATACCTTTTGAACTCAAAACAGATCATCTTGGGCTCAAATACATCTTTACACAACTGAATCTAAATGCAAGGCAGTGAAGATGGCTAGAGTTCCTAGAAAATTAAGACTTTGATATAAATTTAATAAAGGAAAAGAGAATAGGGTGGCTGATGCCTTAATTCCCAGAAAGTATATTGTTGCTATAATTACATTAAGAACCTAGTTCAAAGATGAAGTCAAAAGTGAGTTAACAAATGACCCCTACTACAATCATGTAAAAATAGATTTAGACAAAAATCCAAGGGACAAAAGGTATGATGGTTTCAAGATGGAAATAGATGGGATTCTACGTTATAATAACATAATATATGTACCAGAGGGTAAAGAACTGAGAAGTAAAATCATGAGAGAATTTCATGATGTTCCCTACTCGGGACATCCAGGAGTAACAAAAATGATGGCGGAAATAAAAAAGCAATACTTCTGGAAAAATATAAAAAATGACGTGATTCTTTATGTCTCATAATGCCTGGAATGTCAGCAAGTAAAGGCTGAACATTCACATCCAGCAGGATTAATATATGCTCACAACGTGCTAGAATAAAAGTGGCAAGTTATAAGTATGAATTTTATCCAAGGTCTACCTATGTCCCAAAATAAACATGATGTTATACTTGTAGTTGTAGACAATTTAACTAAAGTGGCACATTTTATAGCAAGTAATTTAAAGGATAATTCACCCATATCGGAAAAGAGGTTTATGCAAGAAGTTTTCTGATTACATGGAGTTCCAGAAATAATAATTTAAGACAGGGACTCAAGGATGACTTCTAGATTTTGGCAGACTTTGTAAGTTGCCTTAGGGACAAAACTGAACATAAGTTATGCCTACCATCCTGAAAATGATGGTCAAACTAAAAGAGTAAATCAAGTGCTAGAAGATTTACTAAGAATGTATTGCATGGATCAACAATACAAATGTGAAGAGTATCTTCCCTTGGCTGAATTTGCCTATAATAACACCTACAATTATTCCATTCAGATGGATCCTTTTGAGGCCTTATATGGTCACAGGTGTAGAACACCAATAAGTTAGGATAATCCTGAAGATAGAGTACAAATTGGATGTGAAATACTGTCAAAAATGGAAAAAAAGGTTAAATTAATCCAAGAAAGATTGAAAGAGGCCCCAAATAGATAGAAAAGTTATGCAGATTTCAAAATAATTGATAGAAAATTTAACGTGGGAGATAAAGTTTTTCTTAGAGTCAAACCTAAAAAGAGCTCCATTTCGTTTGGTAGATCAGCCAAACTATCTCCTAGGTTTGTAGGACCATTTGACCTCCTAGAGGTCATTGGACTAGTAGCCTACAAGCTAAAACTACCTCCTGCTCTATCCAGGATGCACAATGTATTTCATTTATCCTTGTTTAAGAAATATGTACCTAATTTAACACATGTACTTAATTGGGATTCATTGCAGGTTCTGGATCTAGGGTTAATCAAGGTTAAGCCTATAAGGATACTAGAAACCCGCAAGTTGCACTTGACAAACCATGAGGTTTCACAGTGTAAGGTCCAATGGGACTAATATTCTAAAGAAAGTGCCACTTGGGAGAATCTGGAAGATATCTATACTACTTTTCTGCATCTGTTTGACTGATTTTTAAGAATATATTTTTGTTATAATGATAAATTCAGTTTTTCTGTAAAGAAGTAGATAAGAAAATCCTGTAAATAAGCTTACAACTAAATATTGGAACTAAGGTACTTTTTGATGAATAGTTACTATTGAAGATTTTGTAATAAACGTAGAAAATATGTCATTTAAGTAGTAATGTGTTATATCTATTGAATATGTGACTGATTTTCTAGATATATAAGGGAATTTGTGACCTTTATGATTCAGCTGAAATGATATTGATAAAATTTTTACATTGATTTGAAATATATTAATGCGAGAAATGAATGATGGGTTTAGTTTTTCTATTTATCCTGAAATCATCGAGATGATGATTATTCTAAGAGGTGGAGTATGTAACATCCCAAAATTTCTTGCAAGTTAAATTAACTATGGTTAAGTCTAAACAAGATTAGACGAGATCATCATTGGGTGTAAAATTCATTTGGTTCATCGTATCATGACCCACAGTTTCTGTTCTGGGGCATGACATTGCGAAATGAATAACCCCACAGGGCCGCACCCACCTTGATGATCCTTCCTAATACATGATTAGGCCTAAATCATAGGTAAAATGATTCATTAATGATAGTGAATCTTTAGGTTATTTATTCCGGTTATTTTATTTTAATCGGTTTGGTCGTCTTATGTTTTGTTCAACTTTTGCAATGACCGTGATGAATATTACCTCTGTTATATCCGACAATGCCATACCAAACCTACTTTACGAGAATATTTAAATTATTATTATTTACGGACTTGGTGATTTTTCATTTGTTTGAATATTTAATATGGAGCATGGGAATTTGAATAATTATTATGATAACATATTTTTGGCAATATGTGGACTTATATTATGATGATTAATTTTACCATTTGATGCGCCAGAATTAGCAGGAACTTGACAAGGTCATAACTTGAGCTTCGGGTGTCCGTTTGAGTCCGTTTTTTTTTTTGAAACCACGTGTTTTGATGAGATGAATGCAGCGGGCAACGCGCCCTACCGGTTGGGGCAAGTTTTCGACACGTTTTCGGGCCCTAAATCCGCCATCTTGAGGCCGAAAATTAGGATTTAAGTTATAGTTTGGTTTTTTCCTATTTTTGAGCATTAGTTAATTTTAGTCTATTAATTGCATTTTGAGTTAGAAAGTTGGCAATTCCTCTAATTTAGGGATGTAGAAGATGCGTGGCAATTTCTGTGCCCGTAGGAATAAGCATGCGAACTTACTAAGAATAGCAGGTTCTAGTAAACTGCTAAAAATAGTAATTTCCGCCACCTAGAGTAGATTTAGTCAGAGTTAGCTAGAGTTTACTTGGAAACTCGAGTTGGGAGTTATTTTCCTATTTAGGAAACATTGTAATTCATTATTTGTTAACGAAGAAGGAGATCTATTTTCTTTTGGAGTTCATTTTATCGCAGTCTATCTGGTTGTTCTTAATTTGGCTGCATTAATATGAACACAATAGGTTCTATTCTTCCCTACAAAAGGTTATGTAGACGTAGACCTCACTAACTATTTTAAACAATCTCTTAGAGCCATTTGAACGGTTTCCCTCCCTTTCATCCAAAACATATTCATTAATTTTCATGAAAAATTACTATGTTTGATCAATCGCTAGACCATAAGATACTATATTATCCTCTCATTCCTCATCTTGATCTTAAACTAGGTGTTGAGGCTATGGTTACAAATATTAATGTTGAGAGCTGAATTCTTATTGATGGTAAAAAATCCCGCAACAACTCCAAAAATATGTAAATCAGGAGATTCTTTACCTTAAATATCATTACATAGTTGTTTGTAAAGAAATCCAAGTCTAATGAACAATATCTAGTTTGTCTTTGTCTGATGCAGTTGAATTTTACTATATCTTTTGTGCCTACTACACCCTCTAGAAATTCACACAAAATATTTTGCAATGGAAATGACTTGTATAGGGGAGATAATATATGAAAATGATAATCTTTTTTTATCTAAAATTTTCATCATCCAAATAATATATAATTGTAAATCAAAATAAAATATAAAATGCTACAATAATTAATAGTTATATGTTTGTTTGTGTGTGTGTGTGTGTGTGTGTGTGTGTGTTGAATCAATCATATTTCATTATCATAGTCAAAATTTTAAAATTAATTTGATGTCAAAATCAAATATGATTTATGATATAAACTAGGTATAATAAAAACATATCAAAAACACTAAATCTTTTAATTGAAAATAAATTATTGCTCATTATTTTTATTGAAAACCCCTAAATATGCTTATGTAAAAAACTAAATCCAAAATTCAAATTAAACAAGTCTAACCATGAAAATGTGTGAAGTGTATATTCACTAATGTTTTATGTTCAATCATTAACTACACTTTCTCTAGAATATAAACTTATCCATTATTTGTTTGTTTACGACATTAATAAATTAAAAAGTGCACATATTGCATTCATGAGGGTTGGAGACATGATGCTAGGGAGCCCAGAAAATTGAGTACCAAATTGTATTAGGGGAGAGACACCAATAGTTGAGCAGGGTCTAATTGTGGATATAGTGTCTTGAATACACAACACCCAATAGTTGTCATAAAAGTGTCTGGTGATTAGTCATTTTTGACATGACAACACCCAATGTCATCATGCCATGTAAGATTTACCTTATTACAATTTGAAATGTTCAACCATTGTCACCCATGATCAAATATGGGTCCCAATCAAAATGTAGTGTAGTTAAAATTTACTATTTTAAATAAATTCAAAATATATCTTTCCCTCCAATTCAACACTCAATTTTTTTTATTTAATTTAATTTTTTTTTTTAACTACGTGTTGGTGAAAAAGTCAGGGTCCCACATTTTATAGAATTTATTTTGTGCCCCCCCTAACATAGGGTGCACCACTATTGGTGTCTCTCCCCTAGAAACTTTTTTTTTGTCTAACTCCTCGTCCTACTGAAGTATCCTTTTTCTAGTCTTAATCAAGACCATAATGTATGTGAAAGATCTGATAGCTAATCATGACAAATTTGTGGTGTCATAAATATCTACTCTCTATGGTAATTGGAGGATCAATAATAGAGAGAAGAACATGTGGTCATGAATTTTTGATCCGTAACCCCCTTTAAATCTCTCATTTCAGCACAATTCACATTCTTCCCCAAACATGAACTTTACATATAAATGCACGAGTTATATGTCATGTCCTATTGATGAATGTTCTATCATAGAGCATCTACCAAAGACTCTAGAAACATTTTATTAATTTATTTTTGGCAATAGCATTTTATTTATTTTTTGTTTCATTGGTCTACAAGTAGATAGGTTGTCAAATTTTTTTGTTATTTAGTTCATTCATTACATTTTATGAAAAATAATAATTATTTTTCCTCTTTATTAATTTTTCGATTTTTTATTTGCATTTTATTTTATTGTATAGGGTATCCATGTTTTCTCACAATTGTATTTAATGTTCGCATCACATTAAGAATATTTGGAGATATGTGTATTGTTTACCTAAATTCATAATACTCAACATAGACAGAGAATGATGATAAACAGATATGTTAATTAAAAACTTATTCTAATGAAGACTACATTATGTCTTAAGCACAAGTTAGACACTTAACAATTCTTCAATTAAAAATTTATAGCACGAATATATTCTTGTAAATGTGATACGAATATGACAATTATTTCCGATGATCCAGCCACTCCTTAATTTGAATTTAGTAATGATGATTTTGAGGATTCTTTCCCCTTTATCTTTTAACTATCTCTCCTCTAGAAAAATCCAATGTTGCAACTCATCAAATCTCTACTTCAACATAATAAACATCTCCCAAAATTCAATAATAAATGACACCATCGACTAGACCAATCATGCTCAAGAAAACCTCTACAAATTTAAAATCAATAGTGAACCTGGTGACATCTCACCAAACTTCATTTCCAACGTTGGTGAAGTCAAAATATATCCCAAATTTAACATCATCAATAGGGATTAATAAATTTTAAAAAGTTTTGACGTTAGCCTTAACATGATGCACATTACTTTTCATGTTAAGTCGACAAGTATTAGATTTATATTGAGAAAGAAAATTACCTTTCCTAGTCAATATTAGGTTGATATTGAATTCAACATAGTCTAATGTTCGAGTTGTTTCAACTTTGTGTAATTATGTGCATGTACATTTGTAAAGGATGTACATAGAGATTGAGTATCAAATCAGAATTTGTTGACAACCGAATATTTTCCATCAATGGTTAATTATTTAAAATTACTATTGAAAAACATTATCTACATAAACAATTAATAGTATTTTAACAAAAAATGTAAATATTTGATCGACAAGCACTATGACAGATAATTAAAATCTGAACACCATAAAAATTTACAACTTGTTAGATTTTTTTAGTGATATACAATTTAAAACCAAAAAAATGAACAATAGAAAGAAATCTATAAAAGAAAAGAAACAAGTTACATTCTCTCAATTTCTAGGGCTTAAATAAACCATAGAAATGTTGTATGTTCTACAAGAAAATTGCAAAATGATAAGCAATTGGTGGCTACTAACGGGAAATTGTATGATCACTTCCACTTCTATAGCCACATATAGGGTCCACACATGGAACAACTCTAACCCTTTAACAAGTCCTCCATTCGCTAATGTAATTGAGCTTTTTGTAGTTCCCACTTCCCTTCGATACTTTTGATATTGACCATGATAATGTTGACTATCTTATGGACATTATTATAGTTTTTAATTAGTATGGTGTTAGATGTCAGATCATGGATTATTGTTGACTCTGATTCATATTTGAAGCATGAAGATTATTAGAGACATTTTATATACATGTTGACATGACACACACACACACACACAGATATACATATATACATGTGTATATACATACATACATATATATATATATATATATATATATATATATATATATATATATATATGGATGTTGTTAGGACATGTGATATTTGGATATATTGAGTAGACCAAGAAAAAATTGATGATTATATAGTTGTTGATAAAATTGTAAGTGATATTGTTGATTTTCTGGGATGTTATTGTGATTCATATATATATATTTATATATATATATATTGATGATTTTGATATTATATTATATTCATTTGGATGTTATGATATGGCCATGAGGCTGAAGGGGTATTTGTCTTATGTAGGTTAAAAATATCACAACAAACATTGGGGGATTGGAGACCAACCACATTAGAATTCTAGATGAATTCAACAAGGTCACCATGACAACTTGTATTGTTCGTGTGTGTGTGTTTTATTGTTGTGTGTTTGTGTGTGTTATGTGTATTTATTTATTTGGTTCCTTTTTATTAATGTTGCATGTATTTATTTTGTGGTGCTTTTACCCTTTCATTAATTATTATATGGTGTGTATTAATTTTATGATTAATCATATTGTTAAAATAAATAAATTAAATATGTCATAAGAATGTAATTAATGATAATTGTTGGCCATGATTTAAAATGTTATAAGTAATGTGTAAGTTAACGTTTGAGTGTGAAACACTCCACCTTCTTGGAAATTCGAAATTGTCATTGGAGGCTGATTTTGGAGGCTTGTGGGACAAGTTAAACTTGTCCCATACCTCTTAAATTTATTTACCAACTATTCCTATGGTTGGAGAGTAAAATATAGCCCTTCTTTATTCATTTTTGTAAGTCAAGTTGAATGTTTTTATTGCACTTTTCTTACATGCTTTGAATTTAAGTCATTTTGGGTTGTAGGCTTGTTTTGGAGTGTGTAAGTAAACTGTCATTTATTCACCTGCTTATTTATTGTGCCTTGGATATTGAAGTTGACTCATGAGTTGGAGTTGAGGATGTGTGATGTGACATCCCACATGGATCCACATTATCCTCTTCTCTTGCCTCTTCTACATATTTAAATTCCTTGCCTTCTTTTGGGTTGCTTCATTTTTTGAGACTAGATTCTTGGGTTAATTCCTTGCTATTTTGGGAGATCTTGTTTTGAAGAAGTTTTGGGTAGATTGTTGCATGATTGTGTTTGGATATTCTTGGTTTGCTTACATTGAGATAAAGCTTGTTGATTTTGAAACTTGGAACAACTCCATCATGGAGAGGTAGGAGCTTGGCTCTTGAAATACTCTTCTTTTATAAATGTAAATGTTAATGTGTGAATGTTTTGGCATGTTTTGTGGGGTGTTGGGTAGATGGCCTAGGAATGGTGTAGGAGAAGACTATGGGGTTTATTTTGTGGGAGGCACAAGTGTGTTTTAGGGAGGTATAAGGGTGGAGGGAGTTGGTATTTGCGTTCCACCAAGTACAAAGAAATAACTTGCATTTATTTACTTGTTATGGGGTGCCATAAGACGTCGGGGAGGCATAATAAAATGGGAGGAATAAAGGGTACTTGGGGAGGCATAAGGGCATGTCAGGGATTTGAAATCACACACACACACACACACACACACACGCACACACACACACACACACACACACACACACACACACACACACACACACACACACACATATTCAAGTAGTTTGTCCTCAGGTGGTGATACCCATTTCCCCTTTGGGAGGCATAAGATAACATATCCCATAGTTTCTTGTCTCCTTTGGCTTGCTGGATGAAGCCTCAGTAATGTTTTTCATGCTTTAATGTAGTTGTAAACTACATTCTATTTTGGACTGTGTTTTCTTGTGGAAATGTTGTTTGTGTGTTTGTGGAAGCCTGTTGTTTCCATGAGTTGAATCACAACCTTTTATTGCATTGTGGTTGGGGCTTGGGGGACAATGAAGAAGGATGACTTCTCCTCTTCATTGGATGTCTTGGTTGGGTGGAGAGCATTGCCTTTCCCCTACTCTTGTTGTGATCAAATTGGAAGAATGAGAAATCTGCATGTTGCTATTCTAGAGCAAGGAGAAACAAAATTAGTTTGACAGCCCCTTGTGAAATGAAATCTTATTGTAACCTTTCCCACTTGAAGTGGATGAACTTGTATATGTTTTGTAATGGAAAGATGTTGTAGTGGTTATGGAATTGTAAATTGGAATGTGAATGAATGAAACATATTTTGTATGTTATATTTTGAAATCAAATAGAAGGGAAGTTGTAAGAGTTTCATTTGAACTAATGGATGTGGTTTTGTCTTGTTTATATGATATTATTCCATTGGAAATTTGTGTTCAGCATGCACTATGAAATCCTTGTTTGGAAATTGGAAAAGTGAAACACGTGAGAAGAAAATGTATTATTTTGCCCTGTATATAATATATGATTTTGGAAAGAATAAAAGAAGGAAGTTGTAAACTTATCTTTTGAAATAAATAAAGGATTGCATAACCTTCCTCAAATTGTATCATTGTATTGAATTTAATCATCTAGATGTGAGTTGTAATCTCATGTTTGAAAGGAAGAAATGCGTATAAAGGAAGTGTAATACTTTGTCTTTTGAAATATGTGAAAATTGGAAATCAGAAATGTATTTTAGTTTTTGAATAGTTGAATTGAATCAACTAAATGTATTAGATTAGAATTGGAACATATTATAATACTTGGAAGAAGAAAATGGCAAATAAACCCTTTAAAAAATTTGATCTCTATCTTATATTTTCAAACTGGCAATTATTTAATCCAAAATGCACAGACCAAACCTGAAACAATGAAATAATAAACTAAATTGATTAAATTGAAGTAGTTTTCCCTAAATAAAATTCAATTAGACAAAAATACTTAAAGGAAATCTTTCAAAACCTGGCAAAACTGAGTTCAAAGCTTTCACAGTTGTTTTTCTGTCAAAGTTGTAAAATTTCAAATTAGAACTCAATCAAATAGATATCCACCTCACAAAATTATCATAAAACTTATCATAAAACCACCTAAGAACAATTATCCATGTCTATTTGACATGTTGAGAGAGGAAGAAGATCAAATTGAACAAATTTTTTAATTTAATTTTTACCAGTGTGTACTATAAAAACCTGCAGATCATTTTCTCAAAATTGACCCCTTATAATTTATCAAAATCTAAATTTAATGATTCCTGAGTATTGAGGACGTCGAGATACTTTTCAGAAAGTTCTTGTTTTCCCAAAATTGAAGCTCTCTATCAAAAGTTATGGCCTTTTGAATTTTTTCCTCAACTTGGCGTAAAAAAAAAAAATTGGACGACAAATTTCCTTGGCGGGCCCATGGGCCCGAATTTTTCCCTTGGCAGCTTCAGAAAATTTTCCTGAATTTTTTTCCGTAAATTTTCCACACTGCACTGCCAACCTGTAGCCAATCAGAGGCTACCATGTGGCACCACGAGGTGTTGGCGGAAGCGGTGGATCCACTTTTAAACTTAGCGCTTCTGGAAAAATTTTGGGAAAATTTTCCTAATTTTTCTTCGCCACTCTGCCGTCCCACAGCCAATCAGGAACTACCATGTGGCATCATGAGGCATCAGTGGAGGAGAGGGTTCCTTTTTTCCTTATTCATGTTCCAGAAAAATTTTGGGAAAATTTTCTATGTTTTCCCTGCTGCACGCTGCCGGTCTGCACAGCCGATTAGGAGCTACCACGTGGCATCATGCAGGTGCATCAACGGAGGTGCGTGTGATTTTTACTACTTTTTTCCCTTTTGCGGGTGCTAAACATTTTTTCTTCCTCGCGGCACCCTGCTTTCTCTGTGTTGGCATGAGGAGGTGACTACGTGTCCCTTGCAGACTCTGTGGATTCCTGCGTGTAATGTTGGCTTTTCGCTCCGTGTGGGAAATTTTCCAAAATGTCTCTTGCTGCCACACTATCCTAACTCCTTCTCTAGGAAATATTTCTCCCGCCATGACCTGCAGACCCGCCCTTGGGACAAATTTTCTCTCCTAGGCCCACAAGCCCGCTTTTGGGGAAAATTTTCACCCCAAGGCAGTCGGCTCATAGCTTGAGAAATATGAGGAGTTAGGAGGACTTCTTTATATCAATAGAAAGGGGAGGAAATTTCCTATCTAATGGGAATAATTTAGGGAAAATTTGATCATGCGTTAAATTTAATAAATAACAAGTTGAATCTTTAAGCCTTTTAGAGAGTGGGTATGATGAGGAATTACCCTCTAAACCCTAATTGAACCTTCTAACCCTAAACTTGTGGACCTTATGACCTCTAATAATTGTGTTAATAAAAGAAAAGTATATTCTAGTGGATTATAATTTTTCTTTAACCAGCTAGTGATAACTGTTGTCTTATAACCCGGTTGTAGATTCTTCTTAACAAAAAAAAAATTATCCCATAATTTTCCTAACTAATCCTAGGTTATTCTTGGGTCTCAAGTGGGTTGTTTTAGCGGGTGTTAGCAAATCACATATATATATATATAAATATTCATTATTTGATCTCTTTCATCCCTTATGAAGATTTCATAATTATGTTAGCATATGATATACTAAAAGTAAATTATTGACATAATTATAAATAAAATATAGTCTTCATATATTGTGTTATAAATAATTTTTATGGGAAAATAAAATAATAAAAATTAACAAATTGGAATAATCGGACATAAATTTATAGGAAATTGCTAAAAATTAAATGTCTTATTTTTTTGGTTGTTTACATCAAAATTGTTTATATTTAGATACAAGAGAGACCATAATGTGGGGGCACCCAATTAAGTTCAAATAATCTATCTTAAAATGTCAAAAAACAATGTTGCCAACAAATTATAAATTTCCTAATCATTTTACAAAATTGAAATGTTTTTAAGTGAGTTTAGTAGAGGTCACAAATTTTCCTTTTCAGAGGAAAAATGAGATATGTGTGATGCTTTCAATGATATTGAGTTGTGCTTGAAAGCTAATTTCCCCCTATAACTTACTACAAATTCCGGTTTTAACAAACATTATTAAGAAAATGTAGCTTGCCATTTCCCATAATTTAGTAACGATTTTCTCAAGAGTATGTTATGAAGAAAATCTCTGCAGGTTACTATAATTTTCCCGTTAATTTTATTGTCATCATAAATTTTATTTTTGTTAGCCACAATAGTTTTTTACCTACAAAAACTGTAAAAACATATAAATAAAATATCTAAATTCCCTGGAGTTATTTTTATTAAAATAAATGTTCTTAATTATGGATTAAAGAATTTCAAATCTGTTACATTAATAATGCCTTTTTACAAATATAAGAAATATGGAACTCCTTTTACTTAATTTAATGATTTTTATTGTTATAATACATAATATTTTAGTTTCATGAAAATGACTTGGAATGTCATCCTAACATAAATTAATAATGTTTAGTCCTATACAACTAGTAATCACATAATGGCTTGAGCATTGAGAATGTTGAAAGAGATCTAAATAGGGAAGCTGAGTAAAGAACAATGGACAATCATCAGTGGCAGAAGATGTAAATATAAAATCAAGAAAGATGAATAAGAGTTGCAATATCTGTTGGATACATGTGTATGAGATAAGGGAAGGAATAATAAAAATGAAAACATAATTTTATTTGTAGTGTTGAGAATGTATACATCAAAGTAAAAAGTGATGTTTAAAAAGACACAAGTTTTCATAGTTTTGACAAGTTATAATAGACACCTTCATAGTAATAGAAAGTCATTTTTTTATACAACTATCATGTTTAATGAAGTTGGAAATAGTGAAGTGATATCTGACTAATATACAAGGGATTTAAAGAATCACATGATCAATTTAGAGAATCACACTACACTGTTATTTTAACATTCCAAGAGCATCTCAATATCTAGATGTATCCAATGGGTATTGATATTCAAATGTAATACATTATGAGTAAAAACTTGATATTTAAAAAGACACATGTTTTCATAGTTTTGAAATGTTATAGAGTAGTAGAATTTGTCCTTAATGTCATTGAGGGTAAGATTGATGGGTGATTTGAAAGGACTCGGACATCACTTGTATACGTGAGGATTTTTGAGAGGATCCACAACCTAGTTACAATGTAAAGGAACCACTATTAGGAACCCAAATGAAGCAACCATGATAACTATCGTGAAGATGCATGTGACCATTGAAGTAATGACTGCAGTGAGTGGGACAACTATTAGAACAACCACCAGCGTTCGGCAGCGAGATGGAGCGGAGCCACCAGGAAATCATGCAACAAGTAGAGCAGGCTCCAAGTGTCAGTAGCTGAAGAAGGTATTGTTACCCATGACCGCAGCGAGAGGAGCAGCAACAATGAGCAGAGTAGCCACCAGCATCAGCAATGAGAGGAGAAGTAGCCACCATTTTTGACAATGAGAGGAGGAGCTACCAGCATCAGCAGTGACGAGTAATCACTAGTGTCACCCACGAGCAGAGATGTTGTCTCTAGTGGTGAAACCACCATCTGAGGAGGATCGTGCCTTGAGGGAATTTGAAACTGGGTGGGCAAAGCACAGGGTAACCATGTGACTTGCACCGGATTGTTTGTCCCACTCGCCATCAGCAAAAAAAGTTATAGGATAGTAGTCTACATAGTGATAGAAAGTGAGTTGGGTATTTTTATAAATATATCGTTTACCATGAAGCTAGAAATAGTGACGTCAATATCTACTAGAATATACATTTAAATAGACACACACACAGATCACATTCAGAGAGTCACACACATGCTATAAATTCTGACTCAAGAGCATCTCAGCTATTGCTGGTCATGTAAAAAAGATTGGTATTTAGATTTCATTGAGGATCCGTTACTTGTCAATGATATTATTTACTTTGGTGATAGATGTAAACATAATGATTATCAGGAGATGGGGATGTGTAAATTTCACTGAACAATTAGTACAAATATACATTTTGCATTATTAGCCATTATGTACCTAATATGAACAAAAATATCTTATTTATAGCACATGAAATCACAACAACTAAGAATTAGGAGTTAAACTTGAAGGAAGACATTATGTAACATACACTCAATTATATAGATTTTATTTGGAAGAAGGGTTATATAATAAATTTTAGATCCACATATTAGTAAAACAATACTGCTTTAGAGTCCCACATTGGGATTAACTAGTACTCTATGGCATGAAAAATATGGTCATTTTAACTATCAATAATTGGGAAATGTCTCAAGAAAAAATATCAAGGTAAATGGAATTACCATCTGTTAAATAAAATTAATATGTATGTGCAAGATGTCAATTGGGTAAGGTGGCTAGGAAACCATATCCCACTAGCAGATGCAAAGATGAATTAAAATAAATTAGACTTGAAAAAATGTAGATCATCATGGTCTTATAAACACTTGTATAATATTTTGAGCATTTTATTTCTTGTTAATTGTTGATGACTTGTAACGCCCACAAAATTCGATACGTTCTAGAACAACATTAATCCTTAAATAATTATCCAAAAAGTTGTGGCAATTATTTTTATGTTTTAAGTTATAAGGGTGTCAAAACCTAATATAAGTTTAATTAATTCCTACTAGAAATGTTGCATTTCATAGGATAGATCTAGTCTAGATTATTAGTTAAATATTCCTAATCTAGTTCTAATGTCAATCTAATTACCATCAATCAGATAAGTGTCCATTAATTTATCTTACTAGGTTAAGTAGTTTCCCTCTGGGGAATTAACATTCAACCCACATTTAATAAACCCTGTATCCTTAGTTAGCTTAGTTCTCTTGAAATTATTTTCATTTAATGTCCATTGAATAATTCATTAAAACCTACTAGAAGGGTTACATTTATAACTTAATACTCTAGAGAACGTAAGTGGCCCCATTCACACCATTTACACATACATTTGATTTATTTAAAGTTTACAACCATAATCTAAATATTCTCACCTACCAATTATAGTATTGATTCTTAACCCTTGGGTCAAATCAATAAGGTACCACAAGATAATTAGATCTACCCTAAAATAAGCCCTAATCCTCCTTACGTGAAGTCTTCTTAAGAATTCCTTACCATCAGCTCATTCATTTGTTTCTCTTTGGTTTATAGGTTGAAGGAGTGGATGCCATGGATTAATGGAAACCCATGAAAGAGTCTTCTTATATCTAATGTACAAGAATAAGGGGATTCCATCCAAATGAATCCTCCTTTAGAATAGTTGAATCTCAGATTTAAGCATGCATACTAGTTATATTAGTTTGAAAGCAAACATATATCCTAGATCTGGTTTGAAGATTTATTGTTGATTAGTTCTCTATTTTTTTGTTTTCATTGATGGAGAAGAAACATATTCTGTAGATCAAGAGTGTAATGTATTTAAATACCTTTATGTAGGTCTGGAGTGTGGGTCCAAACAAGCTTACATGGACACACATAGGCTGGATCTACATTTAGGTGAATTTTAGATCCACAAGAGCCAATGGCTTGGCTGAAAACACGTTCTTTTGAAATAAAAATTCACACATAGGTGACCGACAGCGGTCTCTTGACTGAACCGCGAAAACCTCTATTCTAATCGACATCAATTCCAATACTAGCACCATCGGTTTCTTGAGGCATCAGTATATTGTAGATTATTATTATTTTAAATACAAAGGATATTGGATTTTTTCTAGGAGTAACTTATTATTCAATTTCATGATAACATAATAGTTTAAAAGGAATATGATATCAAACAAAAGCACTAAAAATGTCTTTCAAGTTTGAAAAATTACAATTTATGCATTATACATTGACTGATGTAGGTCATAGGAATGCCAACGGTGGCTTCAGTCAGCCGACACTAGATTACTATCAATTGAGTATATTTTTAAAAATAGAATTTTAGCATATCTTTTACATTTATAGATGGTTCACACTTATCCTAAATAAAATTTTCCAACAATTATCCATTAAATTTGGGTTTTCTGAGCAAGTAATAATTATCATTTAAGCTTGAAATCTAAGCTAGGAGTTAAAATTTTAAAACTGTAAACATGAAACAGTGACTGATGTTTGTACTGAGCACACCAACACAAGTTGAGACTGAATCCGATGCCGATCAATGTGTAGGCCAGAGAGCTCAAAAAATGAATGTTTGAAGTAATATATAGATATCAAAAGATAACTTTAACTTTAAATATATCAAAACTAGAGAGTTTTTAACTGTTTCAAACCAAAATAAAGATAGGAAAACATTCCCAATGCATTTTGTGATCAAATATTAATATTTATAAGTATTTTTTATTTTTCACACACAAGTTATCTTTTAAACATGATATCCATTTTAATTCATTCCCTTTACATACAATAGTTTCAAGAGAAGGAAAATACACATTCTTTAGTGAACTAACTTCGAATATAATAATGCAACTTGGTAATATGAAACTTACAATGCAACTTTTCTTTTTAAATACAAGTCTACTACTCTTCCACATTAAGTGGGAATTATAAGAAAACTATCTACAATGAAGAATTACTTTTGATTTCAACAAATACTCCAAGTCCCAAGTCTTCCATAAGAGCTCCACCATTTCTTCACTTTAATCACAACAACAAAAATGGGGGAGAGGAAACACTCTCCACCCAACCAATGCTCCAATGAGGAGTAGAAACTATCCTCCTCATTCACCGCTTGAGCCACAACCAAAATACAATAAAGGATGGACCCAACTCATGGAAACTCCACAATGCTTCGAACATTACAATACAAATTTTCACAACCATTTAAAACACATTCAACATAAGAAGATACAATCCCAAGAATGCAACTTATCAAAATACATAAGGCTTGAAAATGTAAAGATAATGGAGAAACTATCTATGGGGAGATCACTTATGTCTCCTAATGGGATTATGTGCCCAACCTTAAAATCCATCCAATAAAAAACTCAAAACACCATACAAAACTCTTATACCTCCATCAAGATCATCTTCTACCTCCCACATTCTCTTATTCCTCCCTACACTCTCTTATGTCTCCCTCAAAATAATCAAATAAGAAATGGAAGCATTCTCTTATCGAAACTAAGGTACACAAATCAAAATCCATCCCAAAACATGAAATAAACTCTTATGGCTCACTACATATAATATCCCCATAGCCTTATCCTACAGCATACTTAGGCATTCTACCCAAGAACCCAAGAATCATAATAAACCATTCACCTACATGCAATACACACATATAAAACAAATAAGTAAAAGGAGTGTATCTCCTACCTTTCTATGGTAAGAACTTGATCAAGGAATAACACTCCAAGCTCCTTCAAGATCAATCTAACTCCAACAAGCTCCAATAATTCAACAAGCACTCCAAAAACTCTCTAACTCCAAAAATACAAGAGCACAAATGAAATGAAGTAACCCCCAAAACAAACAAATAAACTTGCATAAATAGAAAAAGGAGAAAGGAGGGTGATGTGGCTCCATATAGGATGCCACATCACGTATCCTCAACTCCACCTTACAAGTCAAACCTCAACCCCAATGCACAATAAATTGGTGGTTGAGAGGAATGACAATCCTCTTACACACATAATCTAAACCCACACCCCCTAAGGACAAAATTTAAAACCCTTGTAAGAAAAGTGTAATTAATGTAACTTTTTGTCTTACAAAAAACATAATGGGGTCTATTTTTGACCACCCAATCCATAGGTAGGGTTGGTATATGAAATTAAGAGATGTGTGACAAATTTAGCTTGTCCCACAAGCCTCCAAAAATGATCCTTAAGCCCAAATCCGAGATTCCAAGGTAAGGTAGAGTGTACAACACTCAAAGTCACTTACACTCAATCAAAATCACATAGTCGAAAAGATTAAGAACTCTAATAAATGACTCCATTTTTCAAATCCCCAAATAACTTACTAAACATATTTAATTCACTTAATTAAGGTGCATTATTAAATAATGATTAAATAAATTACATCACCAAATAAATCACATACTCTACAAAATAAAAGAAAAAGGGAAATAATTACACACATATCCCATGGTCACAATTGGAGGTCATCCCCCCATGGGGACCCCCTAACAAAATAAAACAAACAACAACATTACACAAGTTGCCATGGTGACCTTTGGTGTATCCATCTTTTATTCCGTTGTGGTTGGTCTCTAATCCCCCTTTTGATTGTTGTGATATAATTACCTAGAAAATCACACAATACCTCCTTCTGCCTTGTAGCCACATCAAAACATCAAAGATAAAATATATGCATGTCAATCAATAAACATCCTCATATCACTAAGTCATCATCTCAACTAACAATGCTATCATTTTTCTAAAATTTTAACAACATCTGAATTATATCTTTTATCAATATTAAAAATATTACAAGATTAATTAAAAAGCTATATCATAGTCAACATGATGAGAATTTTGAATGTCACTAATATATATGCTAACAAAACATAATCATCATAAATATAAAATGTCTCTCTATGTCTCTAAGAATCCACACAAATCATACTAGGAATCACAATCCATCAACAGTCAGAATATCTCTATCATTTAACATCATGCTAAACCAAAATGATACTGTAATATCCATTTCTATAGTTGACAATAATCAAAACAAAATATAGTAAGTGTCAAAGAGGAGTGGGCACTACATAAATACATAGACAAATATGGCAAAAACAAAAATATTCTTGCACTTAGAGTTTTATTGGTCATAGGTATGTACGTGAATTTCTCAAGAACACCACTTTGACTGGGATAAAAAATGGTATGTAACTATCTGTCAAGAAAACAAAAACAAAATCTAGATAAAGACTAGTTAAAAGGGCACAACAGAACAAAACAAGTTAAGGCTCTTGCATTTTTCTAGTATTTCAAAATGGCGTTTGGTTTATTGGCTAGATTGTTAAGTTCACATTAAATAACCCACTAAAGATAAATCCTTATGTGTCTATAGTTGCATTCATTTCCTTTTTAAAAAATTGATTCTGTTTGTTGATATTTATCAGCAACAATCTGGTATCACTCATTAGGACATGCTAACATTGTAGTCTAAATATTTTTTAGATTATTCCATTTAAAAAACTTTAAAAAAATGTGTAGTAAAACATAAGCTTAATGAACATCACATTTTAATGATTGCAAACTTACGCTACCAAATTAGAAAATATAGAATTAGAAACGTGCATGCTAGAGAGAAAGATAACACAAACTATTCAAGTTCTATTGATGTTATGAAATAATAACCAACAACTCCTACCCTTTGCCTATAATTATTACATCATTTTATACAATTTGACATGAATGTCGTCCTTCTAGTCCCTTCATCTTACCTTTTCCACTTCTTATCTTTATACTACTTTCCTAGGCTACATGATCTCTAATTTGTCTTATTTATGCTACGCATATAGAATAGATATTGTGAAATTATATGGAAAATATAACAAAATACACAAACTACATTAATTTAGATCATATCCCTTAATTGGCTTCAAACACTTTCTCAGAGTTAAATAGTTGTGTCGTCCTGAGACAAAAGAAGTTTTTGAAGTCGGGATTGTTCTTTATATTTGTTCTCTAACCTTCTGATGGTCTTTATTTTTTATGTGCATTTTGATTCTCTATTTGTATTCAACCCATGGAACATTGTTTACTAGTTTTCATCCACTGGATACTACTAAAGTGGGTTATGGATTACAATTAAATAATGTTTCTAACATACTACCTTATTGGGTATTCAATATGTGGAAATCCACCATAGATATTTGTTTTAGTTTTTCAACCTATGTTGGCCTAGATATAGATATCATGACTACACTACGTAGTTGTGTTCAAAATTTACTTCGCAAAATTTAATTTTTGGAAGAAAAATATATTTTTTAAGATTCTTATGTTATCTATCTATTTTTTCACAAAATGGGTTACTCCCCAATTTCTTGCAAGGGAAAAAGGAGACACAAATGGTTTGGAGAAAGAAGGATTACATTCTCCCTTAGTTCTCGTGCCATAAATACCAAAAGGTGGAAAAGGAAAATGTTGAGGATTCTCATGAAATGGTTATGGATAGCTTATTCATAGCCAAGGAATACAATACCATTCAAGTTTATAATAGGGTCTACTCTTATTAATTCTTGATTGTATCACCAAACATAGAGAAAGAAAGTTAGATATGCATTCATCCCCTAGAGTTGGTAAGATTAGAAACTAATCTCATGCTTCACCAGTCCACTCTAGGAAGATGTTATTAGGTTTTCATCCCCTCCTTAAAAAGAGAAAACTATAGTTTTATCTATTGCAAGGACCTCAAAAATCCTTGATTGTGTTGCTTTTCAAGGATTAACTATGTTGAATGAGGATGAGGTCAAGTTGAAATCATGGAAAAAACTTAATCAAGGAAGAACTATGGAAGATATTAGAGGTCTTTGGAGCCCTATGGCTTCATGCCACCTTGATCTTCTTGGTGTTGTGTGGGCTGAGCCTTAGCTACTTCCTTTATATGTAGTATTAGGACTCTTTTATGTAGTTAGTTCTTTAAAAATCAATCCCACGTGGATTAATTAATCATTTAATTTACATGTACTTTAGGAGATGTATATAACTAAAAATTCCTACCATCAATGAAATAAGTAGCATATCATTTTCTTAGCACCAAAAAGAAAATTGAATGAGCGTGTGTTTATTAAAAAAATATTGGGAATATATAGCCTATTTGACAATTTTTAACATGTAAACATAAACATAGATAGACAGATAAATATGGTCACGACAACTATATTGTTCAACATAGAGTTGTATATGTCATATGTAGGTGAATTTGTCAAGAACTTCAGTTTTTCCGGGATAAAAAATGGTGTTTAGCTCTTTGTTCTTGATTGCAAAATAATTTTAAAAATAATGTAAAGAGTAGTTAATGGGTGCACACAAAAAGTGTACATTTTTTCCATTTCACCAAAACAAGTTACGATTATTATATTTTTTAACATTCAACTCAATATATTATATTGAAATAGAAATTGCACTTGAGTCACAAGTAACGCCAAATGGGATGCACATGCAATGATTCAATGGAATTCTCTTACTATATCATAGGTGATATGAATGTGTGTGTGTGTGTGTGTGCGCGCGCGCGTGTGCACACACGCGTGCGTGTGCCTGCATGCGTGCATGTGTGTGTGTGTGTGTGTGTGTGTGTGTGTGTGTGGTGTGTGTGTGTGTGTGTGTGTGTGTGTGTGTGTGTGTGTGTGTGTGTGTGTGTGTGTGTGTGTGTGTGTGTGTGTGTGTGTGTGTGTGTGTGTGTGTGTGTGTGTGTGTGTGTGTGCGCGTGCGTGCGTGCGTGCGCGTGTGTGTTTTAGAGATGGAGAGAAAGTGATTTTTAAATGCAAGCACCTCTTTTTATTTGTCCTCAAAAATACCTATAAAGATTTAGACATGTGTTTGTACTTCTCAAATGTAATTACGGAAGAGACATGCGAGTTTATCAATGAGTGAAATCTCGAGTCTACAATAAATTCAATAACTATATCGAAACATAGGGGACATTAAATTTTGACATGCATTCTCCCCTAATACTTTTGGTTGTCTATCTTAGCAAGGAAAATATTATTTGGCTTAGTAATAAATAGGTATAAGGATTTAGATTCCAAATTGTATTTATTCATAAATGGATGTTGGTTCCCAAAATAAATTCCTTGATAATAATATAAGCTCTTTGTAAATTTATTTTAATCTTAATGGAAAGTAAAAGAGAAATAGAATCAAACTCTAAACTTTGTAGCTAATATATTGTATATAATTATTTTCTAACTAAAAGAGAATTTTTGTGAGTGAAATGGTTTAATTACAAACATTTGATTAGAGAAAATATCAAATAGCACTTTGGTTCTACTAGGGTTTTCTTTATGATCACTGTTTCCATAATTCACTGTGAAAACTATGCACCTATATATTTTCTAGTGGTCTCTCCTCAGTCCTATCATAGTGTTTTCTAGATTTTTTCTGCTGCAAGGCGGTGAATAGTTTTTAAATGGAAAACTCTCCTCCCATTGCAACAACTATTTCAACTTGTGGAAATGGCTCCCAAGTGCACAAGGAATTTTTTACATAAATTATACAATGAGGTATGGACTCTAAATCCCCCCTAGATGTAATAATTTTATATGAATGTTTGAATCATATGGTTAAGTGGTATCAAAACCATTTCCTTATTGCTTATTTATGTGGTTGTATTCCCTCAGAAACCTACATGTAAAACTTGATGAAAAAACATTGGGAGTCTATCAGTATCCTGGTCTCAGGTGTCCTTAACCTCATGAAGGGGTTGTATCTATTTTATTTTTATGAGCCTTCCTAGATTCAAGCCCTTTTTCTTAAGGTGGCATGTTAGTACTTAGGAAACACCTTTCTTGTAATATCACCTTCAACCTAGGATTTTAATCCTAGTAGCCAAGTATCACTCAAAATCCCAGTTTGGATTAACCTTCCAGGCCATCCCATTCATCTCTGGTCCTTTTTATCAGAGATTGTGAAACCAATTGACAGGGTGATTTTCCATGAATAGGAAAAAAACAAATTTCTCGCCCTAACAAGTGTATGTGTGTGTCGAAGTGGACCTTGCTAAAGATCTACGAGACAATCTTGATTTTCAAGTTGGGTCCCTATGTTTCTATCAAAAGGTGGTTCATTTTAACCTCCCCAACACATTTTTTTTCTAGTTAGGCCCTGGAAAATTGCATTCAGGATGGTATGCTTTTGGGCCACTCCAAGTAAGCACCAACACAACCCGTTGTTTCTAAGTCCAAATCAGAGCCTACGACTAATGATTGGACTATAGTTGGATCTAAGAAGAACTTGGGAATGAAACAATCTATTTAGATTCTTCCCCCCTCCTCTTACCCTCCTCCATCTAGGGATGAGCCAAGAGTGGTGCCACCCAGCCCTTTAGTTTCCATTTATTCCAAGCCCTTGAAGAGCTAGGTTACTCAGTCCAATTCAGAGAATACTGAGAATGTTGAATAAACCTCTCTTCCTTTGTGAAACTCAATCAGTCCACCCTAAAAGGTTTCACATGGTGTGTGGCGATAAAATGGGGCCAAGAATTGATCCATTCATGTTGAGCATAATGATTCAAACAAACTTCTCCTTGCAAACAATTTTTCCATTCTCGGTTATAACGATGGAATTCCTGATGGGCAAGTGGAATTTGATATGTCTGATTTTTCATGGATTTCATGTCATGCAATGTTAGAGTTCTGACATAGCATTACAAAAATTCTCTGTTCATTTAAATTTCCACTTAATTAGTAGTTTATATATTATTTGTTTATAGGAAATCAATATTTTTGGTTTTTTTCTTCAAAATACTCTAACCTTCATTGCAAAAGATTTTACACATTTCCACACGTAACATATTAAAGGAAGAGGTGGTGCCAGCATTTCCACTGTGCCGAATGTTTTGGAATTAATAAATACATCAGGCCAAGATCCTAGTAATAGGTTTGTATGGGTTATTATGAGTATTAATGACCTTTCTTTTGGTACTTAATATTTATGCCTCTAATGATGGTCCAGAAAGGACTAATTTATGGAAATAGTTAGGTGACAAGTTACCTTTTTCTTATTCATTAGTGTGTGAAAACTTTAATATGGTGGAGCCCTCAAATGATAAATGTGGAACCCTCCCTATGTGTTGGTCTATTGGCGAATGTGCAGCCTAGTATTATTTTAAAAGACATTGGGTTCTTTCCGATCCTTTGCTCAAATGTGGCGGGAATTTAAAGACCAAGCTTGGTTCACTTGGACCAATATTTGAGAATAATATGATCGGGTTTTAAAACGGCTGGATGGTGCACTTCTTTCCCAACAACCCTATTTTTATTTTGACACATAAGGATACTCCATTATTAAGGTATGGTCAAAATAGCTTTTTTCAAACCACCACGGAATCAAATTTAAGGTTGTATAGCAGGGGGGCCTCTTAAGGTGCCCAAAAATCAATTTTATCTTAATTTTTCTCTACTGAGTCATCTAGGAGTGGTCCCTCTCATTGAAAAATTTTGGAACATGGCGCCATGTCCACCTTTTGCTACTAGCTTGACTTCTTATTTGGAGGTGGAAATTCATCACACCACTAGGTTCCTCTGTCGGTTTGGTAAATAGGTGGCCCAATTTTGTAGGGTGGGATGATTCCACATTGCACAAATAATTCTGAAGTGTTTATCTTCTTCTTGAGAAAAATCTTGTTGACACTCATCTCCAGTCCTAAGCTACTGGTATTTGGAACAAGCTCAAACTTATTGAATCACATTTGGATCATGGTGCATATATCTAGTCAAGACTTCACTGGCTTAAGGTGAGAGAAAAAGCCTTTAAAATATTTTTCAAATCTCTCTGGGCAAGCATGTTCATCAACAGATCAAAGCTATTTATGAGTCTCACCAATGGCTTACTAAGCTCCTAGAGATCACTACTACTTTTATCAAACACTACCGTCTGGTTGTTCAAGCTCAGGAGTATTCAATTAAGTGTTATCAATTTATTTTTTGATGATTTTTCCCATCTCACCATTAATGGTCACTAGTCAATTACCATCGACCTTTTCCATTTTATCAAAAAGGGGTGCCCTCTTGCACTAGCATTGTTTGTGCTTGATGTTGATGCATTGGGTTATTTAATTTCTCATCAACCTGCCGAAGGTCATATCTGGGGGATTGTTATTCTAGATCATGTGATGTAACTTATTGATGGTCACTACACTGATGATTATTTTCTGACTATTATTGAATCTGAGAAGAATGTGGCCAAGGTCTTTTAGAGTGTTTAACACATCTTTTTTGGCATCTGGCTCAAGTATTCAATTGCCAAAAAACTTGGGCTATTGACAGAGTTGTTTTCCTCTTTTGGAATAGTTCAAGGTTTGCCCTTGGAGATGGATAAGCTATGGTGAGTAATTTAGATTCCTGGGCATTCCCTTTGCCTTT
Source organism: Taxus chinensis (assembly GCA_019776745.2). Taxonomy (NCBI): domain Eukaryota; kingdom Viridiplantae; phylum Streptophyta; class Pinopsida; order Cupressales; family Taxaceae; genus Taxus; species Taxus chinensis. The sequence continues at coordinate 764,517,885 of CM034153.1, forward strand.
GACAATGACTCCACGACTTTGTGGAAATATGTTATTAATAGGGTTGGAGAAGAAAGTTATGAAGTGGTCATCCCAACCCCTTTCATTGGCTGGAAAATTCTAGGTTTGCACTAAGATCCTTGCTACTACTCATGTTTATTACTATGCGTGTCGGTTCCCTTCTCGCAATTCATTTTCCCAGCTTGCCAAGTTGCTTTAGGAATTTTTATGGTGTAAAAGTTATGGTTCTGTTGGATTTCATATATTTTCATGGGAATATTTTTACCTTCCTCATGAGGAAGGTGGGATGGGGATCATTCATGTCTACCTGAAGAGTATTTCTTTATGCGCTAACTTGGGGCTTCAACCTCCTGCAGCTTGGTGGTGTGATTGACGGTGGAATCAAGAAATTTGCTTCCTCCACTACAACACTAGAATCATTTACCATTTGTTGAGCCTTCTCTCACTAACAATTGGTAAGCTTAATGCTTATTAGGGATTGCACTCTGCACATTCCACTTGGATTCACCAAATTTCCCATACCTGGAACTCTCTTCTTGAGCCTAAAGTTAACCACTTTCTCTAGTGCCTTATTTACCAAGGTCTTCCTGTGGGTGAAAGGATTAGTCATATCGGCATCCCTAATCATAAATGTCCTTTTTGTTCTCATTCTTGGTCATTCAAACACCTATTTTGGTCTTGTCCTTGTGCTTAAAAAATTTGGAATTGGATCCATTATTTTTTTCATCCTTTTCACCCTGATTTCTTCCCATGACGCCTGGCCTTATTTGGAGATTTCATTCCTTTTCATCATTACAATGATACTCTTTGGCATCTATTTTTTGCATGTACTCTATTTCACATTTGTAAAGCTCACAATGATTTAGTTTTCAAGCATGATCAATTTGTTTCTTGCTTTTCCACTAATGAGAAAGTGATTATTCTATCTACTATGCAAATTTAGGTTCAAGCCCAAGTTTCTAAAGTTTCCCTTGAGTTTTTACATCTACAGGAGATTCTTGATCATTGGAGGAGTGTACCCTGCATGGTCCCACCAGACCCTCAGCTTCTGCCACCTCAGACATCGCCACCCTAACAGATGCTACATGTGGGACCATATTAGAGGATCCACTCACGCAGCCATCGTTTTGGCTCTCCTTGGGGCCGCCCATCAAGCCTATCCTCCTGAGGACTTGTCTAGAAACCAATACCAAGGGGGAAGGGTGTTTCCAACTCTCCACGGTGGGGATCTCTATCATGGGAAATGTAGACCATTTTTGTATCTGTCCCCCCTTGATGGGGTATCATAGTGCCATTACAAATGTAGTTTCCTAATCACAATAATTGATAGGTAGATCCTCTTTCGGTGGAGCCTTCTAATAGGGTGTTCATCCCTCCTCGGGATGATCCTCTTCCTCCTCTTGGTGCTAAGACATGTGCTTTACTATGGTTGTGTTGACTTTTCTATTGTGCTCTTTGGATCCCCTATGGGTGTATTAATGTCTCCCTTGTGGCGGTTTCTACTCTTTTGGTGCCCTTGTGCTGTTTTGTGAAACCCTGATTTCTTTGGTCACCCCTTACTATGCAACTCTCTTTCATTTTAATTAATTTAAAGGGAAGCTCCAATAGTAAAATATCAAATAGCAAAAATTTAACTAACCAAAAATCTAAATAATTCACAACCATATATAGATAATAAAGGCTTTTGAAAATCTTGGTGCCTTCTTCATAATCCCATAGTCATTCCATCATCCCAACTATTGTTTTTTCTTCCCAAATGAATTTGTTTTCTTCCTCCCATTTTCTTCACATTCCTTCAAAATTTTCTACAATAGTTCCTTTCCTTTCTTTCACAAATATTTTTCTTGGCTTAATCCCTCAAATATTTGTAAAACAATTCATTTAACCTTGCATATCCTCCACATCCACCATATCCTACCCTGCATATCCTCTTAATCTACCAAATAGGTCTTTTGTCTAATATTTAAGTGAAATATGCCACACATTGAGTGCTCATATGTTGTAATTCAATCTTGTTTTGCGAGCCAGTAGGGGTTAAATTTGATAGCCACCCATACCTAACTGCGATTGAAGAGTTACAAGAGAAAGAGAGAGTTACAAGTACTAAATCATGGGCTTGTCGACACTAAAATTTTCCTCCGTAATTTCTATTTCATTAATGTATGTATTAGGAATAGGATGTTGTTAAGTATAATTAGTAGTAGCGTCTGATAGAAGATAACGGTGCCGTCAGTATGGTGCCGCCAATAATGTGGAGTACGGTAACAGTCAAAGTACAATAGGAATGTTGTAAAAAGTAAATATTTGTCATAAGTGGTCCGGTAATGTTAAAATGACAAAGTTTGGGTAATTAGAGAAGTAGGGTCTACGTGATTACGAATTAGAAATATTATATTGGTAATAAGGACAAGGAGTGAGGTCATAAATATTTTGTGTATTTTATTTGTAAAAAGTCTAAAAATGTGGAACCCATGTAAAATGATAAGGTTTATCTTATCTTAAAAGATAAGCTTACATGTACAGATAAGAGTTAAGGTATGGAATATGATTCGTCAAAGTGGATTTCTTATCCTATCTTAGAGATAAGATGGATAAGCTTGGAAGTTCTATAAATAGAGAGGCAACCCCCCTCATTTAGCATAGAAGGAAGTAGTGAGAAATATTGTAGGAAGTGTGCGAAGGAAGCCATCAGTTTAAAGGTGTGTTGAAGAAGCCATTAAGAGGTGTAATTGTAAAGTTTCTCCCATAGTCTTGGTGAAAGGCAAGTGAAGTCAATAACACTTGAAGTACCTCATGGGTGAGATTGTAACAGTTTCATGTTAATATTATAATTTATTTTGATATTTCAGATTTGTCATCATTCTGTCTTATCATAGTCGATGGTATTCTTGTGTTATGTTGTTGTTTTGTTTCCAGATTACATCCACCAAACTAAAGGCTGTGCATTAGTAAATAATCATAGCACGACGAGTTCCCGATGAAGAATTATCATAGTGCTGGATTGGTGACGACATTTTGGTTCCGTTGCCGGGACCATTCCTCGTTGGTGGATTTTCTGGAGAGATATTCCCACTTAGTCAAAAATCAATTAGAGGGTAACCTTGTTTTTACTGTGCATAGTAGTTACATTGGTAAAGTCATTTTTGCCATGAATAGTAGTTACCATGGTAAAGTCATTTTTGCTGGAATAGTATTTACCGTAGTAAAGTCACTTTTTATCGTGAATAGTATTTACGACAGTAACTTCACTTTTTACCGTGAATAGTGTTTACTACAGTAAAGTCAGTTTTTACTGTAGTAAGTCAAATTTTACCATAGTTTACCGTGGTCATTTCTATTTTACTTTAGAAAGGTGTAAAGTCACTTTCTAGTATAGTGATTCCAACTATTTGTACACATAAGTCTTGTTGATTGTACTTGTGAGTTGGTATTTCACGGTGGTTACTTTTGAAAATGGGAAAGATTCCTGTTTTTTCAGCTCAATCTAATGAAGATGCTTCTTCTTTCATTCAAGAGTTTAAGCGATATTGTATTTGTAATGGCCTTATAAGAAGGGAACAATGGACTGAATTTTTTCCTACCTTTTTGGATGGTTCAGCACTTAGGTGGTTTGAAACACTAGGTGATAATGTGAAAAATTCATGGGATTTATTAACTGAAAGTTTTCTTGAAGAATTTGGTGAACAACAGAAATATGCAGATCTCATGATCGAGATCACAAAGCTATCCCAATGAGAGAAGGAGAAGATAAGGGATTATCATGCTCGTGTTCTAGAGCTAAGGAGGAAGCTCGATACCCAGATCCGGAAGGAAGGACTAGCGGATGGGTTGATGAATGGCGTGGATAATCTCCTCTATAAGCACTTAATTCTTGGGATGAAGCCAGAGATCAGAAAACGAGTGAAGTATGACTGCACAGCTACCATTGAACAAGCAAAGGAGATTGCAAGAAGGCAAGAAGAAAGCATGGAAGAGGAGCCCAAAGAAATTGTTGCTAAAGTAGAGCCTACACCAGCACCTTTGGTCAAGAATCCATAACCACTCCCGGTGAGCACAAATATTTCTCCTAGTACGTCTACTGAGTATGAAGATCTGCTCAAAAAGATGGGTCAGTTAACTATTAATCTTCTTCAAGGAAAGGAATTTAGTTCTCAGGGAGGAGATAGAGGTGCAAAAAGAAATATTTCTAAATTTGTATGTTATGGTTGTTATAAAAAGGGTCATTATAAGTATAATTGTCCAGATAGAGCTTCTACATCTGGTAAAGGAGATAATGATAAAGGAAAAGTAGCTGTGAATTCTTTTGATGTAGTAGATAAGAGCAGAAATAATGAAGTAGATGTGTTTGTAACAAAAAGAAAGAAAGAAAAAGATAATCAAGATGGAAATGATCCTAAGAAGATTAAAGAAGAAACTAGTAAGAAACATAGGAGAAGAAAGTTGGGTGTGCAGGATTTTCTGATTTCACAGGGGCAAGGACCATACTCCATCTTGGAAGATCTATCCAAAAGGCCTACAAATATTACATATGGTCAACTCTTGGCTATGTCCTCTGAGAAGAGGCAGGAGTTGCGAGGTGGACTCAATGCTCGAAGAAGGAAGGAGGTTGAGGTCCCTGTTTTGGAGGCAGAGGCAGATCCCTATGATCCACAAGCTGAGGTATTATGTATTGGTATTTCAATTCATGATGTCTTAGTTGATGGAGGTGTTGCAATTAATGTAATGACCGAGTCTGTAATGAATATGTTGGGTTTAAAAAACTGATCTCCCTTCAACACTTATGTTAAGGTCATTAAATAAAGGAAAAACTAAACCATAAGGTGTAGTTTCAAATGTGGTAATATCTTTTATGCGTGTGGTATGTGTGGTAGACTTTCGGGTGATGAAAAATTGTACTGTTGCGTACCTAATGCTGCTGGGAAGACCATGGCTAAGGAGAGTTCATGCAAGAAACTACTGGAATGAAGGTTTCATGACACTTGGACGTGGTAGAGAGATGGTGAAAATAAATGTGATCCCTCGACATCATAAGGCAGAACCTATGGATTCAAGTGATGAAACTGATGATTGGACATCCTCTGATTACTCTAGTACCAGTGAAGTGGACACTGAAGATGAAGAAAGTGAGGTTGATGTTTCAGTCATGGATATCCTTCCAGTCACACCAACTCATGACCCCATAAAATTATCTGAAGAAGAAGTTGATGATCGTCTCCAACAAATAAAGATTGGTGATGCTGTGATGGAGAGTGAGAAGGAATCCTACCTCCAGCTCTTTCGAAGGTACATACGCCTATTCAATTTTGATTACAAGGAACTCCATCAAGTAAGTTGGGTAGAACATTCTATTGAGCTGGTAGATGGTGCTAAGCCCATAAAGCAAATGCCATATAGAATGAATCCTAATTTTTCCAAGACTGTAAAAGAAGAAATAGATAAGTTGCTTGATGCAGAATTCATATTTGTTGTGGAGAATTCAGAATGGGGTTCTCCCATTGTGATCTCAATAAAAAAGAATGGGAAGCTACGCATTTGTGTTGATTACAGGAAGCTCAATAAGGAAACAAAGAAGGATCATTACCCTCTTCCATTTTCAGATCAGATCTTGGACGAAGTAGCTGGCCAAGAGTGCTATAGTTTTGCTGATGGATATAGCGGCTACAACCAAGTTCGTATAGTAGAGAAAGATCAACTGAAGATCACGTTCACCACTCCTTGGGGAACATTTTCTTATAGAGTTATGCCTTTTGGGTTGTGTAATGCTCCAGCAACATTCCAGCGTTTGATGAATAGGGTGTTCGAACCTTACATTGGGACCTTCATCAGAGTATTTCTGGATGATTTTTGCATCTATGGGAGCAAGTTGGACCACCTGCAGCAAATGGAGACAGCATTTCAAAGGTTAGATGAAGCACAAGCCTCACTAAACACTACAAAGTGTGTCTTTGGATGTTCTAAAGGTGTTTTGTTAGGGCATGTTGTATCCAGAGATGGTATTGGTACTGATCCTGATAAAGTTTCAAAAATCAAAGATTTACCATTTCCTCTTAATAGAAGTAAGTTGAGATCATTTTTAGGCCATGTGGGTTACTATAGAAGGTTCATCAAGAATTTCTCAAAGATTGCACAGCCACTAACCCAGTTCTTAAAGAAGGATGTTACTTATGAACCAGGAAATAAGGCGCATGAAGCTTTTGGACAACTAAAGGAAGCCCTGGTGTCTTCACCTGTTTTGAAGAATCCAGATTGGAGCAAGCCATTCATTGTGTACACTGATGCTTCAGATACAGCGTTAGGAAGTACTTTGAGCCAAAAGGATGAAAATGGGAATGAACATCCAATTTACTTTGGGAGCAGACAAATGAGCAGTGCTAAGGTAAATTATACTGTAACTGAAAAAGAGGCTTTGGCTATAATTTTTGTTGTAAAGAATTTTAGAAATTACTTGCTAGGGAAAAAATTTCTAGTTGTAACAGATCATCAGGCTCTAAAATATATTGTAAATAAGCCTAACCCATCAGGGAGGATAGCAAGATGGATAATTTTTCTACAAGAATTTGAATTTGATATTTTAGATAGGCCAGGAAAGAAGCATGTCAATGCATATGCACTCTCTTGAGCCTATGATGGTTTAGGATCATCTTGTGGTGATGATGATTTCCCCGATGTAGCCTTGTTATCCCTTGACACAATCCCTAGTGAATGCATAGATATTTGGAATTATCTGAATGAATTCAAGTTTCCTGATGGTTCCAATGTAAAGACTAAGAGAAAGATTACTCAAGCCAGTCGTCCATATTCTATTATGCATGGAGTATTATTTCGAATAGGACTTGATGGACAGTACAAGAGGGCAGTTGGACGTGATCAAGGGAAGGAAATGCTAGAAGAATTCCACAATGGTACATGTGGAGGGCACTTCTCTGGACAACTTATAGCAAGAAGGATCTTGGATGTAGGTTATCACTGGCCCACTCTTTTTAAAGATTGTTATAATTATTGTAAGACATGTGATATTTTTCAAACACATGGTAACCGTAAGACTTCATTAGCTCCATTATGTACTATTCTTCCCCTTGGTCCCTTTGAAAAGTGGGGAATACACATTGTAGGTCCACTTCCAACTACATCATGCCAAAATAAGTATATTGTAGTTGCCACAGATTATTAAACCAAGTGGGTTGAAGCTAGGCCATTGAAAACAGATTCCATGGATGAAGTGGCAAGGTTCATGTATGAACGCATTGTCACCATATTTGGTTTCCCATTAGAAATTGTAACAGATCAAGGAAGCCACTTCATTAATGAGGTGGTAGAAGCCCTAGTCAATAAGTTTTCTATTAAGCATAGGAAGGCAACAACATACAAGCCAAGCACAAATGGACAGGTGTAACGAACAAATTTTATGTTGTGTCAAATTCTAGCAAAAGATGTAGCCTTAGGGGTACATAAATGGGATAAAAGGATTCATGCAGCATTGTGGGCATATAGGGCAACATCAAAGTCACTAACAGGATACTCCCCATTCAAGTTGGCCTATGGCATTGATCCAGTTCTTCCTATTGAGTTTGATATTCCCACTGTGAGAGTTATGAAAAATGAAAGGATGGATGAAAGTGATTCAGTAAAAGAAAGGTTGGTACATCTTCATTTGCTGGAGGAAATGAGAGAAATAACAAAGGATAGAAGCCATAAGAAGAAAATGAAGCAGAAGGAATACTTTGATCAAAAGATCTAATGGTCTCCATTTCATGTGAATGAATTGGTTCTAGTATATGATTCCAGATACAAAAAAAGAAGACAGAAAATTTCTTCCAAAATGGATGGGGCCCTACAAAATAGTAGCTGTGCATGAGAATGGTATGTACCGACTGGAGGAATTGGATGGCACTCCCATTACGAAATGGGTCAACCACGACAAGTTGAAGATTTTCCAAGCACCAGAATAGTCTACTCTAAGGACGGAGTAGAACCTAGGAAGGGGGAAGATGTCGACACTAAAATTTTCCTTCGTAATTTCTATTTCATTAATGTATGTATTAGGAATATGATGTTGTTAAGTATAATTAGTAGTAGCGTCTTATAGAAGATAACGGCGTCGTCAGTACGGTGCCGCCAATAATGTGGAGTATGGTAACAGTCAAAGTACAATATGAATGTTGTAAAAAGTAAATATTTGTCGTAAGTGGTCCGGTAATGTTAAAATGTCAAAGTTTGGGTAATTAGAGAAGTAGGGTCTACGTGATTAGGAATTAGAAATATTATATTGGTAATAAGGACAAGGAGTGAGGTCATAAATATTTTGTGTATTTTATTTGTAAAAAGTCTAAAAATGTGGAACCCATGTAAAATGATAAGGTTTATCTTATCTTAGAAGATAAGCTTACATGCACAGATAAGAGTAAAGGTATGGAATATGATTCGTCAGAGTGGATTTCTTATCCTATCTTAGAGATAAGATGGATAAGCCTGGAAGTTCTATAAATAGAGAGGCTACCCCCCTCATTTAGCATAGAAGGAAGTAGTGAGAAATATTTTAGGAAGTGTGCAAAGGAAGCCATCAGTTTAAAGGTGTGTTGAAGAATCCATTAAGAGGTGTAATTGTAAAGTTTCTCCCATAGTCTTGGTGAAAGGAAAGTGAAGTCAATAACACTTGAAGTACCTCATGGGTGAGATTGTAACAGTTTCATGTTAATATTATAATTTATTTTGATATTTCAGATTTGTCATCATTCTGTCTTATCATAGTCGATGGTATTCTTGTGTTATGTTGTTGTTTTGTTTCCAGATTACATCCACCAAACTAAAAGCTATGCATTAGTAAATAATCATATCATGAGGAGTTCCCGGTGAAGAATTATCATAGTGCCGGATTGGTATGACAGGTTGGCTACCTCTTTGGTGGGGACACTAGAGCCCCTCTCAAAATTATGCAAGCCTGGACTGACGAGATGTTGCAGCTGAAAGTTCCAGAGGAGGTAGTGAATAGAGATAAAACCATATTTAAATCTGTAGGAGTTGGAAGATTCAGAGGAGTAAGGAAAAATATCAACTTTTTTAGGGACTTGTGTAAAATAAAATGGGAATATAAGCTTGAAGTGAGGGCTTTCAGAGGGAATTTCTTCATTTTTTTATTTTAGGAAGATGCAGATCTACAAAGGGTAATTATTGAGGGACCATAGTTTTATGGGAAGGAAACTCTCACCATCTGTAGATGGGAACAAGGGCTATAACCTAATTTCAATTGTCCATATCTCCCTATGTGGATCATATTACCATCTCTTCCCTTGGAATTCTAGGACCCAAAATTATTCTTTGGTATAACTTAAGCCTTTGGGGTTCTCATCGCTCTGGATCTAGCTATGAAGGCAAGATCAAGCTTAGTGTATGCTATAATGTGCATCAATCTTCCATTGGGGATGAAGGTTCCTAATAGAATATCCTTAAATACCCCCACACATTTATGTTTTCAGGAGATTGTTGAGGAGAAATCATAGGTTATATGTGAAACATGTCAGAGAGTAAGCTACGAGGAAAGAAAGTTTTGTCGAGCTTCTCAAGTTTCTCAGGCTATTCATGATATGGAGGAAGATTGTTGTAAGCCCATTGCTCAGATCGATGATGAGAAGTTTCATATGATTCCATTGGAGGTGATTTCACATAAGAGGAAGAATTAGTGGTGTGCACCCTCGAGAAATCACAGACTGGTCCAAAATCGATGCTCAAATAGCTTATTTCCAGCACAAGAAGAGATGATGTGGAAAAGGGGATGGAAGGAGGTGTGATGGGGTTTAACATGGAAATCATGAGATGATCCATAGGGATCCAAAATGACTTTTCTTCATCAGATCAGTCAGCACAAAGAATTAAAAATAATACATGGAGGTTCTATCTTTATAGTAATAGGACCGCCACTCTCTGGAGAGTGGTGGTTACAAAACCACCACCCAACTAGGGTGGCGGTCCTGGTTCTTTCAGAAAGAAAACAAAAAAATATGAAACGAACAGCCCTAGAATTTGGAAGGTTGTCTGTGTCTCTTCTCCTCCATGACCTCTCCCATTCTCTAATGCACGTGTGAACATGATAAAGGCTATAAATACATGTTTTCAGAAGAGAAAAAGATCTTAAAAGAATTAAATCAAGTGAAAAAGAATTTCTTTGTGTTGGAATTGTGTTTTGTAGAAGAAAGGAGTGTGGAGATAGAGCAAGCAAGTAATTCGGAGGAAGTGTGATATATTACTTACCTCTCTTTCATACTTATTGTAAATTCTATACTTATTATTTTGAATTGGCCAATAAAAGTCGGAAGAAAGAGTAATTTCCCTTCCCGACTAGTTTTTCCTCCTCTAGAGGTTTCCAGGATAAAAATTGTTGGTGTTTATGAGTTTATATTATTTCCTTTCCTGCAATTGTGGATTTTAAGCATAAGCAAAATTTATTCACTAGCTATCTCTGTCATTTTCTAATAGAAGTTAGAACAACAACATTAATTTTTTATTTTGTGGATAATTAAAAAGTTCAAAAGTTTAAAGATCATTTTGGTATCAGAGCTAACAAGTATCTAGGACTGTGGTATTTGTTCTTGGATTTGTATGACAGTGACAATATCTAAAGGAGAAGACAGATTACCTTGCGATCCATAAATTTTTACAAAGAAGTGAAAACAGAGAATTTGGGGACAAATGGAGGAAGAAAACTTGGTCTGTAGAATCAAGATGCTAGAGACCATGATGGATAGGATCTTTAGAAGGCAAGAAGAACTTGTAGATTTGCAGAAGACAACTTCTGTCAAGAAATACTCGATGGACTAAGTCATTTGAGGCTTAGCTGAAAATTTTGGCATAGGGAAGAGCCACCATGAGGAAGATTATGGGGAAGATCATGAAGAAGATACTTCAAATGCAAAAGAAAAGGTAAAATATGATCATACTCCTTTTAAAGTTGAGACAAAAGTTGAGATTAAAAGCTTTGAAGGACAAGTAGATGCAGAGTTGCTTGATAAATGGTTCAAACATTTAGAAGTCTACTTTAGCATCCATAATGTCACTAAGGCATAGAATATCACCTTTGCATGTATCAAAATGGAGGGGCATGCTCTGGTTTGGTGGGAAACCCATCTAACCACTTGTGAAAAGAAGAAGCGTCCTATTGTGAAATCTTGGAAAGAATTTAAAGAATTACTTAGAGCTAACTTCTATCCTATTGGCCACAAGACTAACCAAATCATTAAATGGAAATATTTTAGACAAGGTAGCAGTCAAAGTGTGTAGAACTATAGTACGGAGTTTCGGAGGCAAGCCATGTTGCTAAACATGGACTTGGAGGATGAGGATATTCTGACTAAGTACTTGGGAGGACTTCACACTCACCTTAAAAGAAAATTCATCTCCACAAATCCCAAAGATCTCAAGGAATCATGTGTGTAGGAATACTACATAGATTATGAAAATAAGAAAGGAGAAGCAGAACCAAGGGCAAAGCAGTTGAAAAATCAGTAGAAAAAAGAGTATCGAAAAACAAGTAAAAAGGGTAAGTGGAAAGGGAAAGGTAAACAAGATGGCACTACTTTAACTACTTATAACGATAATAAGATTTTTTGCAAGAACTATGATATCAATGGTCATATTGACGCTACATGTTAGAAGTTACATCTAGAGTTACACCTGAAGAACAAAACCAAGGACTGAAAGAAGTCCATGATAGCTATAAAAACACAAGGGGAGGTGGAAATCGAAGATGAATATGATGTAGATGAAATTCTTGGATGCATGGCCACCAACATGGACATCCAGGAAAAGGAGATGAATAGACTCTTTCAGAGCAAAATCCAAATCAAGAGAACTAATGTAAATGCTTTGGTTGATATCAGTTCTAAGTATAACTTTATTTCTGAAGCAATTGTAAAGAAGCTTGGTCTTGAGACTTATGAGCATCAAAATCTTATGCTTTGGGTTGGGTGAATAAGGGTGTGTTGAAATTTAGGTAACAAGAAGATGTAAGGTTAGGTTTGGGATAAATTCCCAATATGTTGATGTTTTGAAAGATGAGGTTATTCCAGTTGATGCTTTTGATGTTGTATTCGGGAGTCCTTACTTGTATATTAGGGATGTTATATTTATGAGAAGGAAAAACCCGTACATATGAGTCAATGATGGGATCGGCTACAACATCCGGGCACACCAGTGTAAGACATGGGTTACTATGGTGATTGTTAACCAAGCAAAATGACTTATTCAAGAAAATTATAATCAATTTTGTTTACTTTTGTTAAAGGGTAAACAAGATGGAGTAGAAGTTTTAAAGATTTCTAACCAAGGAAAGAATGATTTGGATAGGATTATTCAGTATTTTCAGGAAGTATTTCAGGCTCCCAGTGGGTTACCACCAAAACAGGAAGTAGAGAATGAGATTCAGCTATTGCTAGAGTCCCCTCTACCGAACATTGGGTTGTATAGGAAATCCTTGATTTATAGTACTAAAGTAAAGAAAAAAATACAAGAACTACTAGACCAACGGGTGATATGTCCGAGCACCTCACCATGCGGTTCACCTATTGTGATGGTGCCAAAGAAGAATGGTTCTTGGAGAATGTGCATTGGCTACTGTGCTTTAAACAAGATCACCATAAAGAACAGATACCCACTTCCCTACATAGATGATCTCTTGGACCAGCTTCAGCATGCCAAATTCTTCATGAAGTTACATCTCTAGTCAGGTTATCACCAAGTCAGAATGAAGGTGGAGGATATATGGAAGACTTCTTTCAAGACAAAATAGGGTTTGTATGAATGGTTGGTACTTCCTTATAGGTTATGCAATGCACCTGCTAAATTTATGAGATTGATGAATGATGTATTGCGGGATTTCATAGATTCATGTGTCATTATATATCTAGAAGATATCTTTATTTTTAGTACCACATGGGAGGAACATCTAACTCATTTACAACAAGTCTTGCAAGTTCTCAGGGAGAAACAACTGCTTTGTAATATGAAGAATTGTGAATTTTCCAAATAGTCACTTGTCTAACCTAGGCACATGGTTGGAGGAGGAGAGCTACGAGTGGATCCAAAGAAGGTGGAATATATCACTAATTGACCAACACCAACATGAGCCGTAAGACTAGGAGTTTTGTGAGAGCAGTATAATACATGCAGAAATTCATTCCGGGCTTCTCCATGATTGCAACACCTCTACACACAGTGGCCGCAAAGAGTAAGGGTTTTGAATGGGCTAAGGAACAAGACAAATCCTTTGAGTTATTGAAATACAATATTAGTCATGCTCCAGTACTTACTCTTCCTAATTTGCAGCAAATTTTTGAATTAGAGACAGATGCCAGTGATTATGCTATGGGCACAATGTTGCTTTAAGGAGGTAAACCCTTATGCTATCATTTTGAAACTTTCACTTCAGCAGTTAAAGGATATTCAGTATATGATAAGGAAATTTATACACTAGTTCAGGCAAATAAAAAATGGAAGCATTATTTTTTTGGTAAAGAAACTATTGTGCACACTGACCACAAACCTGTCTAGTATTTGCAAGCACAATCTAAATTGTGGCATGCAAGGCACTACACATGGATGGATTTCCTTCAACATTTCCATTTGGTGATCAAATACAAGAAGGGTAGTAAAACTTTGGTTGCATAAATGTTGTCTAGGCCACCCACACAGGAGAAGTTTTCATGTTTAGCCACTATCTCTCAAATCGGTCCCTTTATGAAGGAATCTTATGAAGAGACATATGCCAAGGAAAAAGACTTTAGGGTGACATTTTAGCAGTTGTAGTCCCTAGGGACTGAAAGGATATGGATTGAAGATTTTTATCTCAAGGATGGGCTATTCTACTGATGGGGGAAGCTTTGCATGCCTAAAGAAGAAATATTTTTATTGATGATGGAAGCACATACCTCAAAAGTAGCAGGAAATTTCAGTGTTGGTAAGACCCTAGCCCACTTGAAAAGGTACGTGTATTAGCCCAATATACAAGAAGAAGTATCAAAATTTATACATGGATGCAAAATTTATTGTATTAGAAAGTCTAAGACTAGGAAGGAGGGTTTGTATATGCCTTTACAATACCTACTCGTCTGTGAGAGGACATTTTTATAGATTTTGTAGGAGGATTGCCTATGTCTAAACATGGCCATAACTATCTCTATGTTATTGTTGATAGATTCAGTAAGATGTGTATTCTTATGGCATGAAAAATATAGTAAAAGCACATGAGGCAGCAGATCTTTTCTTTGCTAATGTATGGGTGCATTTTGGTTTTCCAAATTCTATTGTTTTTTACAGGGATTCCAGGTTCTTGGGGAAGTTTTGTACTACTTTGTGGGACAATATGGATACCAAGTTATACAGGAGGATAACCTTCCATCCACAGATAGATGGATAGACAAAGGTGGTGAACAGGAATTTGGTATAGCTAATCAAAGGGTATAACAGAAAATACCCAAGGACTTGGGATGAGTCCTTAGTCTACATTCAGAATTACTATAACCGGGTAGTACACACATCCACTATGAAGTCACCATTTGATGCATGCTTCCAATATCTACCAAAAAATCCACTAGACATAATAGTCGGGCATCATGATGAGGAGGAGACACAAGACACGGAGGTGACTAGAGCAAACAAATTCATTGAGAGGATCCGAAAAATCCATCTCAAAGTCAAAGAACAACTAGAGAAATCTCATGCCAAGTACAAATCTAGGCATGATAAGCATGAGAGGGAACATAAGCTTCATGTTGGAGATAGTGTTTGACTTTACTTGAGAAATTAGAGACTAAAAAGTCAAGAACAGACGATCAAGACACTACGATATGGACCCTTCACCATATTGGAGCAAGTTGGAGAAAATGCTTTTTGACTTGATTTTTCCTCATTTATGAGGATGTAATCTATAGTAAACAATGAGAACTTGCACCTATATTAGCCATCCATGCTAGATTAAGATGAAGAAATAAAATTTCTACCTTCCATTGAGGATTGTGTCTTGGACTCACTCGGTGAATTGGAGGAGGATGTAGTGCTACAGTAGAAGGTTAGAGAAACTAGGAGAGGTCCGCATGAGTCTTGGAAGATTGGAATGAAAGGAAAAACATCAAGGCAGACATGATTGTACTATAAGGAGAAAGTGAGGGAATTATTTCCTCATCTACTCCCCCACTAAAATTTTGTGGGACCAAAATCCTCCTAAGTAGGGGAGGTGTGATCCATAGGGATCCAAAATGACTCTACTTCATCAGATCTGTTAACACGAAGATGGAAAAATCATACACAGAGGTTCTGTCCTTATAGTAATAGGATCGCCACTCTGTGTAGAGCTGCGGTTACAAAACCACCACTAAACCAAGGTGGAAAAACTAATATTGTCGGTCTACGTTGGGTGGCGGTCATGGATCTTTTAGATAGAAAACACAAAAATATGAATTGAAAATCCCTAGAATTTGAAAGGTTATCTATGTCTCTTCTCCTCCATGAGCTTTCCCATTCTCAAGTGCATGGGAGGACATGATAAAGGCTATAAATACATGTTGTAGAATATAATAAGATCATCGAAGCATAAAAGTAATTGAGAAAAAAATTATTAGTGTTGGAATTGTATTTTGTAGAAGAAAGGAGTGTGGAGACATAGAAAGCAAGTAACTAGGAGGAAGTGTGAGATATTATCTACTTCTCTTTCATACTTATTGTAAATTTCGTACTTATTATTTTGAATTGGCCAATAAAAGTGGGAAGAAATAGCAATTTCCCCTTCCTGACTGGTTTTTCCTCCTCTAGAGATTTTCAGGATAAAACTTGTTTGTGTTTATGAGTTTATATTCTTTCCTTTCCTACAATTTTGGATTCTAAGCATAAGAAAAATTCATTCACTAGATATCTCAGTAATTTTATAATAGAAAGTAGAACAACGACGTTAATTTGTGGTTCTGTGGATGATTCAAAAGTTGAAGAGTTTACATATCATGAGGAGGACATGGTGGATAGGGGGAATAACCACTATTTTCAAATTCAAAATGCCCAATTAATGCCCATAGGGACATGTCTAAGTGGTTGAAGGTGTCAGGAAATGGGGCGGAAGGTGAGGAAAGGGTAAAGGATGATGGGATTTCCATATACTCTGTTGAATGCCATCTAAGCGAAAGTGATTCAATTTTTGAATCAAGATTTAATGGTGATGATGCCCCGATAGATAAACTATAGACAGTTGGTAGGAAGGAGGAGGAGTGCTCTAGAAATGATCCTCTTGACGTATTATTGAATTACGGCCAACTTTTGGTTGACCTTGGGTTGGGTACAATTTGTGGAGATGGGTGGACTATGGTTGTACCAAGGAAGTCTAAAGTGGAATGCTTAGAGCCGGTGCTTTGGAGTCGCATTGCTAAGGAGGTCATGATGTGCCTCCCTTCATGTAATTATTGGTGGTTATCCATTTGGTCATCATTTATCTATCTTCACTAGGGATTTTTTTGGTTGTTTCACCTTTTCTCACCGTTGTCTTTGATGTCTCCTTGATCATCTTTTTGTGCTTCTGTACTGCCGGTTCTGTAATCCCCTCAAAACTAAATAGTTATCTACTCTAAAAAACAAATATTTTTTGGTGACAATAATGTTTCAATATTACCTTTCAAAAATATAAAATGGTATTATTTATACAACAGTAATAATCAGAGGGTATAACAGAAAATACCCAAGGACTTGGGATGAGTCCTTAGTCTACATTAAACATTCCTATAACCGGGTAGTACACACATCCACTATGAAGTCATCGTTTGAAGAATTCTTGGGTTATCTACCTAAAAATCCATTGGGCATAATAGTTGGGCACTAAGATGAGGAGGAGACATGAGACACTGAGGTGACTATAGAAAACAAATTCATTGAGAGGATCCAGAAAATCGATCTCAAAGTCAAAGAAAAGCTAGAGAAATCTCAAGCCAAGTAGAAAGCTAGGAATGATCATCATAGGAGGGAATATAAGATTGATGTTAGAGATAGAGTTTAACTTTACTTGAGCAAGGAGAGACTACAAGGTCAAACATGAAAGATCAAGCCACTACGATATGGACCCTTCACCATATTGGAGAAAGTTGGAGAAAATTCTTTCTGAATTGATTTTTCATCATTTATGAGGATGTACTCTGTAGTAAACTGTGAGAACTTGCACCTATCTGAGCCATCCATGCTAGATAAAGATGAAGGAATACAATTCTTACCTTCCATTTAGGATTGCGTCTTATACTCATAAGGTGAATTGGAGGAGGATGTCGTGCTACAACAGAAGGTCAGAGAGACTGTCATCACCAATCTTGCACTATGATAATTCTTCACCAGGAACTCCTCGTGCTATGATTATTTACTAATGCATAGCCTTTAGTTTGGTGGATGTAATCTGGAAACAAAACAACATAACACAAGAATACCATCGACTACGATAAGACGGAATGATGACAAATCTGAAATATCAAAGTAAATTATAATATTAACATGAAATTGTTACAATCTCACCCATGATGTACTTCAAGTGTTATTGACTTCACTTGCCTTTCACCAAGACTATGGGAGAAACTTTACAATTACACCTCTTAATGGCTTCTTCAACACACCTTTAAACTGATGGCTTCCTTTGCACACTTCCTACAATATTTCTCACTACTTCCTTCTATGCTAAATGAGGGGGGGTGGCCTCTCTATTTATAGAACTTCCAGGCTTATCCATCTTATCTCTAAGATAGGATAAGAAAATCCACTATGACGAATCATATTCCATACCTTAACTCTTATCTGTACATGTAATCTTATCTTTTAAGATAAGATAAACCTTATCATTTTACATGGGTTCCACATTTTTAGACTTTTTACAAATAAAATACACAAAATATTTATGACCTCACTCCTTGTCCTTATTACCAATATAATATTTCTAATTCCTAATCATGTAGACCCTACTTCTCTAATTACCCAAAACTTTGACATTTTAACATTACCGGAACCACTTACAACAAATATTTACTTTTTACAACATTCCTATTGTACTTTGACTGTTACCGTACTCCACATTATTGGCGGCACCGTACTGACGGCGCTGTTATCTTCTATCAGACGCTACTACTAATTATACTTAACAACATCCTATTCCTAATACATACACTAATGAAATAGAAATTACGGAGGAAAATTTTAGTGTCGACATCTTCCCCCTTCCTAGCTTCTACTCCGTCCTTGGAGTAGACTATTCTGGTGCTTGGAAAATCTTCAACTTGTCGTGGTTGACCCATTTCGTAATGGGAGTGCCATCCAATTCCTCCAGTCAGTACGTACCATTTTCATGCACAGCTGCTATTTTGTAGGGCCCCATCCATTTTGGAAGAAATTTTCTCTGTCTTCTTTTTTTGTATCTGGAATCATATACTAGAACCAAGTCATTCACCTGAAATGGAGACCAACGGATCTTTTGATCAAAGTATTCCTTCTGCTTCATTTTCTTCTTATGGCTTGTATCCTTTGCTATTTCCCTCATTTCCTCTAGCAAATGAAGATTTACCAACCTTTCTTTTACTGAATCACTTTCATCCATCCTTTCATTTTTCATAACTCTCATAGTTGGAATATCGAACTCAATAGGAAGAACTGGATCAATGCCATAGGCCAACTGAAATGGGGAGTATCTTGTTGCTGAATTTGATGTTGCCCTATATGCCATCAATGCTGCTTGAATCCTTTTATCCCACTTATGTACCTGCAAGGCTACATCTTTTGCTAGAATTTGACACAACACAAAATTTGTTCGTTCCACATGTCCATTTGTGCTTGGCTTGTATGTTGTTTCCTTCCTGTGCTTAATAGAAAACTTATTGACTAGGGCTTCTACCACCTCATTAATGAAGTGGCTTCCTTGATTTGTTACAATTTCTAATGGGCAATCAAATCTGGTGACAATGCGCTCATATATGAACCTTGCCACTTCATCCATGGAAGTTGTTTTTAATGGCCTATCTTCAACCCACTTGGTTAAATAATCTGTGGCAACTACAATATACTTATTTTCGCATGATGTAGTTGGAAGTGGACCTACAATGTCTATTCCCCACTTTTCAAAGGGACCAAGTGGAAGAATAGGACATAATGGAGCTGATGAAGTCTTACGGCTACCATGTGTTTGACAAATATCACATGTCTTACAATAATTATAACAATCTTTAAAAAGAGTGGGCCAGTGATAACCTGCATCCAAGATCCTTCTTAGTATAAGTTGTCCAGAGAAGTGCCCTCCACATGTACCATTGTGGAATTCTTCTAGCAGTTCCTTCCCTTGATCACGTCCAACTGCCCTCTTGTACTGTCCATCAGGTCCTATTCAAAATAATACTCCATGCAGAATAGAATATGGACGACTGGCTTGAGTAATCTTTCTCTTAGTCTTTGCATTGGCACCATCAGGAAACTTGAATTCATTCCGATAATTCCAAACATCTATGTATTCACTAGGGATTGTATCAAGGGATAACAATGTTGCATCGGGGAAATCATCATCATCATAAGATGATCCTAAACCATCATAGGCTCGAGAGAGTGCATCTGCATTGACATGCTTCTTTCCTGGCCTATCTATAATATCAAATTCAAATTCTTGTATCAAAATTATCCATCTTGTTATCCTCCCTAATGGGTTAGGCTTATTGACAATATATTTTAGAGCCTGGTGATCTGTTACAACTATAAATTTCTGCTCTAGCAAGTAATTTCTAAAATTCTTTACAACAAAAATGATAGCTATAGCCTCTTTTTCAGTTACAGTATAATTTACCTCAGCACTGCTCATTTGTCTGCTCCCAAAGTAAATTGGATGTTCATTCCCATTTTCATCCTTTTGGATCAAAGTACTTCCTAGTGCTGCATCTGAGGCATCAGTGTACA
Organism: Taxus chinensis; assembly: GCA_019776745.2. Lineage (NCBI taxonomy): Eukaryota > Viridiplantae > Streptophyta > Pinopsida > Cupressales > Taxaceae > Taxus > Taxus chinensis. The sequence goes on from CM034153.1 coordinate 764,537,817, forward strand.
TAATGAATGGCTTGCTCCAATCCGGATTCTTTAAAATAAGTGAAGACACCAGGGCTTCCTTCAGTTGTCCAAAAGCTTCATGTGCCTTATTTCATGGTTCATAAGTAACATCCTTCTTCAAGAACTGGGTTAGTGGCTGTGTAATCTTTGAGAAATTCTTGATGAACCTTCTATAGTACCCCACATGGCCTAAAAAAGATCTCAACTTACTTCTATTAATAGGAAATGGTAAATCTTTGATTTTTGAAACTTTATCAGGATCAGTACCAATACCATCTCTGGATACAACATGCCCTAACAAAATGCCTTTAGAACATCCAAAGACACACTTTGTAGGGTTTAGTGAGGCTTGTGCTTCATCTAACCTTTGAAATGTTGTCTCCATTTGGTGCAGGTGGTCCAACTTGCTCCCATAGATGCAAAAATCATCCAGAAATACTCTGATGAAGGTCCCAATGTAGGGTTCGAACACCCTATTCATCAAACGCTGGAATGTTGCTGGAGCATTACACAACCCAAAAGGCATAACTCTATAAGCAAACGTTCCCCAAGGAGTGGTGAACGTGGTCTTCAGCTGATCTTTCTCTACTATACGAACTTGGTTGTAGCCGCTATATCCATCAGCAAAACTATAGCACTCCTAGCCAGCTACTTCGTCCAAGATCTGATCTGAAAATGGAAGAGGGTAATGATCCTTCTTTGTTGCCTTATTGAGCTTCCTGTAATCAACACAAATGCGTAGCTTCCCATTCTTTTTTATTGAGATCACAATGGGAGAAACCCATTCTGAATTCTCCACAGCAAATATGAATCCTGCATCAAGTAACTTATCTATTTCTTCTTTTACAGTCTTGGAAAAATTAGGATTCATTCTATATGGCATTTTGCTTTATGGGCTTAGCACCATCTACCAGCTCAATAGAATGTTCTACCCAACTTACTTGACGGAGTTCCTTGTAATCAAAAGTGAATATGTGTATGTACCTTCGAAAGAGCTGGAGGTAGGATTCCTTCTCACTCTCCATCACAGCATCACCAATCTTTATTTGTTGGAGACGATCATCAACTTCTTCTTCAGATAATTTTATGGGGTCATGAGTTGGTGTGACTGGAAGGATATCCATGACTGAAACATCAACCTCACTTTCTTCATCTTCAGTGTCCACTTCACTGGTACTAGAGTAATCAGAGGATGTCCAATCATCAGTTTCATCACTTGAATCCACAGGTTCTGCCTTATGATGTCGAGGGATCACTGTTTATCTTCACCCTCTCTCTACCACGTCCAAGTGTCATGAAACCTTCATTCCAGTAGTTTCTTGCATGAACTCTCCTTAGCTATGGTCTTCCCAGCAGCATTGGGTACGCAACAGTACTATTTTTCATCACCTGAAAGTCTACCACACATACAACACCCATAACAGATATTGCCACATTTGAAACTACACCTTCTGGTTTAGTTTTTTCCTTTATTTAATGACCTTAACATAAGTGTTGAAGGGCGATCAATTTTTAAACCCAACATATTCATTACAGACTCAGTCATTACATTAACTGCAGCACCTCCATCAACTAAGACATCATGAATTGAAATACCATTACATAATACCTCAGCTTGTGGAGCATAGGAATCCACCTCTGCCTCCAAAACAGGGACCTCAACCTCCTTCCTTCGTTGAGCATTGAGTCCACTTCGCAACTCCCCGCCTCTTCTCAGAAGACATAGCCAAGAGTTGACCATATGTAATATTTGCAGGCCTTTTGAACAGATCTTCCAAGATGGAGTATGGTCCTTGCCCCTGTGAAATCAAAAAATCCTGCACACCCAACTTTCTTCTCCTATGTTTCATACTAGTTTCTCCTTTCATCTTCTTAGGATCATTTCCATCTTGATTATCTTTTTCTTTCTTTCTTTTTGTTACAAACACATCTACTTCATTATTTCTGCTCTTATCTACTACATCAAAAGAATTCACAGGTGCTTTTCCTTTATCATTATCTCCTTTACCAGATGTAGAAGCTCTATCTAGACAATTATACTTATAATGACCCTTTTTATAACAACCATAACATACAACTTCAGAAATATTTCTTTTTGGACCTCTATCTCCTCCCTGAGAACTAAATTCTTTTCCTTGAAGAAGATTAATAGTTAACTGACCCATCTTTTTGAGCAGATCTTCATACTCAGTAGATGTACTAGGAGAAATATTTGTGCTCACCGGGAGTGGTTGTGGATTCTGGACCAAAGGTGCTGGTGTAGGCTCTACTTTAGCAACAATTTCTTTGGGCTCCTCTTCCATGCTTTCTTCTTGCCTTCTTGCAATCTCCTTTGCTTGTTCAATGGTAGCTGGGCGGTCATACTTCACTCGTTGTCTGATCTCTGGCTTCATCCCAAGAATGAAGTGCTTACAAAGGAGATTATCCATGCCATTCATCAACCCATCCGCTAATCCTTCCTTCCGGATCTGGGCATCGAGCTTCCTCCTTAGCTCTAGAACACGAGCATGATAATCCCTTATCTTCTCCTTCTCTCCTTGGGATAGCTTTGTGATCTCGATCATGAGATCTACATATTTCTGTTGTTCACCAAATTCTTCAAGAAAACTTTCAGTTAATAAATCCCATGAATTTTTCACATTATCACCTAGTGTTTCAAACCACCTAAGTGTTGAACCATCCAAAAAGGTAGGAAAAAATTCAGTCCATTGTTCCCTTCTTATAAGGCCATTACAAATACAAGATCGTTTAAACTCTTGAATGAAAGAAGAAGCATCTTCATTAAATTGAGCTCAAAAAATAGGAATCTTTCCCATTTTCAAAAGTAACCACCGTGAAATACCAACCCACAAGTACAATCAACAAGACTTATGTGCACAAATAATTGGAATCACTATACTAGAAAGTGACTTTACACCTTTCTACAGTAAAATAGAAATGACCACGGTAAACTATGGTAAAACTTGACTTACTGCGGTAAAAACTGACTTTACTATGGTAAACACTATTCACAGTAAAAAAGTGAAGTTACTGCGGTAAATACTATTCACGGTAAAAAGTGACTTTTACTGTGATAAATACTATTCACAGCAAAAATGACTTTATCATGGTAACTACTATTCAGGGCAAAAATGACTTTACCATGGTAACTACTATGCACAGTAAAAACAAGGTTACCCTCCAATTGATTTTTGACTAAGTGGGAATATCTCTCCAGACAATCCACCAACGAGGAATGGTCCCGGCAACGGAACCAAAATGTCGTCACCAATCTGGCACGTATGATAATTCTTCACCAAGAACTCCTCGTGCTATGATTATTTACTAATGTACAGCCTTTAGTTTGGTGGATGTAATCTAGAAACAAAACAACAAACATAACACAAGAATACCATAGACTATGATAAGAAGGAATGATGATAAATCTGAAATATCAGAGTAAATTATAATATTAACATGAAATTGTTACAATCTCACCCATGAGGTACTTCAAGTGTTATTGACTTCACATTGCCTTTCACCAAGACTATGTAAGAAACTTTACAATTACACCCCTTAATGGCTTTTTCAACACACCTTTAAACTGATGGCTTCCTTTGCACACTTCCTACAATATTTCTCACTACTTCCTTCTATGCTAAATGAGGGGGGACGCCTACTACTAATTATACTTAACAACATCCTATCCCTAATACATACATTAATGAAATAGAAATTACGGAGGAATAATTTTAGTATCGACAGAATCAAAGTCCATACCTTAACTCTTATATGTACATGCAAGCTTATCTTTTAAGATAAGATAAACCTTATCATTTTACATGGGTTCCACATTTTTAGACTTTTTACAAATAAAATACACAAAATGTTTATGACCTCACTCCTTGTCCTTATTACCAATATAATATTTCTAATTCCTAATCATGTAGACCCTACTTCTCTAATTACCCAAACTTTGACATTTTAACATTACCAGACCACTTACGACAAATATTTTCATTTTACAACATTCCTATTGTACTTTGACTATTACTGTACTCCACATTATTGGCGGCACCGTACTGACGGCACCGTTATCTTCTATCAGATGCTACTACTAATTATACTTAACAACATCCTAATCCTAATACATACATTAATGAAATAGAAATTACGGAGGAAAATTTTAGTGTCGACAAGACTAGGAGAGATCCACAGGATTCTTGGCAGATTGGAATGAAAGGAAAAACACCAAGGCAGGCTTGATTGTACTTGAACGAGAAAGTGGGAGGGAATTATTTCTTAATCTACTCCCCGATTAAGATTTTGTGGGACCAAAATCCTCCTAAGCAGGGGAGGTGTGATCCATAGGGATCCAAAATGACTCTACTTCATTAGATACACAGAGGTTTTGTCCTTATAATAAAAGGACCACCGCTCTATGCAGAGTGTCGGTTACAGAACCACCACCCAACCAGGGTGGCATTCCTAAGACCACCAGTCTGCATTGGGTGGGGGTCCTAGCTCTTTTGGATAGAAAAAAAATATGAAACGAACAGCCCCAAATTTTGAAAGGTTATCTTTGTCTCTTCTCCTCCATGACCTTTCCTATTCTCTAGTGCATGGGAGGACATAAGAAAGGCTATAAATACATGTATGTAGAAGAAAAATAGATCGTCAAAGCATGAAAGCAAGTGAGAAATAAGTTCTTAATGTTGGAATTGTGTTTTGTAGAAGAAACGAGTGTGCAGATAGAGAAAGAAAGTAGTTAGGAGAAAGTGTGAGATATTATATACTTCTCTTTCATACTTATTGTAAACTATGTACTTATTCTTTTGAATTGTCGAATAAAAGTGGGAAGAAATAGAAATTTCTCTTCTTGTCTGGTTTTTCCTCCTCTTGAGGTTTCCAGGATAAAACTTTCTAGTGTTTATAAGTTTATATTATTTCCTTTCCCACAATTGTGGATTCTAAGCATAAGCAAAATTCATTCACTAGCTATCTCTGTCATTTTCTAATAGAAAGTAGAATAACACTGTTAATTTGTGATTCTTTGGATAATTCAAAATTTGAAGAGTTTACAGATCATGAGAGGACATGGTGGATAGGGGGAACAATCACTATATTCAAATTTAAAATGCCCAATTAATGTCCATAGGGACGCATCCAAGTGGTTGAAGGTTTCAGGAAATGGGGCGGAAGGTGAGGACAGGGTAAAGGATGATGGGATTTCCGTATACTCTGTTGAATGCCGGCTAAGCTTTGAAAGTGATTCAATTTTTGAATCAAGATTTAATTTTGATGATGTCCCCATAGATAAACTATCGACAGTTGGGAGGAAGGAGGAGCAGTGCTCAGGACATGATCCTCTTGAAGTATTATTGAATGAATGCCGACATTTGGTGGATCTTGGGTTCAGTATGACTTGTGGAGATGGGTGGACTACGGTTCTACCTAGGTAGTCTACTTTGGAATTATTAGAGTGGGTGCTTCAGAGTTGCATTACTAAGGAGGTCATGATGTGCCTCCCTTCATGTCATTATTTGCGGTTAGCCCTTTGGTCCTCATTGATCTATCTTCTCTAGGGATTTATTTTGGTTTTTTCGCCTTATCTCACTGTTATCTTTGATGTCTCCTCGATTGTCTTTTTATGCTTCTATACTGACGGGTTTTTCAATCCCCTCAAAACCAAATAGTTATCTAATCTAAAAAACAAATATTTTTTGGTGACAATAATTTTTCAATATTACCTTTCAAAAATATAAAATGGTATTATTTATACAATACTAATAATATATCTATATGATTAACCTCTTTATTTCCACAAGAGAAATGGAAGTATTATACACTAAATTAGTGAACATATAATAACTTAATTTTACCTTTATTATAATGAAAACAACAAAATTCTCTATGAAAATAAATGATATCAGGGTCACCACTTTACACTATATAAGAGAAAATATATGCAATTAATCCAGAGAAAAAATATATATACTGCAAAGAAACCAAACAAAAACCTAAAATGATATATTGTTACGTATTTATACAATCTAAATTGTACATGGCCATATTCACATATTGTCATTCATAGCCATCCATCTCACATATTTTTATTTTTGAAGTGTGTTACAAAAAATAGATGTTTAGCATTGTGGGTTTTTTATATTTTCAAACTTAAAGTAATCTTTCATACTTGTGACCCACTATACAAATTATTTTGACGAGCTATTATTCCAAAGAATGATGGGACATGCATTTGTTGTGCTTGACCCATTCTTGAGATGGTTCTTAAGATTTGCACCTCTACAACATCTATAAATTCTTCTTCTTCCTTATTCTCTTCACTTGCAACGGCTCTCACATATTGTGTACCTTTTATTTCACCTTCATCATCACTTTCATACTCTTGTACAAGAAAACCCCTTCATTTATCTTGTTTTAACAATTCGATCCTATTACTCACACACATCAACTCAATAATAACAGTTTTAAATACACCCATAATAAATATGTTCACTACATTTTTTACACCTCTATTAATAAATCTTCTCGACAGTATCTTAATCCTTTGACTAGCTACCTCAAGGTAACCATTCTACCACTATTTGCACTCCTTGAAATTATTTTGAAGTGTGTATCCAATCTTTGATACCATTTGGTGATGGAAAAGGGTTGTGTTTTTAATGCAAGGTAGAGAAAACTGCATATGTTGATTTATTCATTGATCATAGAGGATAATATATACATGTGTAAATAAAATCAATAAATGCCAATAGATGCATGTACATAAAAGGTCACAGGTCACAAAGAAGGCAAAAAAACTACCCAATAATGTAATATACTACTCTAGCATTCCCCCCTTATTACATTATTTTTACAAATGTACGCCCGAAACAACTCAAATTTCACCTCTCCAAGAGACTTGGGGAATATATCAACTACTTGAAAATGTATTTGGAAGTACTAGAGCTAGATGTGGTAGTTCAAAAATTGTTCTCGAATGTAATAAAATTGAAACTCAATGTGCTTTATTTGTTCATGGAAAATTAGATTCTTCACAAGCTTCAACATGCTCTTATTGTCACAATGAATGATATGTATCATTTCTTCAGGAATTTCCATATCATCCAAAATGTGATATAACCAAATCATTTCACACACAACTCCTCATGTGGCACAATACGTTTCCCTAGTGGATGAGAGAAATAACTATTTATTTCTTGATAATCTAAAAGATAGAAGGATGCAAGGATGTTGTTGCTTCAAGGAGGTAAACCTATATGCTATCATTCTCAAACTTTCACTTTAGTAGTTAAAGGATATTCAGTATATGATAAGCAAATTTATGCACTAGTTCAGGAAATTAAAAAATTCAAGCATTATTTTTTGGGTAAAGAAACTATTATCCACACTGACCAAAAATCGCTCTAGTATTTGCAAGCACAATCTAAATTACAGCAGGTAAGGCACTACAAATGGATGGAGTTCCTTTAGCAGTTCCATCTGGTGATCAAATACAAGAAGGGTAGTATAAATTTGGTGGCATACATGGTGTCTAGGCATCCCACACATGAGAATTTTTCATGTTTGACTGCTATCTCTCAGATTGATCCCTTCATGAAGGAAGCTTACAAAGAGGCATATGCCCAGCATAGAGACTTGAAGGTGACATTTCAGTAGTTGCAGTCCTAAGGGACTGAAAGGACAGGGATTGAAGATTGTTATCTCAAGGATGACCTGCTCTACCGATGGGGGAATCTTTGTGTGCCTAAAGAAGAAATACTTCTATTGATGAGGAAAGCACATACCTCGAAAGTATCAAGACATTTTATTTTTGGTAAGACCCTAGCCCACTTGAAAAGGTACATGTATTTGTCCAATATGCAAGAAGAAGTATCAAAATTTATACGTGGATGTAAACTTTGTTATACTAGAAAGTCTAAGACTAGGAAGGAGGGTTTGTATATGTCTTTACTAGTACCTACTTTTCCATTGGAGGAAATTTTTATGGATTTTGTAGGGAGGATTGCCTATGTCTAAACATGGCCATAACTATCTCTATGTTAATGATAGATTCAATAAGATTTGCATTCTTATGACATGTAAAAAGATAGTAAAAGTAGATGAGGCAACATATCTTTTAGTTGCTAATGTATGGGTACATTTCAGTTTGCCAAAGTCTATTGTTTCTGGTAGGGATTCTAGGTTCTTAGGGAATTTTTGGAATACTTTGTGGGACAAGATGGATACTAGGTTATAGAGGAGTACAACCTTCCATCCACATAAAAATGGATAGATAGAGGTGGTGAATATGACTTTGGTAAAGTTAATCAGAGGGTATAATAGAAAATAACCAAGGACTTGGGATGATTCCTTAGTCTACATTCAACATTCCTATAACCGGGTAGTACACACATCCACTATGAAGTCATTGTTTGAAGCATGCTTGGGATATCTACCTAAAAATCCATTGGGCATAATAGTTGGGCAACATGATGAGGAGGAGACATGAGACACTGAGGTGACTAGAGAAATCAAATTCCTCGAGAGGATCCAGAAAATCCATCTCAAAGTCAAAGAAAAATTAGAGAAATTTCAAGCCAAGCAGAAAGCTAGGCACGATCAGCATAGGAGGGAATATAAGCTTCATTTTGGAGATAGAGTTTAACTTTACTTGAGCAAGGAGAGACTACAAGGTCAAGCATGAAAGCTCAAGCCACTATGATATGGAGCCTTCACCATATTGGAGAAAGTTGGAGAAAATGCTTTTTGACTTGATTTTCTGTCATTTATGAGGATGTACTCTGTACTAAACTGTGAGAACTTGCACCTATATGATCCATCCATGCTAGATAAAGATGAATCAATACAATTTCTACCTTCCATTTAGGATTTTATCTTAGACTCATGAGGTGAATTGGAGGAGGATGTCGTGATACAATAGAAGGTCAGAGAGACTAGGATAGTTCTATACGAGTCTTGGTAGATTGGAATGAAAGGAAAAACACCAAGGCAGACCCGATTGTACTTGAAGGAGAAAGTGAGGGAATTATTTCCTCATTTACTCCCCCACTAAGATTTTGTGGGATGAAAAGCCTCCTAAGAAGGGGAGATGTGATTCGTAGGGATCCAAAATGACTCTACTTCATCAAATATGTCAGCAAAAAGAAGGAAAAATAATACAAAGAGGTTCTGTCTAATGGAAGGAGACAATGTTTATTCAATGCGTTTCATGAACATTGGTGGACAGGAAGAATATAAAGCCCACAGGAATAGTTACATAGGGACGGTGTGACAAGTAGAATGTATTAATTAATTAAGCTAACATTCCCCCCCTTAATGAATTGTTCCTACATATGTACCCCCTAAACAAATCAAACTTCTCCTTGCCGAGAGGCTTGGTGAGAATATCTGTAACCTAAAAATTAGTAGGGTAGTACTGGAGCTGAATGCAATGGTGCAAGACCTGTTCAAGAATGTAGTGACATTTGACCTCAATATGCTTTGTTCTTTCATGAAAAACATGATTCTTCAAAAGCTTCAACACACCTTGATTTTCGAAGTAAATGATGGGAGGTTTCTCTTCAGGAATCCCTATATCTACAAGAATGCGATGTAACCAAATCACTTCACACACATCTCCTCATGCGGCATGATATTCAGCCTCAGTGGATGAGAGAGCAACAATAGTTTGGTTCTTGCTAATCCATGAGATAGGCCCAAATCCGAGATGAAAAACATACCCTGAAGTGGATTTCTTGTCATCAACGGATCTTGCATAGTATGAGTCTATATATCCATGTAAGAAGAACTGAGTGTTCTTCTGATACTCCAGACCAAAGTCAACTGTAGCTTGGACATATCTCAACACATGCTTTGCTGCTATCCAATGACATTTCTTTGGCTCTTGCATAAATCTGGTGAGATAGCTCACTGCAAAGAAAATATCTGGCCTAGTATAAGTTAAGTAAATGAGACTCCCCACAAGCTACCTATAGTGAGTGCCATCTAATTGCGGTGAATCCTGGAATCTAGATAATTGAAAACCTATTTCCATAGGGGTGGACAAAGTTTTACAATATAACATACCATACTTCTCTAGGAGTGTCTTTACATCTTTCATCTGGGAGAAGAAGATATGATTCTTCTTTTGCCATATCTCTAAGCCAAAACAGTAGTGAAGTAGCCCCAAATTGGTCATGTTGAAGGATTTATTTAGATCATTCTTTACGTCATCCATAAGATTGTCAGAACTTCTTATGATCACAAGATCATCTACATACAAAACCAGAATGACAATCTCTATTCCTACCTTCTTGATATACAAATTTGTATCTGAGGGGCTATGAGTGAATCCATGTTGCAATAGGTGATCATCAATTTTTATATACCATGCCCTAAGTGCTTGTTTGAGTCCATAAAGTGACTTTATCATATGACATACCTTATTTGGTTGATGTTCATCTATAAACCCTTAAGGTTGGGCCATGTATACTTCTTCTTTGAGATCACCATTTAGAAAAGCAATCTTGACATCCATCTACTAAAGTTTCCATCCATTTTGTGCTACCAATGCACAGACAACTCTAATGGTTTTGATCTTCACAGTCGGTGCAAAGGTCTTGTCATAGTCAATTCCTTCTTGTTGAGCATAACCCTTTGCAAAAATTCATGCTTTGTGTTTGTCGATTGAACCATCTACCTTTCATTTTGTTTTGAAAATCCATTTACATCTAATGGATTTCTTACCTAGAGGCAGATCGACAAGTTTCCACATTTGATTCTGAAGTAGGGAATCATATTCAGCATCCATAGCCTGTTTCCACTATGGTTGGTCTAATGCCTCACGAATAGTGTCAAGTTCAGTGCTATCAACAACTGAACTTGTGAGTGTAAAATTTACCTTGTGTGTAGCTTGACTTCGTGTTCTGACTCCCGTAGAAGTGCCTAGAAGTGAGTTCAGGTGTGCATCCCTAATAGTATTTTGGACCCATTTTTCGATGTTGGTACTGTTGTTGATGATGTGAAGATGTGTTTTCTAGTGTGCCTAGATCAACGAACAATTCTCCACTTAGCTCTTCTTCTCTCTAAGAAGAATCATCTTGCCCATCATCTAGATGTGTGAGTAATCTATGTGACGAGGTCGGTACTAGATCTCCATTGTGTGGTAGGGAGTCAAAGGATGACTCATCACACACCACATCTCAACTCTCATAGATATTCTTTGTCTCAGGATCCATGAGACGATATGCCGTTGAGGTAGTACTATACCCCAGGAAAAGACATGGCAGTGTCTTTGGATCGATCTTCTTCCTTTTCTCATCTGGAACATGCATATATGCAGTAGAACCGAAAACTCTCAAATGGTGAATAGAAAGTTTAGGACCAGTCCATACCTCTTCTGGTGTCCTATTATGCAAGATCTTCATGGGTGCCCGGTTGAGTAGATACACTATTTTCTAGACTGCTTCTTCCCAAAACTGATCCTCCAACTTGGCACTGGAGAGCATACAATGAGCCATCTCCATGACAGTCCTGTTGTGTCACTCAGAAATCCCATTTTGTTGGGGCATGTAGGGTGCAGTCAGATGTTGTTGAATGCCATGTTGCTTCAGGTATACTAAGAACTTCTTGGATACAAATTCCCCCCTTAATCTGAGTGAAGGAGAAGGAGAGGCTTCCCAGATTGCCGAGTGGTTTTCTGGTAAAAGGTTTGGAAATTGGCAAATGCCTCACGCTTCTTCCAAAGGAAATATACCCACATTTTCTGTGAGTAATCATCAATGATGAGCTGGAAGTACTCAAAACCTTGGAAGCTAGCTGGCAGGGGTCCGCACAGATCGATGTGTACAACCTAAAGGTGATCCGTAGAATTATAAGAGCTCTATTTAAATGGACCAATGTGTTTTTTTCCCACAAGAAATCCCGAGCAAATAGGTAAGGAATGGGAGAGTGGAGGAAGCCCTCTTACCATTTCCTTGGCACTGAGCTGATGTAGAGCCCCAACAGAAAGATGACCATATCGAAAGTGCCATAGTGTAGTGGACTCCATCATTGAAGCAGAGAGAGAGCAATGTTAAATGAAGTGACCATATCCAGTGCAAATAGATGGTATTTCATAAATTCTTGAGAAATTACTGAGTCTCCCTGGGAGATGATGTAGGACTTGACCCCTTTCTCCACAAAGAATTCAACCTGCATTCGATGATTAAGAAATTGATTCACATACAAGAGATTTGAGGTCAAACCTAGAACATATAGCACCTTCATGAGTGTACATCTTTGTGTCCTAAGAGGAATGATGACATCACCAATCCCTATCGTAATATACTCTTGATTATTTACGATGGTGATCTGATCTCTAGTGAGCCAGTCACTCAGGCCATGGAAAAACTTCTTATTGTTAGTCATGTGTTTGTTGGCACCTGAATCAATCAACCAGACACTTTCTGACGGCTGCGAAGTCTACAAGACTAGGACAATGTCCGAATGAGTTGTGTCTGGAACCTCTTCATTAGAGGTGGCATCCTACTGAGTAGCAATATGACCCTTCTGCCTCTGATTACAAGCACGCCATCTGGATTTCTTGGAATATCCTTGGCCAAAAGTGCTCTCTTTTCCAGAGTTGCCATACGTGTGACCGCTGTAATAATAGTTCATAGTCATGTGCGTATCCGTGGAGAAAATGTGGCACCATCGATCCACCTTGTTGTTTTGTTACTTCTAGGGTGGCCGCTATGGTGGTCGCTGAGAAGGTTAATGCTGTGGATGTTGCTTCTGATTCTGGGGGGCTGACTACCCTTTCCAAGGCTTTTGCTTTTTCCTCATGATGAGAGCCTTGTCTTTGAATGCTTCTTGAACATTCTGAATGGCTTCTTCCTGCTAGATATAATTCACCAATGTGGAAAAACTCACCTCCTATTGAGTGATGGTCAATGTGGTGATCAGTGTCCAAAACTAGGAAGGAAGAGCTCGTAGGGTGAGTGGTACTAGCAACTTGTCATCTACCGGTTCACCAAGAGCAAAAATTTCTACACGTAACTCGACCACATGCCGCAAGAAGGCTTCGATTGATTCGCCATCATGCATACTCATTGTGTGAAGCTTTGTTTGAAGATGCAACTTCATCATTAGATTCTTGGCTTCATAGATGGTACACAACGCAGTCCATGCCTGAGAGCAACTGGTTGCTTCCTGAATGTAAGGTTGAACCTCATCAGAAAAGCTCATAGTGATAAGCATTAGTGCTTTTGCATTGGCCTTTTCATATTTAGACAACAGATCAGGGTCTGTGGGAGGGGCATCTTTGCCAGAAACAATTCCCCAAATATCTTCAAACTGAAGAATCATCTACATTTTTGTTTTCCATGTGGCGAAATTATTCCCTTTGAGCAACTAAGCATCCGACAACAAAGTGTGAGGTGCAGACATTTTCAAAAACTCAAAATTGTATTTTATTTAGTCTCAAAAATCATTATAATGCTTGCTGAAGGAACCTATCATGAAGATGGGCTCTATAAGCTCGTGCAGTGATATGAAGACGCTCTTGTGGGCATTCTACTTCGTGTTCATCATTTTCATCATAGCCACATTCAAGTTCCATATGAATCCACCGTGCTTGACATCAAACGTCGAACCAAAAATACTCCAATAGTCCTTGGCGCACAATCTCATCAAAGAGAATATTCCCAGTGTTGCGGAGCTCGTTGACCAAAGAAAAGAATAGTCCAATAGTGTCTTCATTATGACTAAATGCCCAACTATTTGGTGCATTGCTCGCGGTGCTTTCTGCATCCGAAATTTGTGACATATGCACGCACACGGTTTTGTAATTTGTAGGCTTTGTTGGTGTTGGCTTAAATAATGGTCATGTCCAGACAAAAAAAGCGGCTCCAATGAAAGGTTAGTTGATGCAAATGTTGTTTGCTTCTCCTTGTAAACAACAACATGTCTATACCACTATTTCAAATGCAAAGGCAAGGCTGAACTTTCAGAAAAAGAAAAAATTCAAAAAATTTCACCGCGTGCCTCCATGCAAGTCACTTGATTTAGCATATATTTCTTATGCACACTCCAATGTCAGAATACAACTCTAGTGTTCCTCTTGATTGGAGACATATCATGTCGTTGAAGATGGATTTCACACTTAAACAAGAAAATAAAATTGGTAGCTATGGTTTCTATGCACAATCACGTCTCAAAGGATTTGAGGGGGTTTCTACCCGCTAAAGCAAGTCTTTAGAATTCCAACACATAGGCTACTTTAGTCTCCTCATGCCAAACTAAAAATTTTGTAGGAACTCTTCCCAAATAGGTTTCAATCGCCACTCAGGGAATTACAGTCTCCACAGGTCACTTCCTCCAAATTTTCACACAGGTTATAAACTCTGCACACCGAGAAAAAAGAATCTGTGACTGACAGGTGGATGGAGATTGGTCTAACGATTAGTTCAATACTGTCACATGTCAGGGCATGAGTTTATTAAAGCTCTAATCAAGAAATGCCACTTTCTTTGATATGCGCTTGAAATGCTACATGCCAAATAGCTCTACCAGGCCAAAAACAAATATCAATGATCTTCCACACACGCCGAAGAGAGAAGAGAGAAAACATGCTCTGATACCAATGATAGAAGGAGACAATGTTTATTCAATGCGTTTCATGAACAACGGTGGACATGAAGAATATAAAGCCCAAATGAACAGTTACAAAATAGTTACATAGGGATAGTGTGGTGAGTAGAATTTATTAATTAATTAAGCTAACAATGTATTTATAATAACAAGACCACTGTTCTACGTAGAGCGGCGGTTAAAGAACCACTGCCCAACCAAGGTGGCAGTCCAAAGACTGTTGGTTTGCATTGGGTGGGGGTCCTAGCTCTTTTGGATAGAAAAAAACTGAAACAAACAGCCCTAGAAATTGAAAGGTTATATGTGTCTCTTCTCCTCCATTACCTTTCCCATTCTCTAGTGCATGGGAGGACATAAGAAAGGCTACAAATACATATCTGTAGAAGAAAACAAGATCATCGAAGCATGAAACCAAGTGAGAAATAAGTTCTTAATGTTGGAATTGTGTTTTGTAGAAAAAAGGAGTGTGCAGACAGAGAAAACAAGTAATTGGGAGGAAGTGTGAGATATTATCTACTTCTCTTTCATACTTATTGTAAATTCTATACTTATTGTTTTGGATTGGCCGATAAAAGTGGGAAGAAATAGCAATTTCCCTTCCTGTCTGTTTTTTCATCCTCTGGAGGTTTCCAAAATAAAACTTGTTGGTGTTTATAAGTTTATATTATTTCCTTTCCCGTAATTGTGGATTCTAAGAAAAAGAAAAATTCATTCACTAGCTATCTCTTTCATTTTCTAATAGAAAGTAGAACAACAACGTTAATTTTTGATTCTCTGAATAATTTGAAATTTGAAGAGTTTACAGGTCATGACAGGACACGGTGGATAGGGGGAAAAACCACTATTTTCAAATTCAAAATGCCCAATTAATGCCCATAAGGATGCGTCCAAGTGGTTGAAGGTGTGAGGAAATGGGACAGCAGGTGAGGACAGGGTAAAAGATCATGGGATTTCCATATACTTTGTTGAATTCCAGCTAAGCGAAAGTGATTTAATTTTTGAATTAAGATTTAATGTTGATGATGTCCTGATAGATAAACTATCAACAGTTAGTAGGAAGGAGGAGGAGCGCTCGGGACATGATCCTCTCAAAGTATTACTAAATTAAGGCTGACTTTTGGTGGATCTTTGGTTGGGTATGAATTGTTGAGATGGGTGGACTACGGTTCTACCCAGGTTATCTAAAGTGGAATGCTCAGAGTGAGTACTTCGGAGTCGCGTTGCTAAGGAGGTCATGATGCGCCTTCCTTCGTGTCATTGTTTACGGTTAGCCCTGTGGTCCTCATTGATCTATCTTCTTAAGAGATTTTTTTTGGTTGTTTCACCTTATCTCACCGTTATCTCTGATGTCTCCTTGATCATCTTTTTGTGCTTATCTACTGCAGGGTTTTTCAGTCCCCTTAAAACCGAATAGTTATCTGATCTAAAAAACAATTTTTTTTTATGACAATAATTTTTCAATATTACCTTTCAAAAATATAAAATGGTATTATTTATATAATACTAATAATATATATATATATATGATTAACCTCTTTATTTCCACAAGAGAAAGGGAAGTATTATACAATTAATTAGTGCACATAAAATATCTTAATTTTACCTTTATTACAATGACAACAAGAAAATTCTCTATGAAAATAAATAATATCATGGTCACTGTACGATGGAAAAGTGACAAGCGAGCATGGGAATCTACAAGCAACTCTTCCTCGCACCGGACCTTCCGAGGTCGTACCGAGACAGCCGGTGGGGATGGAATATGTATGGGATGCAGACAAACTAGTTAGGCAATCTAATGTCTTCAATACGCACTAGTGGAATTTGTGAATCTAAGGCAAAGAAGGCCCTTCTAACCTGAACTGGTGTGATAGATCGATCGGCAAGGATGACTGCTCGAAGGCTCCAATCAATATTGAGCTCTGACGTGATTCGATCTATGGGTTGTGGAATACGTGGAAAATGACCTGGGATAGTTCCGTGTATGTCTCCAGATAAGGTCATATGGTGGATGGAAAATATAGTCGACTCTATGGATGATTCTCTGGCCTAGTCCAAAACTCTATAGCTTTGTTAGTTGTTGTATCTAGTAAGGATAACTTTTTGATGATGATAGGTGGAAGTCGAGTGGATCTGAATACTAGTGTGCGTAGCCCAATGTCTATGTCTGATTGACTTACGGATTCGTTGGGTTGCTGGATTTATGGATCGTAACCGTAGACTCTTGTTTGTTGTCGTCCTGCTATGGTCATGTGTAGAATTAGTTCCTAATCCCTAACACCCAGTAATCGTATGCTTTCTCAGCCTCTATATTCAAAATTAGTAGTTGTACGATCCTCTCAGAGTGCCTCACAGGAGTTCTTGCAACCTGAATTCTTAGGCTAGTATCTATGTCTGTGAGAATGTCTCTTGCGTCTGGCTGTGGGACTAAAGGATCACAACCAAAGGTTTGTTCTCTTTCAAGCCCTTCTACAGTCATATGAATGTTGCCTAGGGTAATTTGTAGTTTGGTTGATTCGTACAAAACGTGTGTGCTTGGTCGTCTTCTTTGTTTAGCCCGCTCAACTGGGAATTGATTTGTTGCAAGCTTACCATTGTTCGTAAGACTTGGATCCTAAGATTTTGATCTATATCAGTTATTGCTGTGATGAGATTTGGCTAAGGAATGATTGGCTCGAATATGTATTCCCTGGGCTCTCTAGGTCCCGTAATTGTCATACAAAAGAAACAATGTAAATTAACTACGACAAATTGAAATTTAACTATTTTGATTATATCTATAGCATGTATGATTTCTCTAGTTTTTGTATTTTCTAATGAACTATTTGAATGAATTTAGCAACTAATTTAATACATCTAGAAATTGACAGCTATGATAAAAATTTAAAAACAAACAAGATAACTGAGTATAGCTATTTGTCTGTGTAATTTGTAGATCTATTCTAAACAATGAAATAACTTATCTAATCTAGTTGCAAGACTCTCGATCCTACCTCAGAAGTGAGGAGTGAATCATAGTTTCTCAGAAACTATCAATCCCCATAGCTTCCCTGGCAATATCGAGAGTAGAATTAACTGAAATAAAGTGATTGACTACTTTATTTGATATGTTTCTAACTAGAACTTTGAAAGCTAGAACCTGGATTCTACAGAACAGTGGCAAATCTAATGGTGTGTGTGATATTGTCCGCTCAGTGTGATTTCCTCGTTCCTTTGTGTTCACATGGATCCAGAGAAGTGTGTAATGCTATCATCAACAGAAGTAGATATTGTGACGTAGGCAGCTCAAGATACAGACTAAATATTATGCGAGTAGGAGAGGGATAGCGCAAGAGTACAGATCTTGGCTTATGCAATTCCTAGTGGGATTTATTGTGATTCATGCAACATGAAACATCCAGAACTTGAAACTATCCTGTTTGAGGAGCAAAACCTACAACTTTAATAGCTTCCTATTGATAAACAGGCTATCCTACTCCAATGGATTGAATGAAATAACATCAGCACTTGCACAAGATGGATATGTGGCTTACTAACAGTAAAACAATGCTAACTAAGCATGTAATGAAAGAAACTAAGCACTCTAAGCAAAATGAAAACTAAATCTATTGCAAAGAGAAATCAAAGGAAAATTTTGAGGGGCCATTTGCTTGAGCACAAGCCAACTATTTATAGCATTTGCATTTACCCAAGGTAAAAACCAAATAGAACTCTTAAACTATAAACAATGGAAAAACACTATTCCAGGGAACCAGAATCATAAATGCAAGCTTATGGCGGTGAAAGAAAGCTGGTAAAATGTTGAAATTACGTGATTCGTGTTAAAAGAGCTTTCTGGAAAACGCGTAAAGGACAACTTCCCTGAGCAGGGTGGCGGTTACAGGACCACCGCCCTGTTTAGGGCAGTGGTCACAAGACCGCCACCCAGTCATGGCGGCAATTTTGTCACTGAAGAGAAAAAGGCCAAGAAAAGAGAGGAAAAGGGAAAAACAAAGCACGTGGGGGCTAAGCGTGGCATGTGGGATGTTAAGGCACACTTGGAGATCTTTTCTGGATCCCGAACACCTTGCGAGGAGACCTGTATCATCATTGGGGCACCTTTCACGTTGTTCTGGCAGTACAGTACCTTACAATTTTTGGTACGTACATATTGCCCCCCTCGGAGAAGCGTTTTAGCCATGAAGAGGCATAAAACGGTGGGTCCGAGTATAGCGGTCCCGAAATGGGAAGTTAGAAGTTATACCTGATACATCCGTATGTTGAAATGACGTCGTCCAAAATTCCCACTACCTGCAAAATGAAAATAGAACTCAAGTGTAGATAGACACAATAGTTTGGAAAATAAACGCTAAAATAACAAGAAATGAGAACGTACCATTTGTGCGGGGATAAGAACTTACCTTCGTCGGCGCTCCAAACCTGTGAAAAAGGCATTTAAAACAAATCGGGGTGCTATATATATGAAAGTGCGCCCATTTTCCTATTCATTTGTGCGAGTTGATTTGATTGGTTTTGAGCTCTGGAACCCACGGTGATGGTTTCTTGCATGAGTAGAGTCAAAACATCTGTGACGGGATAGTGATCATGCCTCCGTGAGCAGAACATCGACCCGCGAGATCACAAGTTAGTTTTCTTCAATTTATCCTTTTTACCCCCTTAATTTTGAAATGCTAAAAACTTTGTCATGGGAGGGGTAATTTTTGAAAATGTTAGTGTTAAAAGGTCCATCTAAGGGGGGCGCCTACTGGGTAGGCTTTGTTTTTAGGTAAAATGGTACTTTTTTGTATTTTTTAGGATTTTTAAGTTTAAAAACCCACGTGGGTTTTCAGACCATGGCCGCCACCCTGCCCAGGGCTGTGGTTACATGACCGCCGCCCTTAAGGTGGTGGTTACAAAACTACCTCCCTGCTCAGGGTGGCGGTTTTGCACAAAATGTAAAAAGAACATCCCTTTGAAATTGTTTTTGCTTTTCTAGCATTTCTACGTGTTTTCATGATTTTTCCAATGTTACTCAGATGCTAACTTGCTCTATTTTGTGTGTTTTTGGGTGTATGCAGGTGAGAGAGGAGTATATTCGATGGAGTAGAGAGAGGGAGTCTGACTAGCTCCCAGGGGTACTAGATGCCCTCTCACAGGATGAGGAGGACACTCTTAAGCGGGCTAGGATACTACGCATTTCACGCATGCCCCATATTACACCATCCAACCACATTGTTTGTGACCTGTTCTCATATTGGGATGCAGATCAGAACACCTTCCGATTGCCAGGGGTTTGCGGTGAGTGGACTATTACATTGGAGGATGTCTATCGCATTCTGGGGATCCCAATTATTGGGAGACGTCTCACCCTTGAGACAGTAGGTTCGCGGGCCCAGATAGCACAATGGGCCACATATATGGGAGATGCAGTCATCTCCACAAGGTTAAAGAAGGGGGTTAGAGTTTGATTCATTCCTAGTTTTCCCATCCCCTTACTTCGCCAGGCCATCATGGGGATCCTTGCCTTGAGACTAATCGGGGACAAGGGAGGAGATACATTGTTATACTGCTGGTCCCCCATTATTGCACAGATAGAGGGACACAGCTGGATATATGCCTGAGAAGCAGACATACTTGGGACCACCTACCATGATCTATACAAGATAGTCCGTTTATAGGGGCAGTCCTTGAGTCACCCGACCCTAGTCATGAGTTGGGTCTATGAGCACTTCATCCCCTATAGCAGAGGTGTGGAGGTGGCAGATCCCGGAGCTATGAGGGCAGCCAGATGGACAGATATGTCGGTGCTCTGAGCACATCATCAGCCAGTTGCTTCTCTTACTACTGCCGACATGGAGGCCACACCATACCAGACTATGACAGGTATATGGGGCGAGGAGGCTCTTACTTTGATCTCCTGCTCCACGACAGGGTAGCTTATTGATAGAGTGGGGTGAGTGGAGATGCACTCCTTTGGCCGATTTTCCCAGCAGTTTGGACTACCATACATGGGTATGCTTCCCACGGTAGTGCCAGTATATAGATTAGTCCGAGAGGCCAGACGGGGGCCTAGAGGCTGGGGTTGGACAATGGTTACTCCTGGCATTCCTATTGCAGCTAGGAGGATAGTACATGCCAGAGGGAGAGCCAGTGCGCCTCAGGCACCCTTGCTTCAGATTTCCGTGGGTCCTACCCATAGCAGTGATGACCCCATTGACATAGACTCCGAGTCTGAGGAGTTTACAGGGGGAGAGGTAGAGGAGGAGACCGAGGACAGCGATCCTGAGTGGCATTTCACCCAGGATATCATGTAGGCAGAGAGGGCTGAGCAGAGTGCAGAGAGGGTGACTCTGGTTTCAGAGGAGCCACTCTCCTAGGGCCATGGGGAGGATGAGTCTGTTGCGGGGTGCTACATTGCTCCAGTCACAGGAGCAGCCCCTCAGTCAGCGGTGGCATCCGTGGCAGGTGTTGATCCTATAGATCCATCCTGGAGGCCTAGTGATCCGAGTGAGTTACCCTCTCTCCTTTTAATGTTTGTTTTTAGTTAGAATCTCCTTAGTTACTATCTCTCCTTTTATTTTATCTTGTATTTCTAATCTCTTGTTTAGTTTCTAATTTATTTTCTCCTTTGTTTGCAGAGACTGCCGATGAGTGGTGGGACTTGATTCGCAGGGCATGTACTAATACCTTGATGATCCCCATGGAGAGGACCCACGCAAAGCTGTCCATAGATGTTGGGGAGCCCTTAGCAGCTGGTTGGCACACTGACATCTTTGCCCCAGTCTGGCATGTAGCCAGGATGGTATCGACTCTCCACATGGAGCTAGCGGGCTATAGGACAGTTGAGCGCTTAATGAGAAGCCACTCTCATGGTGAGACTGCGGCTGCCCCTCGGGATCCAGAGCCCTCTGTGCATTCAGAGCACTGGCATATCCAGAGTCCTAAGCGTGGGTGTGCGCCTTCAGAGGGGTCTCGTAGGGATTGAGAAGCCGATTGGCTTTCCGAGATTTTGTATGATACATTCTTTTGTATATCTTGGGCTCTCTGAGCCTTTTAACCATGCTTAGAGTATGACGGCATTGTATAGATTTATTTTTATCATATATATATATATATATATATTTGTTCTGGATCAAACCCTTGGCATTCATGGCTTACTTTCCCTTTCAAGTTTCCTTATGTAGATTATGATGTATGTATGCATGTTCTTTTAGAATGTATGTAATGGAGAACAAATGATGCAAGTGTTTGACTTTCTTTTTATATTTCATGATGCTGATATATGATAATGTAGATATAATGTGATTTTGAATCTTAGTTTCTGCAAGCAATTTTGGATACTTCATACTTGTTTTGGCAAAGCGATGAAAATAAACTAACATGATGAGCAGATAAACCTGCCCCTACCCCCAACTCCACGCAACTAGTAAGATGCGAGGGGTCATCACTGAGAGTTGGAAAGGGCGCAAGTTATGAGATGTGTTGAAATGATATTGATGAAAGACAGACAAAGCTTTGGCGGAACCAAATCAGGATACCACAAGTCCACTCCACTCGAGTGACTTCATAGTTTTGGATGCAACTTGCTTTGCGGTTTATCCAGACTTAGATTCTTAGATGGCCACATGGTAGAGAAAATCTAAATTTTTAGGATTTTGGACTCTTTTGGAATTTTGGACATCTGATTCACTTGTTCTTGACCCAAAGAATTCGAGATTTGAATTGTTTGTTTGTCAAGAGGACCCCCTAAACTTTGCCCCATGCTACTAGTAAGAAGCGTGGGTTTATCACCGTGGGAAAAGCATAGGCGAGTAAGAGCATTTCCATTCTTTCCCAACCCTACGTCACTAGTAAGAGACGTAAGCTTATCACCAAAGATTGGTGGGGCAAGGAAATGTGTAAAATTAAAATTTTCTGTTTGATCAATATTTGACTCATTTTCTTGAGTAAAATATCAGTATGTGCTTATTTCCAAAGAGATATACATATGGGATAGATGTGACACCATGAAGCTTCTAGAACAGACCATAGGAAAGACACCTATCCTAAGAAGAAACCAAAAGTGAGAACAAACCCGTAAATCTTGGTATGGTTACCGTTTAAGAATTTGTCATATCTAGCTTTATTTGATGACATGATTCCGAGATAATTTGATGATATCATGAAAATGGAGAGGTATGATTAGAAATTTTATGCCAACAACATCATGAGTTTGTAATGAATCGCCTCGAGAACAAACTTCCTCGATTACAATTTGTGTACAAAACAAGTAGACAAAATGATCTTACTCTATATGAAGATGCAATGTAAATATGATTATAAATAGTGCTAGTTGCTTACGTGTAGAACCACTTGAGGTGTAGGGAATTGACCGTTTCGGCAAATTCCTCACCTTACAGTGTACATAAGAGGTATGCACCATTTCCATAGTCCTTCATGACTCGGTATGGGCCCAACCATTTAGGTCGGAATTTCCTTCCTTCGCCGGTCTTCTTGTCGATCCAGCTGTCTAGCCTTAGAACTAGATCACCTTCATATATGTCATGTTAATAGACTTTCTTGTTATACTGTCGGCACATCCGGTCAGCATAGGCTCTGTGTCATTTTTCAGCATCTAACCTAGCTTCATCTAGGCTTTCTAATTGGGAGAGACGTGCTTCCATGTAAGTGTCTTCATCCAGAATCCCTTGTAATGAAATACGGAGACTGGGTATTTCAACCTCAAGTGGGAGAATTGCCTCTGCCCCGAATACTGCTGAGAAAGGAGTTGCTCCTGTTGGTGTTCTTATTGAGGTTCGGTGGGCCCATAAGGCCGGATACAACTTCAAGTGTCAATCGCGTTTCTTTTCCTTTACCATTTTAAGGAGAATGGCTTTTAGTTTTTTATTTGTTGCTTTAGCCTGTCCGTTTGCTTGTGGATAATATAAGGAAGCCATATGATGGCTTATTTTAAATTTATTACACAATTCGTGAACTTCATCATTCTTAAAATAAGTCCCATTATCTGAGATAATGACTTGCGGGACACCGTACCTGCAAATGATTTAGTTTAAAATGAATTTGGCGATTACAAAGCTCGGTACAGTAGTAAGAGGCATAGCCTCTACCCACTTGGTGAAATATTCAGTGGCTGTGATTATGAAATTATGGCCATCTATAGACGAAGGAGAGAGTTTCCCTATCAAGTCGAGACCCCATGTAGAAAAGGGCCATGGCGTAGCAATTGGTTGTAGAGCTTGTGCTGGCATGTGGATCTCATGGGAGAACTCTTGGCACTTATGACACTTGCGTATAAACTCTATTGTGTCGTGTTCTAGAGTGGGCCAGAAATAGCCCATTCGATGTATTTTGCGAGCAGTGGCATGGCCACCGAAGTGGTCTCCACACATTCCACTATGAGATTCATGGAGAATCTTCTTGGATTCTTCTGTGTCGACACATCTTAGGAGCATTCCATCGAACGCTTTTTGATAGAGCACTTGCTCTATAATGACGTATTTAGCTATGATAATACGTAACCGCCTTCTTTGTTGTAGTGTAGCTCCTTCTTGATACGTGTGTTCCATGATATAATTAATGATATCAGTGTACCAGGGACACTCAGAGATAGGAGGTCTTGTTTCAATGTAGTATACGCATTGATCGGGAAAGTCTAGATTTACTAGATCGCCTCCGTCTAATGGGTTATTAGCTAACCAATCTGCGATGATTTGTCTTTTAACTGACTTCTGATTTACAAATGTTAATTTGAATTCCCCCATTAAGGTTATAAAATGTCCAGCCTTCTTAGACAAGGACCCTTGTGTGAGGAAAGTTCGTAAATGGTCCGTTTTTACCATGACCCTTGTTTCTTGATTCAGCATATAGTGTCTTAAGTGTTTGGTTGCAAAGACTATGGTGAGGCATTCTCACTCTGGTTGTGTATAACGTGTTTCGTAGTCGAGCAATGTTCGGCTAATGAAATAAATCGTGCGCTCTCTCTTGTCATCATCCTCTTGGGCCAACATATAGGCTAGCGAGACATCAGTAGCTCGTGAATATAAAATTAACGGGTGGTCTAGATTAGGTGGCATTAGCGTAGGTGGTGACAAGAAGAAACACTTAACTGCGTTAAAAGCTTCATTGCAATCTTCAATCCAATCTATGCTATAATCTTTCTTGAGTAAATTGTTGATTGGATGAATGGTGAAACTTAAGACTGGGATGAATCTCTGGATTGCACCAAGTTTTCTGAGAAAATGACCTGATTTCTAAATTCATCCGAAGGTGGGACCATTTCGAGGACAGCCTAAATTTTGGTTAGGTCAACATCTATTCCTCGTGACGATATGATGTAACCTAGGTGCTTCCCTCTTGTTACACCAAAAGACACATTTTTTTGGATTTAGCATGACTCTGTATTCTATCAGATGTGAAAGAATGATGTGGAGCACCTCCGGGTGGTCACAACGCTTCTTGGCTTTAGCCAACAAGTCATCTACGTAGGATTTCATGATTTTATGAATTAAATCATGAAATATATAAGTCATAGCTCGCTGGTATGTAGTACCAGCATTCTTGAGACCGAATGGCATAACATCGTAGCAATAGGTTCCCCAAGGAGTTATAAATGTGGTTTTAGCTTGATCTCATTCTGATATTCTGATTTGATTATATCCCGAGAATCCATTCATGAGAGACAAAAGTTCAAACCCAGCTGTTTCATCAACAATGACATCTATGGATGGTAATGGGAAGTCGTCCTTAGGACATGCTTTTTTAATGTCTCGAAAATCTATGTAGATGCGTATCTTCCCATTCTTCTTGAGAATGGGAACGATATTAGATACGCATTGAGAGTAATCGATTGGTTTGATAAATCCTACTTGGAGGAGTTTTATTACCTCCTCTTTCACCATGAGAGCTGCTACCTTGGGGTTCATGGGTCTTGATTTTTGTTTAACTGGTTTTGCATCAGATTTAGTGACGAGGTTGTGCACTATAATGTGGGGTGCAATGCCTGTCCTTTCCTTATAACTAAATGTGAAATCTTTTTTGATGTTGTTTGAGGATTCGAGTGTGTACTTCTACTTCTTCTGGGGTTAACGAGGATCCTAATTTCAATATCCTTTGTACATCTTCCCTTCCGATGTTAACATCAATTGTTTCTTCAATCAAAGAGGCTGTTACCTTCCTCAAACTCAGGTGGGGCTGGAGGTAAATCAAAATCGTCCCTATTTTCTACTGTGTATACACTAGGTTCCATTTCTGGGGGAAGATCCATCATGGGATTTCCGAAGTAGGAAGATGAATGTGGGATTAAGGAAAAATCTATCATATGATAGGAGAGATGTAGTGCTGCATAGGTGTTTAAGTAATTCAGAGTGGCCATATCACTATCAATGTGGTCTAGGATAGTAGATTCATTTCCATTTAAAAGAGAATTTGTCATTTTTTTTATCAATGGTTTACGTCACGAAGGGATACCATAAAATGCAGGTATCCTCTAACTTACTGTTTGGAGTAAATCATGATGCCGAGGTTGCTATAGAATCAGCGAGAAGATTGTGTTCTCACGGGATTGCTTCAATTGATATGAAGTCAAACTCCTTGCTTAAATCTAATACAGCTGTTTTGTAAAGCTGAAAGTGCTTGGCTTTGGTTTCATATACCTTAGAGACTTGGTTTGCTACCAATTGTGAGTCTCCTAACACCCTAATGTTATTAACACACCGATCCTTTTGGCTAAAATGAGGCCAAGGAGGAGGGCTTCGTACTCAGCACCGTTGTTTGTACATTCGAAATTTAGTTTGAAGGCGAAAGGTAAGACTTTTCCTTCAGGGGAAGTAAAGATTACACCTGCCCCCACTCCGTAACGGACATCTAGCTCCATCAAAATGGAGTGTCCAATATTTAGCTGGGAATATGGACACTGGGATGTCTGTTGTGTTTGCACATTCTACTTCCACCATACAGAGATCCTCTACTGGAAGAGAGCCAATGCCTAGGGAACATCCCATGCCTGCAGAGTCAAATGGTAAGAACATTGGTAGATCTTGTTCTATTAATTCAATGATTTTTACAGTAGTTCCTAATGATACTGTTTCTACGGTGTTAGCCTCATCTTTGGGGGTTGGGATTGCCTTGGCTAGGCTCATAGTTTCAAGATCTGTCGTAGGTACCAACTTTTCTTTTGGTTTTGCGTCAGTAGGTTTATTAAGTTGGTTTGTTGGGAGTTCAAACTCCGAGTGCACGCCTGGTCTTTTCTTTAAGTCAGCTAGGTGTACATCGAATGGTTTTGGATCACCTTTGGCTACAAATATCTTTCCTAAGTGTAAAAACCTTACTTCTTGAAATAGTGTAGAAGGGATTGCCTTCATGACGGTGTATCCATGGGTCGGCCGAGGATCATATTATAGTTAGTTTCCCGATCTATAATATAAAACTCAGTCAAGATGGTTTTGGGTCCTAAGGTGACCGGTAATATTATAGTTCCAACCAAGGTGGCTTTAAGGCTATCATAGCCCCTTAGTGTGTTTCGAGTTGTGGAACAATTGGTTTCTCCATACCCTAGCTTTTGAAGGAAAGAGAAGGGAACTATGTTAACTGCCGCCCCATCATCAACCATTGCGTGCATTTCACGTAGTTATTATAAACCCATACTTGTAAGTGTAAGGTTGGATCACCTCGGCATGCGATCTCAGCATCTGTCGGCATTTTTTTTATCTCGAATATGAATTTGACATCCCTATCTGCCTGCCCTAGAGGATGAACATCGAAGTCTATATGATTTACCTGTGTTTTAGGAGGTGGAGTGATGTTAATTAAATGGCCTAAACCTAATGCTTCTAAAAGAGCAGCCCTGTGGGCAGGAGAGTTCTTTAGTAAGTCTAAAAATGAAATGTGCGAGAAGGTTTTTGTTAGGTCATTAATTAAATCATAGGCACCCACAGGTTTTGCTACTATTTGTTGGATGTTATCCGCCTCTGGCAGGTGGCTTGGACTTGGCTGAGAGAAATACTCTCGTGTCCTTGTTATAGCTTCGATGGGTAGTTCAGCGTCTAACTCCACTAAACCGACTACCTTAGGTCTGTGGCTAACTTCCTAATTGTGGTGCAACTGATGGATTTAATGAAGTCGAGGCTTCATGATCATTGTTTCCTGTCATTACACCCTTGTTTGTCCCAGTTAGATTTAGCCTGTTGTTATTGTGATTTGGGAGTGGATCATTAAAGATCTTTGAGGGGTGCATTTTGAGGGGAAACTACCCCTGCGAAAGGTATTTGATGTTGGTGACGTAGGATCTGCCAAGAACATATCCATGAAAAGTTGTCTTTGTTCATCTGGTAAGCGTTGCATGAATTTGTTGTAGTCACGACACGTTCTAGTGTCATGGCCCCGAATTTTGTGGAAACCACAATACGAATTAGGATTGTAATTCCTAGTTTGTTGGTTTGGTGCGTATTGTGGTCCAAAATTTTGATCAAACCGTTGTCTACTAGGATTAAAATTTTGTGTTTGTTGTCTTTGGTTTGAATTCTGGTTTTGGTATCTAGTTGAATTTTGGCTCGGACCTTGTGTGGGGTTTTGCCATTGTTGTTGTTGTTGTTGTGGATGGTTAAAATCCACTGTATTGATTGTCAGGGGTAAATTTGTTGTTTCGTTGGTTGTTTATTTGTGATGGAGTATTGACAACATTTACCTTCTTAGGCTGGTCGGTTACTCCGTCTGTTGTTACACCCCGATTTTTATTAAGGATTTTAGGTCCTTGATTGATGTTCGTGGTAGTAGGATAAGTTGTAGTGTTCTGGTTGGAGGTGACTAACCTCCCATTTGCTCCATATGTTTTGCGACCACTATCAATTGCCGCTTGATCTATTCGAAGAGCACTCTCAAGTACTTCATCGTAAGTTCTTAATGGGAACTTTTGGACTTCTTCCTTCACTTCTCTGCTAAGAGAATGAAGGAATAAATTGCATAGTTCCATTTGATCCATGTTTGGAGCACTTGCCGAAGAATAAAGAACTGTACGCCACCTTTGGATGAAATGGGCGACAGATTCGTTGTGTTCTTGTTTGATGTGTAAGAACTCCTTGATTCCTGTCCTTAATAGTTTATTCATGTCAAAGGCCTTGATGAACTCTGACATGAGTTGTTTGAATGAATGGATGGAAGCCTCAGGTATTCTATAATACCAATCAAGAGCGATGCCTTCCAAGGTTTTTGGGAATATCTTAGCAACAACCCCATCCCATGGGAGTAGTTCTTGAATGGCCGTAGCGTAAGCTTTGATATGTGCGTTTGGATCTCCCTCACCTTTGTATTTGGGCAAATCAGGAAGAGGTCTTGGAAGCATGACGCTTCGTATGGTGAAATCTAAGGGCTCTTTCAAGTATTCTGAATATGTCCCTATCGCATAGGTTTTGACCATTGATGGTGCCTGCTGAGGGGAGTGGTGGTGGAATGGGTTGTTGATATGGCATTGCATATGAATTGGTAGGGGCATAAGGGAACACCTGTGTTTGAGCAAACATGCTTAGAGAGGAGAACATATCCCCTTGTGGTGATTTGGAGTACATGTTTAAGTATGACGGGGGGGTACTGTCCAGGAATGGATTGTTTTGTACTAGACCGGGAGGAACAATGTTAGAGATGGTGGGTCTAGTTGGCATTTGTTGTGAATACTGAGGAGTCATGCCTAACGTGCCTATTCCTGTGAGAAGGTCTACTTGGCTAGGATGATGTGGAGGATTGGAACTTCCTGCCTGCATAAATTGTGAATTTTGGCTTGCTTGGGCAAGTTCTAACCCTCTAACCTTTTCTACTAGAGTTGAAATGACTTCATTTGGTGAAGTCACGGTGTTTTTCCATAGTGGCATTTGTTGTATACCATGGTGTTGTATAGGCATGTGATATCCCACTATGAACTGATCACTGCCCTGCCAAGTTTCCCCAAGGGCATTTCCTATATGTAGTGGGATGGAAGTATTTTCTTGAAAAGAGACCTCGGGTTGTGTTTGTAAACCTCCTATAGGTGGGTACATACTTCGAGAACGTTGGTCGTTCCTGGCATAACGTACCGAATATTCATTGTCTAAACCTCGGTATGAGTCTGATTGTCTACTAATTTGTGGTCTAAGCAGCATCTGAGGAGATGAACCAGATTCTCCAGTGAACGTCATGTTATTCGAGCCCGAAGGCTCTGTTTGTTGCGTTTGAGCGAGCTGATCTAACTCCTTAGTTTGAAACGATGAGTTATATCTGATTCTTGGAGTTTGTGTTGACAACTGGTTAGTTGAGTAGTTGTCACCCCATACTGAGAGTGAGGGTGATGATTGTCTATTTTGTTGGGCGTAGTAAGCCTCAAGGCCCAAGAGGGGCCTGCCATATGCATCGAATCCCGACATATTCGGGGGGTATATGAATACCTGCAGAATAATGGGAAGGAGCGAAAGGTGATGGTAAAAGCTAATGAGGTATGAAAAGTATACTAATGAGATGCAATAATATGACTGAACTAGAAAGTAGGAAGTTTCACGTCAGGTTCACCAATTTTGTACGATGGAAAAGTGACAAGCGAGCATGGGAATCTACAAGAAACTCTTCCTCACACCCGACCTCTCGAGGTCGTGCCGAGACAGCCGGTGGGGATGGAATATGTATGGGATGCAGACAAACTAGTTAGGCAATCTAATGTCTTCAATACGCACTAGTGGAATTTGTAAATCTAAGGCAAAGAAGACCCTTCTAACCTGAACTGGTGTGATAGATCGATTGGCAAGGATGACTTCTCGAAGGCTCCAATCAATATCGAGCTCTGGCATGATTCGATCTATGGGTTGTGGAATACGTGGAAAATGACCTGGGATAGTTTCGTGTATGTCTCCAGATAAGGTCATATGGTGGATGGTTAAATATAGTCGACTCTATGGATGATTCTCTGGCCTAGTCCAGAACTCTCTAGCTTTGTTAGCTGCTTTATCTAGTAAGGATAACTATTCGATGATGATAGGTGGAAGTGGAGTGGATCTGAATACTAGTGTGCGTAGGCCAATGTCTATGTCTGATTGACTTACAGATTCATTGGGTTGCGGGATTTGTGGATCGCAACCGTAGACTCTTGTTTGTTGCGGTCCTGCTATGGTCATGTGTAGAATTAGTTCCTAATCCCTAACACCCAGTAATCGTATGCTTTCTCAGCCTCTATATTCAAAACTAGTAGCTTGTGCGATCTTCTCAGAGTGCCTCACAGGCGTTCTTGCAACCTGAATTCTTAGGCTAGTATCTATGTCTGTGAGAATGTCTCCTGCGTCTGGCTATGGGACTAAAGGATCACAACCAAAGGTGTTGTTCTCTTTCAAGCCCTTCTACAGTCATATGAATGTTGCCTAGGGTAATCTGTAGTTCGGTTGATTTGACCAAAACATGTGTGCTTGGTCGTCTTCTATGTTTAGCCCGCTCAACTGGGAATTGATTTGTTGCAAGCTTACCGTTGTTCGGAAGACTTGGATCCTAATATTTTGATCTATATCAGTTATTGCTGTGATGAGATTGGGCTGAGGCACGATTGGCTCGAATACGTATTCCCTGGAATCTCTAGGTCCCGTAATTGTCATACAAAAGCAACAATGTAAATTAACTACGACAAAGTGAAATTTAACTATTTTGATTATATCTATAGCATATATGATTTCTCTATTTTTTGTATTTTCTGATGAACTATTCGAATGAATTTAAGAAAGCGGCTATTTAAAATATCTAGAAATTGACAGCTAAAATAACAACTTAAAACAAACACAAGATAACCGAGTATAGCTATTTGTTTGTGTAATTTGTAGATCTATTCTAAACAATGAAATAACTTATCTAATCTATTTGCAAGACTCTCGATCCTACCTCAGAAGTGAGGAGTGAATCATAGTTTCTCAGAAACTATCAATCCCCACAGCTTCCCTGGCAATATCGAGAGTAGAATTAACTGAAATAAAGTGATTGGCTACTTTATTTGATATGTTTCTAACTAGAACTTTGAAAGCTAGAACCTGGATTCTACAGAACAGTGGTGAATCCGATGGTGTGTGTGATCTTGTCCCCTCAGTGTGATCTCCTCATTCCTTTGTGTTCACGTGGATCTAGAAAAGCGTGTAATGCTAGCATCAACAGAAGTAGATATTGGGACGTAGGCAGCTCAAGATACAGACTGAATACAATACGAGTAGGAGAGGGATAGTGCAAGAGTACAGAGCTTGGCTTATGCAATTCCTAGTGGGATTTATTGCGAGTCATGCAACATGAAACGTCCAGAACCTGAAACTATCTTGTTTGAGGAGCAAAACCTGCAACTTTAATGGCTTCCTATTGATAAACAAACTATCCTATTCCAATGGATTGGATGAAATAACAGCAGCACTTGCACAAGATGGATATGTGGCTTACTAACAGTAAAACAATGCTAACTAAGCATGCAATGAAAGAAACTAAGCACTCTAAGAAAAATGAAAACTAAATCTATTGCAAAGAGAAATCAGAGGCAAATTTTGAGGGGCCATTTGCTTGAGCACAAGCCAACAATTTATAGCATTTGCATTTACCCAAGGTAAAAACCAAATAGAACTCTTAAACTATAAACAATGACAAAACACTATTCTAGGGAACCAGAATCATAAATGCAAGCTTATGGCGGTGAAAGAAAGCCGGTAAAACATTGAAATTACGTGAGTCGTGTTAAAAGAGCTTTCTAGAAAACACGTAAAGGACCACCGCCTTGAGCAGGGTGGTGGTTACAAGACCACCGCCCAGTCAGGGCGGCGGTTTCGTCACTGAAGAGAAAAAGGCCAAGAAAAGATAGGAAAAGGGAAAAACAAAGCACGTGGGGGCTAAGCGGGGCATGCGGGATGTTAACGCACACTTGGAGATCATTTCCGGATCTTGAACACCTTGCGAGGTGACCTGTATCATCATTGGGGCACCTGTCACGTTGTTCTGGTAGTACAGTACCTTACAATCACCACTTTACACTATATAAGAGAAAATATATGTAATTAATCCAAAGAAAAAATATATACTATAAAGAAACCAAACATAAACATAAAACGATATATTGTTACGTATTTTTACAATCTAAATTGTACATGGCCATATTCACATATTGTCATTCATAGCCATTCATCTCACATATTTTTATTTTTTAAGTGTGTTACAAAAAGTAGATGTGCATCAAACAGTAAGATAATGTTACAAAAAATAGATGTCTAGCAGTGTGGGTTTTTTATATTTTCATACTTGTGAGCCAATACACAAATTATTTTGACTCTAGCATTCCAAAGAATGATGGGACATACATTTGCAGTACTTGACCCATTCTTGAGATGGTTCTTAATATTTTCACCTCTACAACATCTATATATTCTTCTTCTTCCATATTCTCTTCACTTGCAATGGCTCTCACATATTTTGTACCTCTTATTTCAGCTTCATCATCACTTTGGTACTCTTGTATAAGAAAACCCCTTCATAGATCTTGTTTTAACACTTCAAGCCTATTACTCACACACATCGACTCAATAATAACATGTTTAAATACACCCATAATAAATCTATTCACTACATTTTTTGCACCTCCATTACATCCATACATCCAACATAGTTTGAGTCTGTATATCCCTCTAAGAAAAAATGTGAATTCTTCTGATATTCTAGACCATAATCAATTGTACACCTTGGACATATTTCAAAAAAGACTTTCTAGGCTCTACCTAGTGACATTTCTTTGGTTCTGGGATGAATCTGGAAATATTGATGTGAACAAATAATATTTCTATTATGGTATAAGTCGAGTAATGAGACTCCCAATAAGCTACCTGTAGTGAGAAACATCTAATTGAGGTGAATCATGGAATCTAGAAAGTTGCAAACCTTTCTCCCTTAGATTGGACACATGTTTACAATAAGATATTCCATACTTTTGTAGGAGTTTCTTGGCATATTTCATTTTTGATATAAAAATGTGATTCTTATTCTACCATAATTTCAATTTAAGGCAGTAATTAAGTAGCCCCAATGCTTTGAAGTTGAAGGATTTCTTCAGATCAATCATTACACCTTTCATGAAATTGTCTAAGCTCCTTGCGATGACAAGATCATCCACGTAAAAAATAAGAATGAAAATCTCTGTGCCTGCCTTCTTAATATAAATATTTGAATCCGAGGGGATACGGGTGAATCCATGTTGCAATAGACGATCATCTATTTTAATGTACCATGTCTTGGGTGTTAATCTAAGTCCATAAAGAGATTTAATATGATAACTTACCTTATTAGTATGTTATTGATTGAAAAATCCTTCTAGATTCAAGCAAAAAAACTGGTTCACTTACCTAATTATAAGAATTGTGGTTCAGTGAGAATTTTTTCACAAGATCAATCCCATATTCTCTTACTAATCATGGCAAGTGACATCTGTTAGAGCATAGTGGCAAGTGACTTTTAGTTGTTGTATGTTATAATTGTAAATTCCCTACTAAAAATGTATACAAAATGTAAAATCATGAGAGAAGGGATTACAATCAAACCAATGCTTGGAGATGACGAAGAAAACATCTTTTACACAAACTTTTGATGTTTTGTTTAGAGTAATTGTATTATATTATGGAAAATATTTTATTTATTTATTGTATTTCATTGTTATAGACGTTTTTTCCCCCATATATTCTTTTTGAGTACCTCATGTTACAAACGTCTTCATTACAATATTAAAAACAAGAGTTATCATATGGAAGTGAGAGTATAAATTAACTTTTATTTAAAATCCTTGATCAATCCCTGGGTGGTTTTATTATTGAATATCGTAGGACTTTAATTAGCAACGTGGTAATACATGAAAAACATATCCTGAAGTCGATTTCCTGTCATCAATACATCCAACATAGTCCGAGTCTTTATACCCCTCTAAGAAAAAATGAGAATTCTTCTGATATTCTAGACCGTAATCAATTGTACACCTTGGATATATTTCAAAAAAGACTTTCTAGGCTCTACCTAGTGACATTTCTTTGGTTCCGAGATGAATCTGGAAATATTGATGAGAACAAATAATATGTCTATTATGGTATAAGTTGAGTAAATGGGACTCCCAACAAGCTACCTGTAATGAGTAGCATCTACTTGAGGTGAATCATGGAATCTAGAAAGTTGCAAACCTTTCTCCATTAGATTTGACACATGTTTACAATAAGATATTCCATACTTTTCTAGGAGTTTCTTGGCATATTTCATTTTTGATATAAAAATGTGATTCTTATTCTACCATAATTTCAATTTAAGGCAGTAATTAAGTAGCCCCAATGCTTTGAAGTCGAAGGATTTCTTCAGATCAGTCATTACACCTTTCATGAAATTTTCTAAGCTCCCTGCGATGACAAGATCATCCACATAAAAAATAAGAATGAAAATCTCTGTGCGTACCTTCTTAATATAAATATTTGAATCTGAGGGGATACAGGTGAATCCATGTTGCAATAGACGATCATCTATTTTAATGTACCATGTCTTGGGTGTTAATCTAAGTCCATAAAGAGATTTAATTAGACAACATACCTTATTAGGATGTTATTGATTGAAAAATCCCTCTAGATTCAAGCAAAAAAATTGGTTCACTTACAGAGGCGTTTCATGCCCTAGGCAACTTAGGCAGTTGCCTAGGGTGCCAAATAGAGAGGGCGGTTAAATTTTGAAAAAAAAATTCAAATTTTAGCAGGTCGGCTTTACCTCAGGTCGGCTTTACCAGTTGGCAATGGCAGTTTGAACCAGTGTGGATACATCATACGGGATATATTATATAAACACTGAAAGTCTCAACCAGTGAACAGGCAGTGTACTATGTCAAGTTGAAGTGAACTGTGAGAATCGATATCTCAGATCTGCAAGAGTAAAGACTGTAGGGCAGCGTGAAACTGAAGCCTCCCGGATAATCTTTTCACAAAGCTCGATGAGATTCAGTGCAACTGTGCAGAGAAGAAGAAGGTGAAAGCACTCATATCATTAATCCTTCTCCCCATTTACACGCTCTGGACACTGCAGCTGTAAAGAAAACAAAAAGAAATCAAAGCATTTTTTTTCTGAAAAGATAAGAAAAAAACGAATGAGACAATTTCTTTCAACACTCACATCTGTGCTATGAATCCCCAACACCAAGGTATGCACTTACCGCACTAGTGACTAGATAACAGTTTCACGAATCACATTTCCTAATCACTTTCTAATCAGATGTATTATTTGACTTAGGTTGAAAGGTACTGTTTAATCAAACAAACCATCGAATACATGATTACATCAAGAAACTGCAGCAACAAGTCCAAGACCTGAAGAAAAAGAGAGAGCAACTATTGGGCATGAAGAAAACCTGCCTGCAGGACTCTCAAGCGGCATCCCTGACTCCTGAGCGAGCTCATGCGACGGTCCACCGTTCCACTTCCACGGATAAGGATAGTGAGGAATCTTCAATCACTATTTAATTAATTTGTAATTGATTATTGCAATTTGCTTTGCCTTTGCGGCTTTGCCAGGCTAAGGAGTGAGGCTGCACAAATTACAAATTACAATTCATTGAATCATTCACCGAATGAGAATCTTCAGTCAGTAAATGTATCACCAATACCCAATTCACTGATTCACCAAAGTTC
Source organism: Taxus chinensis (assembly GCA_019776745.2). NCBI lineage: Eukaryota > Viridiplantae > Streptophyta > Pinopsida > Cupressales > Taxaceae > Taxus > Taxus chinensis. Next base: position 764,574,071 of record CM034153.1, read on the forward strand.
CAAATCGTAAACGAAGTCTGAAGAAAAAGTTAGCAGGGATGAATTGTTAAAAAAAACATGTGAGGTGAGTGCCTGGTCCTAGAGCGGGGTGGGACGGGGTGGTATATCACTTACCTAATAGAGAATATGTACCATGATTCGGCCCTGTTCACTTACCTAATTATAAGAATTGTGGTTCAATGAGAAATTTTTTACAAGATCAATCCCATATTCTCTTACTAATCGTGGCAAGTGACATCCTTTAGAGCATAGTGGCAAGTGACTTTCCGTTGTTATATGTTATAATTGTAAATTCCCTACTAAACATGTATACAAAATGTAAAATCATGAGAGAAAGGATTACAATCAAACCAATACTTGGAGATGACGAAGAAAACATCTTTTACACAAACTTTTGCTGTTTTGTTTAGAGTAATTGTATTATATTATGGAAAATGCTAGATTCATTTATTGTATTTCATTGTTATAGACGTTTTTCCCCCTATATATTCTTTTAAATACCTCATGTTACAAACGTCTTCATTACAATATTAAAAACAAGAGTTATCATATGGAAGTGAGGGTATAAACTAACTTTTATTTAAAATCCCTGATCAATCCCTGGGTGGTAGCAACGTGGTAATACATTAAAAGATACTGGCTGTGTACTCGAACTCGAATTTGGCCTTGATGTGATCCACAAGATTGTGGGTGATGCGGAAGGCCTTGGCGAGAACGGAATCGGGGATGGGAGGATTTGCACTAAAGAGAGAATTGGCGATGGTGAGAACTCCGGGAAACTGGCTATTAAATGTAGCGATGGCCACTGCACGTTGATTGCCAACGTTCTGCTGGAAATGGGGCAAGGCCTTAGGAAATTTGAAAATGTCTCCCTCCTCCAATGTTTTGCTGAACAAGGTATTGTTAGTGTCGACAAAGCCCACAAGAAGCTTGCCTTGCAATACCAAAAATATTTCAGAGGCTCTCGGGTGAAAGTGAGGAGCATTTAGTCCGCTCACTGCATAGTCGATGCGGGCAATCGCCACTCCCAGAGTGTTGCTTTGCTGGTCTGCAACGCAGAAATCTTGCCACATTAGACGTATAACATCTTGAACGAAGGCTTGCGTCACCTTTGATTGCACCGGATTGTTTGTGTCGCCCGCATTCCACAGACCCGCAAAGGCGAAGTCTTTGCACGCATATCCGTTCACCAAAACTGTACTAGTCAATATTGCTAGCATTAGTTTTAAACACATGAGATCGCATATTTAACAATAATAACATTAGAAGGCCTTAATTAGGTACCTTTGCTTTGCTGGTCTTCAACGCAGAAATCTTGCAAGGGACCATATGATCATCAGACGTATAACAACATATGATCATCAGCAGAGGCATGTATACTGTCAAGTAATTCTTCATAGCCATTCTGTACTTCACAAAAGGAAAGCACACGTCTTACTGCAACAACTAATATGAATGAATGAAGAATTGTGTATTGTATTTTTCTCATCTTCTAAAATGACCATTGGTTCATTAGTGAAATTGTAAAGACTAGTTAACATAAGATCAACTCCAACCCTTTTCCTACAATGCTTACATCTTTTTATACAATTTGAGATGACTACCAACCTTCTACTCCCTTCATCTTACTTTTTCCACTTATCGTCCTTATATTGCTTTCCTACACTAGTGCAAATTTACATATTCTCTATTTAGTCTTATGTTGCTATGCATATACAATATATATTGTGAAATTATATTATAATATAAAAAATACGCAAAATACCTCAATTAAGATCCTATGCGTTAATAGGCCTCCAACACTTTCTTAGAGTTAAATAGTTGTGTCATCCGGAGACAAAGCAAGCATTTAAATTCGGGAAGGTTCTTTGTATTTTTTCTCCAGCCTTATGATGGGACCTGTATTTTTTTCGCATTTTAATTCTCTATTCATAGTCAACACATGGAACATTGTTTACCGATTTTCATCGCTTGCATACTACTAAATTGTGCCATTATAGATTAAAATTAAATAGTCTTTCTAACAAACTACCCTGTTGGATTTTTATCATGTGGAAATACGCCATGGATAGATATATGTTTCAGGTTTTCAACCTATGCAGGCCTAGATATAGTTATCATGAATACACGCTACGTAGTTGTGTTCAAAATTTACTTGCCCAAATTTCATTTTCGGAAGAAACATATTGTTTTTGAAGATTCATATGTTATCTATCTATTTTTTCACGAATCGGATCACTACCTAGTTTCTCGCAAGGGAAATAAGGTAATACAAAAGGTGTGGAGAAGGAAGGATTCTATTCTCCCTCAGTCCTCACGTCAGAACTTCCAAAGGGTGGAAAAGGAAAATGTTGAGTATTCTCATGCAAAGGCTATGAATAGTTTGTGCATGCCCAAGAAATCTAATACGGTTCAATTTTATAAGAGGGCCGACTCTTCTTGCTTCTTGATTCAATCACCAAACATAGAGAAAGTAAATTAGAAATGTCATCCCCTAGAGCTAGTAAGATTAGAAAGTACCCTCGTGTTCCATCCATCAACTCTAGGAAGATGCTATTAGGTTTTCCTCCCCTCCCCAAAAATAGAAAACTAGAATCTTTTCTAGCAGAGGGACATCAAGAAGCGCCAATTTTGTTGCTTTTCAAGGATTGACTATATTGAATAAGCAATATGTTAGGATGAAATGGCGGAAACACGTAAATGAAGGAAGAACTATAAATGATATTTAGAGTTTGTTGGAGCTTTGTGACTTCAATTCTCCTTGATTTTCTTGGTCTTGTGTGGTATTAAACTCAGCTACTTGTTTTATGTGTAGTCTTAGGACTAAATTTTATGTAGTTGGTGCCTTACTTCCTGTGTGGTGTAAGTTTTCTATGAGTTTCATGATTACCTATTGGAATGCATTGATATATGTAAATTCCTTTTTTTAGAAAGGTTGGGGCCTTTGCAAATATCAACATTTACCCTTATTCAAATTTTTTTTATAGAATATGTAAACATTAGCATTGATATCTCTATAAATATAATCATAATAAGTATTATGAATACACCCTTTTATGCCGAGTAATCTAATTGTTTAGATAATTAAGTACACTATGGATGTAAGGGTAGATATAGGGGTTTTTTATGATTAATTAACTTGTAACATAATAATACAATATTAGAAGAGTGTATTCATGCGTACAAGATACGATACAAGTAGAATATACAAGGGAATGAGTTTACTTAGTTGATTACAGATGATCTTAGGAAATTCTTGATGTACACACTCCTTGAAGTTGGAGATATGAAGTTGATAATTCTTCATTCACATAACTATGACTGGAAACTACCCTGGGGAAGGACCATATGAGAGCATCTGTATCATCTTGACCCTCTTATACAGTCTTGTACTTACTTAGATTCTAGTTCTATAATGTTTTGGAAGTTTCTTTTACCTGGAAATGTTTGTCACTATCACACCCTAGTTTTCATTCATGTTGTGAAGCCTTTTTAACTGTTAGCATAAACTAACAATATGTATTACATTGAGTTGGTTATACAGATATGTCTCGGTAGTTGTACAGTTATGGTCTATGTAGTTACTCAACCACTAATCCCTCTGTGTATTTATATGCATCTTTGATGTGAATTATATATTTTATTCGTATTGAGGCTTTACATTACCATCATTATTCTCCCATTTATCTTGTTATGTCCTATATATTATTTCCACTAGAAACATCATGTCAATTTTATCTTACTGATGATGTTCACTATGACCCTCGGTTTTGCTGTAGGCTTGTGTTGTGCTTTTCCTAGAGGAATGATAATTACCATAATCATTGTTTTAAGTCTTACTCAATACTTAAAAATAAGGAATTGTCTGTTTAGACCATGTGGAGACGGGGCTTTCCATGGAGCACATGCAATGTGTGTTGCAAAGATATTCTACTGAACATATATACAAAAGGTTATGAGGTGTAAAAGTGTTTTGAATCATTTGTGAAATGAGCCTCAAAGCCATATATACTAATTATGTAGCAACTTACTATAGGCTAGAGGATACATAGAGTTTGGAGGAAAATTGGCATCCTCTCATTAGTCACCTACGACGGGATCACGTCATTTCTTTGGTGACATTTTTTTAGTGTGTTTGTTTTTGTTGTATGTGGTGTTGTTTTTTTGTGTTCAATTAATTCTCAATAAAAAATGTAGACCATAATCCAGTTTTGTACCTCCTGAATGAAGGACAGTGTAAAAGGTTTGTGGAAATATGAGAAACCACAGAAGTGTACGGTTGAGACGTTAGTTCACCTCAAGGTTCATGGTGAACCTGCAGTCAGAAAACCATAGGGGTTCATCTTAATCTATAGAAACTAGAAACCATCAAGGTGTTCTCAAGTCACTTCCAGGTTTGTGGTAATCATACAGGGAAAACCCAAGGTGTCACCAATACTAAGAAGATACAAATGTGGCATGCCACCTCAAAGGTGAGAAGGCTATAAAGAAAGTGTATTAAATTTTTACTGCTTTTGGAATAAGTGGGGGCACTATATGAAAATATGATCTCTATAATAAACAATGTAATAAGGGTGAGTATTATCATAAACTAATAATATGTATTACATTGTGGTGGTTATGCAGACCTATCTCGGTAGTTGTGCAGTAACTCAACCATTACTCCCTCCTTGTATTTATGTGCATCTTTGATGTGAATTATATCATTTAGATCACTTTTACATTTTTCATCATGTGATGTCATGAACATCCTAAATAAGATTTCAAACCCTAGTCATGTTGTGAAACCCTTTGAACATTCTAAATAAGTACAATATATCATCAAAAGAGGTAGGAGAAGTCCTAGTGTCAACTAAACCATTTCACGATTAGCCATTTTAGTTAGAAAATGAAAGCACATCTCAGTACAACTAATATGAATGATGAATTTTGTATTACATTTTCTTTATAGAGCCATACATAGATTAATTAATCATTAAATGTACATGTTCTTTGGGATATGTATATACATAAAATGCATACCATCGAAGAAATAAGTAGCACGTCATTTTATCACCAACCAAAAGCAAAATGAATTAGTGTGTGTTTATTGACAAAATTTGTGAGAATGCATAGCTGATTTGATAGTTTATAACATGTAAATGTAGATAGACAACCAAATATGGTCACAAAAATGATATTATTCAATATAGAGTTATATTGCTCATTGTTAGATTGTTGTTTTTGATGTAGGTTTATTACTCAAGAACACCGCTTTGACCTCGTTAAAATAATGTATGTAACTATTTTTCTTGATTGCAAAAGAAAACAAAAATAAAATGTAAAGACTAGTTAATTTGAACAAAGTGCATAGTTTGAAAATTTCACCAAAAACAAGTTACGGTTCTTATATTAAATTATAAGTTGCACTTGAGGCTGAAGTAACACAGGATGGGATGTAAATCCAATGTTTCAAATGATTCTTGAATTATATTACTATGTAGTAGGTGATAGAAAAATCTTAGTATACACATATAGCTACATGTTTTAGAGATGGAGAGCTAGTAATTTTGAAATGCAAGCCCCTCTTTTTTATTTTTACTCATAAATATATTCAAATCTTCAAACAATTGTTTGTAGTGCTCAAATGTAATTTCAAGAGATACATGCAAGTAAATAAATTAGAGCTCTCATAAGACTACAATAAATCTAATAACGAGATTTAAACATAATGGACATTAAATCTTCACAAATAGTCTCCACTCATACTTTAGATTTTATATCTTAGAAAGGAAAATCCTATTTGACTCACTAATAACAAGGTATGAGGAGTCTATTTTCTATTGAGAAAAAGAGAACATATTTTATTCGATGATGAAAAAATGTAATATATACAAGAAAGAAATAGTTCAACAATGAAGGAACCCTCATGCAAGAGGAGGAATGAATATGCCATGAAGGCATAATTGACTAGGTTGGTTTACAAATAAAAATGTATTAATTATGTTAAAATTCCCCCCTTATTACATTATGTTTACAAATGTGCCCCTGAAACAGTTCAAACTTCACCTTCCCAAGATATTTGGTGAGTATATTTGCTATTAGAGAATTTGTTCGGCAGTACTGGATTTTTTCTCAAATGTAATGACATTCAACCTCAATGTGCTTTATTCTCTCATGGAAAAGTGGATTCTTCACAGGATTCAACACACCTTGATTATCACAAAGAAAGGTGGGTTTATTTTCTTCAGGAATGCCCATATTAGCCAAAATGTGATGTAACCAAATCACTTCACACTCAACTCTTCATGTGACATGACACTATGCCTCATTAAATGAGATAGCAACAAAAATTTTCTTCTTGATAATTCATGACACAATTCAAGGCCCGAGATGAAAAATATAAACTAAAGTTGATTTCTTATCATCAACAGATCTAGCATAGTCTAAGTCTGTATATCCCCACAAGATGAACTGCGAGTTCTTCTGATACTCCAGACCATAATCAACTATACCTCAGACATATCTCAAAACATGATTCCTTGGTACCGAAATAAATTTCTTCGGATTCTACATGAATCTAGAAATATATCTCACATTAAAGAAAAGGTCTAGTTCGGTATAAGTCAAGTAAATGAGACTCCCAATAAGGTATTTATAGTGAGTAACATCTATTTGAGGTGAATCCTGGAATCTAGAAAATTGGCAAACATTTTTCAATTAGAGTGGACATAGGTTTACAATCAGACATACCATACTTTTCAAGGAGTTTATTTTTGTATTTCGTCTGGGAGATAAAAATATGATTCTTCTTCTGTGATATCTCCAAGCCAAGACAATAATGAAGTAGCCCAAAAAACAATCATGTTAAAGGATTTTTTCAAATAATTCTTAACATCTTTGATAAGATTGTTTGAACTCCCTATGATCGCAAGATCATCCACAAACAAAACCAAAATGACAATATTTGTTACTATCTTTTTAATATACATATTTGAATTAGAGGGGCTACGAGTGAATCCATGTTTTAATAGGTGACCATCTATTTTAATGTACCATGCCTTAGGTGTTTGTTTAAGTCCATATAGAGACTTAATTAGATGACATACCTTATGAGGATGTTGTTCATTGATAAATCCTTCTGGCTACGTCATGTATACTTCTTCTTTGAGATCACCATTTAAGAAAGCACATTTTACATCCATCTGTTAAAGTTTCCATCCTTTTTGTGTTGTCCATGCACATACAGATATGATGGTTTTGATCTTCAAAATGGGTGCAAAGTTCTCCTCATATTCAATTACTTCATCATGATCATATCCCTTTGCAAAAAGTCATGATTTTTACTTTTTGATAGATCCATCTTCCCTGTATTTAGTTTTGAAAATCCAATTACATCCATTAGATTTCTTTACTACAAGAAGATTGACAAGTTCCCTTGTCTGATTCTGAATCAAGGAGTCATATTCTACATCCATGTCCTTTATCCACTCTGGTTGATTGAGTTCCTCATGAAATTTATTAGGTTAAGTGTTATCAACCAATGAACTCATGAGTGTGAGATTTACCTCATTTCTCGTATGATTTCTCATTCTAACTCTTGATGAAGTATCTAGAAGAGAGTTAAAGTGGGAGTCCCTCACGGTGCTTTGGATCTGCTTAGGATGTCGATATTGTTTTCGATTGATTAATAAAATATTGAAATAAATAGATTCCTAATACTACTTATGTAATATCGCTAGATATATGCAATTAAGTACATAAATTGAACCAAGAAAAATAAGCTAGGAATTATGAAACCCTATTTTCAAAGAGGGGATAGAAAGACTTAGTTAATTTGCAAATAATCCTGGGTTGTGTCAAAGTGATGGACTGTTGAACATAAGGAGATAAGTTCTGCATCGACCCTAAAAAAAATTATGTGACCAAAAATAATGAATTATGCATGAAAGAAAGAACTTCTCCTCCTATGAAGTGTATGCAGAATGATGCAGTCCCTTTCCCTTGTGTGGATGCTAGATGGATGTTTGAATGCTCTTGATAATGCCTTTGGATGAAACCTTATGTAGTGATAACTAATGCTTAGTACATGGTCCTTTATTATTGTCACATAACTTCATATTTATATGATTCCCTTGCTTGAATTTCATTATTAACCTTGAAAAGGATGACTACTAAAAAGATAAGATGCCCAAATGACTAGAAAATGACCCAATAGATGTGGGAAAATTAGAAATACGTCATGGGTTCCCGGAGGGGATGGGGGTACCTGGCACTGGTGTCTTGGCTAGGCGCTTGTGTTTAGAATGAAAAATTATGAAGTATGAAAAGATAGACTAGGCAAGTAGGAGTGTAAGAACAGTAGTGGAAACATAAAGAAAGAAAAGAGGCTAAAGACATGGGTCAATTAGCAATTTTATTATGATTCATATGAATAGTAGTATGTGATTAGGGCTTGAAAGATACCCAAGCTATGTGATTTAGTATCTACATTTTCCTCCACTTTATGTTATTGATCGAATGATTTATAACATAAAGTAAATAAGATATACATTCCTAATAACCATGTAGATTGATTGTGAAAAGCGTGGAGTGATAAAAAAATGTGAAGCATGGAAACTAGAGAAGAAGAAGTGAAAAATAAGTGATGATGATGACCCTAGGACACAATTGTATGTATTGATGTAACATTTTTCCCATTGTTGATGTCATTTGATGTTGTGATGATGATGATGTGATTATTGCTTCCCATAAGAAAAGATCTACAAAAGATAAGAATGAACAAGTAGTCAAATACATGTATATATGATCAAAATGTGTAATAATGTGTTAGAAGTACATAAAAAAATGAAAAATGAACATGTGGACATGATCCATGATGAGTGAAAGAGATAGAAAGGATACTAAAGATGATATCGAAGAACAAGGTTTTAAGGAAATCTCATTTCAGTTGCGCTGAATCTAAGTTTTTTAGAGATCTCTGCCAAGAATGGAATAAGCGTAGGGACAAAATTCTGGTGGCATCCTTCAAAATTTAACTACTTCCCAAAATTTGAAAACCAATTTAGATGGTGCATAAAAATCCGATCTATTTTGAAAAATTCTGATCTAACGTGAAAGTAGAAAAGTAAGTGTAGTGCTTGTATGTCGAGTGTTGAAAATTTTTCTATCCTATAAAATCCATTGTGTAAACTACTAAAATATGTGTTGAATTGAGAAAATTTTGTGTGTTTTCCCCTTGGTCACAAGCATACAAGAAGGATTGTAGTCATTGTTATGCCCACCAAAGAACAAGGGAATCCCATGCGCGCCGGCCTTTCACTCAGCGGACGTTGGGCACTCACATGAGGCACGTGCCGATGCCGAGTCTATCTTTTATGTGATTCAATCGGGAAGTTGTCATCTATGATACAAAATTTAAAGGAAGTGAGTTGGAATGAAACATGCGAACATCATAGAGCTTAGAACATATCTAGATCATTGTAGTCATTACAAACAGAGATACTTTAACAGACTTAAAGAACTAAATCAAAAGAGAGAGGAAAATTCATAGGAATTCATATTCATCTTGTAAACATACGTGAAAATGGAACTATGAAGAATCATGTATGAATCAAAACCAAGAAGGGATCATATTCAATTAACTTGGTAACCTCATTACATTCATTAGAATTACTACAAAACACCACATTATGGAAGACCGAAGTCATGCATCATAACTGGATCAATATCATTTAACTCTCGAAAAGAAATTTTATAACCCCAAGCTCTTGATACATCCCTCTCCTATATTTCATATACCCAACCCAATATGAATCTTTGTGGCATTTCTACAGAGCTCCACTCTCTATTGATCTCTCTATATCTTTTATTCCATGGGTGCTTCTATTTATAGGCACCCTGAAGTGCCAACTCATCCTTCTGCGGCCTCAGATCCATCGCCAAGTGTCTGATGTGGTCCTCCATGGGAGCATGCTCCTCCAGGCCTGAGCTCCCCAATTTTTTCCATGATGGTCTTCTAGAATCTTCCATTGCAGGGAATATTCCTTCGTAGGCCAACCTGTCGCCAGGATGGCACCTTATCCACTCCGCATGCGCAGTCGGGTCACGCTTTTCTCATGTCCTATGTGATACACCAAATACAGCTAAGTCCCGATACCTTGTCTTACGGGCACGCATCACGGGTTCTACTAATACCCTCCCAGAACCTTTCCTTGCATGCCTTCTCCTTGTGCACCCATTTCTTAACTTCAATCTTGTATGGCCATGCACCTTTGTGTACTTAGTCAATATTCTATGGGCCCAACATCACCCCACACTATGCTTGTTCTCCGCCCGCAGGAACACTTCTCTAATGAATAAAGAATCACAATAGACTTAACATATTGGGAAAAGAATAAGGGAGTGAAGAATTTGGGAAAGAAGAAAGAATGGGGAAGTGATGGCATTATTGCAAAAAGATAGGAGAATAGTTTTGCAAGTCAGCCTCCAACTTGTTCCAAGCATCAAATTTGTTTTGCACTCTCCAGCAGAGGTCACCGACTAGGGATCTTACCTCCCCAAAACTTAGTCCATCTCCTTGAGCGTTCATAGTGTCAACAATTGCTTCCAACTCCTTGCCCACATCCTCAAGCGTGTCCATCCGTATAGTAATCTGTGGGCATAGCTCCTTTAGCCGGTTTTTAATTTAACCTCGTAAGGTTTCAATAGCTTCTGAATTTTTTTCAACCTTGGATAGGATTCTATCCCGCTCTTCTCTATTCCGTTTGTTCTTTTCTTGGAACTCTTTAATCTTTGCTTCATAGTTGGCAACCATAATACTCACCACTTTATCTTTGTCTGCGCAGTTGTCATATGCGGCCTCACCGGTATGGGCAACAATCTTTATATCAACAAGGACTTTGTTGTATTCAGCCATGATTTCTTCTACCTTTAACTTGTCCTCCTTCTCAAGGCACGCTGCTACTTCTTCCATGGATTCTAAGGCTAAAGGTTGTCTTTCCATGGTGAGGATGTGCATCAAGTCTTCAAGGCACTTAAGGGAAGATCCATACTTTTGCGCGGGTGGTGCTAGGTCTGGATGCTTCAAAATAATGGCATCATTGATGGATTCTACCTTCTTATGTACTTTTTACACCCTTTCCTTTTCTTCCCTAAGCTCATGTTTTAGTTGCGCGCTAATTAACTCCTGCTTTAAATCCTTGGGCTTCTCTTCTAGCTCTTCCTCCTTCTTTTCTAGTTCTTCTTCTAGAAATATTATCCTATCATTCCGTCCAAAGAGCCTAGCTTTAACCTCAACTGAGACCTTGTTGAGCGCGTTGCATAACTGCTCATCTAAAAGCTACTGAGCATTTACTAAGCGGTTGTCTCCTTTTGACCCATGCATTTACATTAATGCCCCTTAACTTACCTCGAACTCTGGCTTGTCGATGTGGGACTCAATTTCCCAAGAGAGAATCTTCCTCATCTTAGGGTATGCACCATTTTCATCAAATGACTTCATTACAAAGAGTTGATTTGTCAATACTGTGCTTTGGAAGTGTGCACGTAACACCTTGTTGAGATCATTAATGGAGCTCATTCCTTGCCTCTGGATCTCAGTGCACTTTCCCCCTATGTGTGTGCCCTTACGAATAATTACCGATAGAATAGGGCCTCCCACAATATCATGATATTTCCCTATGCTTTCTTCCTTGTTCTCATTCATGATAATTTCAGGGCTGCACTCCAACTCTTGTTCCACCAAGGCCTTAATGATTTTCATTTCTTAGCTTTTTGTTGACTTGTTTACTTGCTCTTTCATGAGGCTAGGAGTTTTCTTACCCTGTGTGCCAACCTCTTCACTTCCTGCTATGTCTTAGGCAACTTCCTCCTCCTATCTACCCTTGCGTCGCACGAAAGGGAACTCGTTTTCTTATTCTCCGCCCTCTTCTTCCGAAACATGCATGCTAAAAACAAGTGGTTCTTGGTCCTCTTTAGATTCATCTTCTTCATCATCATCCTTCTCACCCATGTATTTCTCCAAGCTTTCTGTTTGCTTTGAATCAGCTTCCTCCATCACCTTTTGTTTCTTCCTAACTGGGGATTCCAATATAGGATACTCTACTTTATCTTCCTCTTCCTCTAGTGATTTCTCCTCTGTGATAATATTTTCTTGTTCTGGTGCCTCCTCTTTGACTAGGGACCTCTTCCTGTGTGTGTAAGTACTTGTTATAGTGCTTGTTCCTAAAGCACCTACTGCTTATGTAACTTGGGAATTTAGTTCCTTTTTATGCATTTCTTTTTCCTTCTATCTAGGTGCAGGATTCTTCCTACCTATCAGGTCCTTAGGTATAGCTATCTTGTTTTCAAGATAAGCGCCCTTCTCAAACTTGGGCCATATCCGAAGGTATACACACACTGTAGACCTCCCTGCAATAGTAAGAGTAAGGGGTTTTACCATTTGGACTTCATGCAACACATACTTTTCCATGTACACATGCTTGTTGGGGTAGACCAATGTCCTACACATCTCCTTGTGGTTTTAGTCCAAACTTTTGAGGTAAAACTTTAACTTATTAGAATCCTTGAATCCATTAACTCTCATCTAGAAGTATTGAACTGTGAATGCGAATGGGAGCATGCACCATGGGATGATATTTTCATCCATCAACTTGAACCTACCAATACAAAAGTGTTGGTATATAGTGAACTCAACTTCTCCTATTGTAAGTGCTGGCAGTTGTTCTGGTATTCTCCATTCTACCCTGAACACATTCCTTAAACATGTATACCATTTTTTAAGATGCACCTTGTGAACAAGCGTAATGCTATCACATGTGTATTTCTCAAATCTTTTTGTAAGTGAGGGGTCTTCCTTTGGGTACTCCTTTCCTCCTATGTACTAGACTATACATGCCTTTGTCACCTTTTTTATCGATCATCTCAAATTCCATCCAATCAACTCATAGGTCCCATGTTCCCAATTATCACACACTATACTAGTGATGTCACTTAGGAACTGAGTATCCTCAAACTCGATAACTCCCTCTATGGGATGAATTGTCTCTAGATCCCTGATTGAGCACACATATATTCTATCTAGGACCTCTTCTGCCAAAGGTTCAATATAGGGTGTTGATTTTCCATCAGCCATGGGTATGATGACCCGTTCCTCCTCATTTTCAAAGCTTATGTATCCCTTATTGAACTGAAGATCCACATTATTCTTATAACACCATGTGCGCCCAAGTAATGCTGGGAAATTATCTACCTCGGCGAGTGCCAAGACTTTTGAAGTCCCCAGTAAACTTAGCTTTCTGAATGGTGATGGTTGCATCCTTTAAGACACTGATGGGAATTGCCTTTGTTTTGTTTACCATATACAACACATTTGAAGATGGTTGTAATGAAGGTCTTCCCATCTGATGCCATGCATCCAAGGTAAGAACATTGACCTCTGTGTCTATGTCAATGAGGATATTAATTAGGAGCCATCCATCCATGATTGCATCTAATGTGATCTCCTTATCATAGTCAAGGCTGTGATGAGGAAGGTTTTCATGAATGACCTGCCTCTTGCGCTCTTCTCTAGCATGTGGTACCTTCTCTCTCAACCATGCTCGTAGTAAGGGAATAATATTCTCTTGCCTTAGAATTTTACACACTTCCTTGACCTCATCTAGGTCATCCTTTGGCACCTCGACCTTCCTTCTTTTCTCCTCCCTCCTACACCACTCCTTTAGACATGGGATTTCTCCTTGTAAACTTCGAATGACATCCATGGTTTCTTGATATACCTCCTTATGATGCGCAGGGTCGGGGTACTTCTCATGTACCACTTCTTCCCTTGAATCCAGGTTCTTCTTCATTGGTATTTCCTTTTGTGCACGTGGTCTTTGCTCTTGTTTTTACCATAACAGGTAGCAAGCCTACATCATGTGTCACTCGTGGCATTCATTGTGTGTCAACCTTCTTAATGCTTACCATTACAACGCCTTTGTCTTTCCAGTGCTATTGATTCATATTCTCAAACAACTCATGACACTCCTCATACTTGTGCTTCTTCCTGCACAATGAACACTACAATAAATCTAGGAACTCGTGCTTGTAGTTGTCTATAGACCCACAATTAGACCCACAATTAAAATAGGTTCCACATGGGATATCACTCCTTCCTCCTCCACAGTTACCACGACCATAGAATCCTCTGTAAAATACCCTTCCATGCATGCCTCCATCTGTGCTCTCCTCATAATGGTGATCATCACCTTTAGAACCACTTACAAGGATAGTTTGGCGCACACCAAGATCAATGGCCTCATGGATATGATCAATAATCCTACAATCCTTAGTATCATAGGTCATAGAGGTGTAGATGTTATAGCAGAAAGATACATTCTTCTAAATTATGCACTGTAACAAGGGATATCTACTCGTATCATGGTCCCTATGACAAATCTCATAGTCTACTGCTATGGCACGTACTATCTTTCAGGGGAAAATATCCTTGGCATGCCCCTCTACCTCACAATCTTTGCACCACATTCCACTTTGATTTTCATGAGCCGAGTTCACAGATAAATTTTCTAGCTACTTAGCAATGGCAGCGATTTGAGTTTCCAAGAATGGGATAACACTAGTATCAACACTTCCAACAGCTTCGGCATTCACAGAAGCTTCTAACGCCTCGCATGGGTCGGTGGAAGTCTTATCAGATAAATCTCTTCTAAAAGGTGTTATCAACCCTCCAAAAAACCATTGAGCATGCTGTGAAGGGTGAATGTCATATGAGAATTTTGACATGAAAGTCTTAAATCGTGCGTCATACTCCCGCACACTCTTCACCATTCCCTATTGAATTTCCTTAAGGGAACTGATGCTCTTTTGTTCAAACTCAGGAATGTGGAATTCTACCCAAAAGGTGTTTTTCAATGAAGTGTAATCTACCACCATCTGATGGGGTCATAATTCATATACCATGTATGTGCGCACCATTGCAACGTCATTACAAACTGAATGGCCTTCCGCTCTGGGCTAGTGATCCATTTTACATGCCATAGTAGCTCACACTTGTGAACATGTTGTGCAACATCTTCAATACCACTATAATTTAGAAAATGTAAAGCCATCTCAAAGAATACTTGAGGAGGTGGTTGGGGCCCTTGTCCTCATAAGCCAAAGCCTTGGTTTCCTTTGATATTTCCCCCGCCGCTAGATCCACCAGGTCCACCAGGTCATGTGCCTCCTGATCCACCATATACACTAAATCCTTCAGGTCCTATTCCTCCTGATCCACCAGTCCTACTAGGTGCTATTCCTCTTGATCCAACAGATCCACCAAATCCACTAGGTCTTGTAGTGGTCACGTCAAGGGTCCCTAAAGTTCCACTGAACTGTGTGTTGATAGTCTGTGATAATGTCCCACTACCAATAGTGTACCCCGCACCACTCCTATACGTGAGTCTAAAATCTTGTGTGTCTGCACTTTGCCCAAAAATTCCTCCTAATACTAGGATGGTATGTGTAGCCATAGAAGTCCCAAACAAGAAATTATATCTCTTGGGTGCAGATCAGTCACTTCTACTAATACTAGTTGGGTTAACAATATTCTTCCCTTGATCCAGAAAACCAAGTGCCAGGGTTTGGTCACTAGGTGGGTTCAGATGCATGAAAATGAATCTTCTCTCTCTGCATGAAAAACTCTCATCACAAGCTGAAGGAGTCTCTCTTACGTGCTTTCCAATATGGGGTAGCACAAATTTCTCAGGTTCCACATCTTCTGTGTGAACCTCAAATCCTTCCCACAATGTCTACCTCCATATATCCATCACACTTGCAACCTCACATTTTCTAGCAATCTACCTTTCATATGATTCACTATATTTGAGTAGTTTCTCCTCCCTTTCTTTCTCCATCGCAATATATTTCATCTTCCTCCACCCTAGCTTCCTTGCCCAGCACTCATAACAGTTTAGCTAGCCATCGAAAATGCTTCTAAACTCAAGGTAACAATCAAGATCTTCATTGCTAGAGGAATAACATGTAGAAATGATCCTCTGGGCTCCCGTAAAAACTCAAACTTAGTAACTTCCATACAATAATATGTATAAATAGCATACTCTAGAGTATAGGTAACCAATACTCCTTTCCACTAATGATCCATAGCATGAGACCACGTCAGATCTTCATCTTGCAACCTCTAGTATTCTTCTTGGGTCCACACACGTGATCTATAATACCAGCTTGACCTAGACACATATGTCGAGATCCATTCATACAGCTCTAATGGGAAGCAATAGAAAAATGTTTCATACAACTCATGGTAGAGGTTATCTTCTACCCATCTACGTGCATCAAAATCAGGTCTAGCGCTGAATCTCGTAGCAAATTCTTACTTCATGCTTTTGAACCATGATTCAACACTTTCCAAAGTTAGGAATTCTGTCATAACTTATTACATAGATCATGATGTATTTCTTTTCCCCCTATAACTTCAAAAAGAGGTCCCGACAACGGAACCATGGTGAAGTCATTTTTACACCCACCATAGAACAAGGGATTCCCATGCATGCCAACCTATCACCCAATGGGTGCTAGGTGCTCACACGAGGAACACATGGGCGCAAAGTCTCTCTTTTATGTGAGTTGAGTGGGAAAACATAATCTATGATCCAAAATTTAAATGAAGTGAGTGGGAATGAAACATGCAAACATCATAAAGCTCAGAATAGCTCTAGATCATTGCATTCATTATAAACAGAGATACTTTAATAGACTTAAAGAACTGAATCAAAACAGAAAGGAAAATGCATACAAATTCATAGTCATCTTATAAACATACATGAAAAGGAACTATGAAAAATCATGTATGAATCCGAACCAAGAAGGATCATATTCAATTAACTTGGTAACCTCATTACATTCATTAGACTTACTACAAATCACCACATTATGGTAAACCAAAGTCATGCATCATAACTAGGTCCATATAATTTAGCTCTCGAAAATAAATTTTATAACCCCAAGCCCTTGATACATCCTTCTCCTATATTTCATCTACCCAACCCAATATGACTCCTTACGACATTTCTACAGAGCTCCACCCTCTATTGATCTCTCTATATCTTTTCTTCTACGAGAACTTGTATTTATAGGCACCCCAAAGTGCCAACTCATCCTTCTACAACCTCAAATCCGTCACCAAGTGTTTGAATGTGGTCCTCCATGGGAGCATGCCCCTCTAAGCCTGAGCTCTCTACTTTTTACCATGATGGTCTTCTAGAAGCTTCCATCATAGGACATATTCCTTCCTAGGCCAACCTATTGCTAGACTAACACCTTATCCACTCCACATGTGCAGTCAAGTCACCCTCTTCTCGTGTCCTACCTGATACGCCAAATATGGCTAAGTCTTGAGACCTTGTCCTGTAGGTTCATATCACAGGTTCTACTAGGACTTGTCATCACCAATCCAGCACTATGATAATTCTTCACCGGGAACTCCTCGTGCTATGATTATTTACTAATGCACAGCCTTTAGTTTGGTGGATGTAATCTGGAAACAAAACAACAACATAACACAAGAATACCATCGACTATGATAAGACGGAATGATGACAAATCTGAAATATCAAAGTAAATGATAATATTAACATGAAATTGTTACAATCTCACCCATGAGGTACTTCAAGTGTTATTGACTTCACTTGCCTTTCACCAAGACTATGGGAGAAACTTTACAATTACACCTCTTAATGGCTTCTTCAACACACCTTTAAACTGATGGCTTCCTTCGCACACTTCCTACAATATTTCTCACTACTTCCTTCTATGCTAAATGAGGGGGGTGGCCTCTCTATTTATAGAACTTCCAGGCTTATCCATCTTATCTCTAAGATAGGATAAGAAATCCACTCTGACAAATCATATTCCATACCTTAACTCTTATATGTACATGTAAGCTTATCTGTTAAGATAAGATAAACCTTATCATTTTACATGGGTTCCACATTTTTAGACTTTTTACAAATAAAATACACAAAATATTTATGACCTCACTCCTTGTCCTTATTACCAATATAATATTTCTAATTCCTAATCATGTAGACCCTACTTCTCTAATTACCCAAACTTTGACATTTTAACATTACCGGACCACTTACGACAAATATTTACTTTTTACAACATTCCTATTGTACTTTGACTGTTACCGTACTCCACATTATTGGCGGCACCGTACTGACGGCGCCGTTATCTTCTATCAGACGCTACTACTAATTATACTTAACAACATCCTATTCCTAATACATACATTAATGAAATAGAAATTACGGAGGAAAATTTTAGTGTCGACATCTTCCCCCTTCCTAGCTTCTACTCCGTCCTCAGAGTAGACTATTCTGGTGCTTGGAAAATCTTCAACTTGTCGTGGTTGACCCATTTCGTAATGGGAGTGCCATCCAATTCCTCCAGTCGGTACGTACCATTTTCATGCACAGCTGCTATTTTGTAGGGCCCCATCCATTTTGGAAGAAATTTTCTCTGTCTTCTTTTTTTGTATCTGGAATCATATACTAGAACCAAGTCATTCACATGAAATGGAGACCACCGGATCTTTTGATCAAAGTATTCCTTCTGCTTCATTTTCTTCTTATGGCTTGTATCCTTTGCTATTTCTCTCATTTCCTCCAGCAAATGAAGATGTACCAACCTTTCTTTTACTGAATCACTTTCATCCATCCTTTCATTTTTCATAACTCTCACAGTGGGAATATCAAACTCAATAGGAAGAACTGGATCAATGCCATAGGCCAACTGAAATGGGGAGTATCCTGTTGCTGACTTTGATGTTGCCCTATATGCCCACAATGCTGCATGAATCCTTTTATCCCATTTATGTACCTGCAAGGCTGCATCTTTTGCTAGAATTTGACACAACACAAAATTTGTTCGTTCCACCTGTCCATTTGTGCTTGGCTTGTATGTTGTTTCCTTCCTGTGCTTAATAGAAAACTTATTGACTAGGGCTTCTACCACCTCATTAATGAAGTGGCTTCCTTGATCTGTTACAATTTCTAATCGGCAACCAAATCTGGTGACAATGCGTTCATACATGAACCTTGCCACTTCATCCATGGAAGCTGTTTTCAATGGCCTAGCTTCAACCCACTTGGTTAAATAATCTGTGGCAACTACAATATACTTATTTTGGCGTGATGTAGTTGGAAGTGGACCTACAATGTCTATTCCCCACTTTTCAAAGGGACCAAGGGGAAGAATAGGACATAATGGAGCTGATGAAGTCTTACGGTTACCATGTGTTTGATAAATATCACATGTCTTACAATAATTATAACAATATTTAAAAAGAGTGGGCCAGTGATAACCTGCATCCAAGATCCTTCTTGCTGTAAGTTATCCAGAGAAGTGCCCTCCACATGTACCATTGTGGAATTCTTCTAGCAGTTCCTTCCCTTGATCACATCCAACTGCCCTCTTGTACTGTCCATCAGGTCCTATTCGAAATAATACTCCATGCAGAATAGAATATGGACGACTGGCTTGAGTAATCTTTCTCTTAGTCTTTGCATTGACACCATTAGGAAACTTGAATTCATTCAGATAATTCCAAATATCTATGTATTCACTAGGGATTGTGTCAAGGGATAACAATGCTGCATCAGGGAAATCATCATCATCACAAGATGATCCTAAACCATCATAGGCTCGAGAGAGTGCATCTGCATTGACATGCTTCTTTCCTAACCTATCTATAATATCAAATTCAAATTCTTGTAGCAAAATTATCCATCTTGCTATCCTCCCTGATGGGTTAGGCTTATTTACAATATATTTTAGAGCCTGATGATCTGTTACAACTAGAAATTTTTGCCCTAGCAAGTAATTTCTAAACTTCTTTACACAAAAATGATAGCCAGAGCCTCTTTTTCAGTTACAGTATAATTTACCTCAGCACTGCTCATTTGTCTGCTCCCAAAGTAAATTGGATGTTCATTCCCATTTTCATCCTTTTGGCTCAAAGTACTTCCTAGTGTTGCATCTGAGGCATCAGTGTACACAATGAATGGCTTGCTCCAATCTGGATTCTTCAAAATAGGTGAAGACACCAGGGCTTCCTTCAATTGTCCAAAAGCTTCATGCGCCTTATTTCCTGGTTCATAAGTAACATCCTTCTTCAAGAACTGGGTTAGTGGTTGTGCAATCTTTGAGAAATTCTTGATGAACCTTCTATAGTAACCCACATGGCCTAAAAATGATCTCAACTTACTTCTATTAAGAGGAAATGGTAAATCTTTGATTTTTGAAACTTTATCAGGATCAGTACCAATACCATCTTTGGATACAACATGCCCTAACAAAACACCTTTAGAACATCCAAAGACACACTTTGTAGGGTTTAGTGAGGCTTGTGCTTCATCTAACCTTTGAAATGCTGTCTCCATTTGGTGCAGGTGGTCCAACTTGCTCCCATAGATGCAAAAATCATCCAGAAATACTCTGATGAAGGTCCCAATGTAGGGTTCGAACACCCTATTCATCAAATGCTGGAATGTTGCTGGAGCATTACACAACCCAAAAGGCATAACTCTATAAGCAAACGTTCCCCAAGGAGTGGTGAACGTGGTCTTCAGCTGATCTTTCTCTGCTATACGAACTTGGTTGTAGCCGCTATATCCATCAGCAAAACTATAGCACTCCTGGCCAGCTACTTCGTCCAAGATCTGATCTAAAAATGGAAGAGGGTAATGATCCTTCTTTGTTGCCTTATTGAGCTTCCTGTAATCAACACAAATGCGTAGCTTCCCATTATTTTTTATTGAGATCACAATGGGAGAAACCCATTCTGAATTCTCCACAGCAAATATGAATCCTGCATCAAGCAACTTATCTATTTCTTCTTTTACAGTCTTGGAAAAATTAGGATTCATTCTATATGGCATTTGCTTTATGGGCTTAGCACCATCTACCAGCTCAATACAATGTTCTACCCAACTTACTTGATGGAGTTCCTTGTAATCAAAAGTGAATAGGTGTATGTACCTTCGAAAGAGCTGGAGGTAGGATTCCTTCTCACTCTCCATCACAGCATCACCAATCTTTATTTGTTGGAGACGATCATCAACTTCTTCTTCAGATAATTTTATGGGGTCATGAGTTGGTGTGACTGGAAGGATATCCATGACTGAAACATCCACCTCACTTTCTTCATCTTCAGTGTCCACTTCACTGGTACTAGAGTAATCAGAGGATGTCCAATCATCAGTTTCATCACTTGAATCCACAGGTTCTGCTTTATGATGTCGAGGGATCACATTTATCTTCACCCTCTCTCTACCACGTCCAAGTGTCATGAAACCTTCATTCCAGTAGTTTCTTGCATGAACTCTCCTTAGCCATGGTCTTCCCAGCAGCATTGGGTATGCAACAGTACCATTTTTCATCACCTGAAAGTCTACCACACATACCACACCCATAACAGATATTGCCACATTTGAAACTACACCTTTTGGTTTAGTTTTTCCTTTATTTAGTGACCTTAACATAAGTGTTGAAGGGTGATTAATTTTTAAACCCACCATATTCATTACAGAATCGGTCATTACATTAACTACAGCACCTCCATCAACGAAGACATCAGGAATTGAAATGCCATTACATAATACCTCAGCTTGTGGAGCATAGGGATCTGCCTCTGCCTCCAAAACAGGGACCTCAACCTTCTTCCTTCTTTGAGCATTGAGTCCACCTCGCAACTCCCGCCTCTTCTTAGAAGACATAGCCAAGAGTTGACCATATGTAATATTTGCAGGCCTTTTGGACAGATCTTCCAAGATGGAGTATGGTCCTTGCCCCTGTGAAATCAGAAAATCCTGCACACCCAACTTTCTTCTCCTATGTTTCTTACTAGTTTCTTCTTTCATCTTCTTAGGATCATTTCCATCTTGATTATCTTTTTCTTTCTTTCTTTTTGTTACAAACGCATCTACTTCATTATTTCTTCTCTTATCTACTACATCAAAAGAATTCACAGGTGCTTTTCCTTTATCATTATCTCCTTTACTAGATGTAGAAGCTCTATCTGGACAATTATACTTATAATGACCCTTTTTATAACAACCATAACAAACAAATTCAGAAATATTTCTTTTTGGACCTCTATCTCCTCCCTGAGAACTAAATTCCTTTCCTTGAAGAAGATTAATAGTTAACTGACTCATCTTTTTGAGCAGATCTTCATACTCAGTAGATGTACTAGGAGAAATATTTGTGCTCACCAGGAGTGGTTGTGGATTCTGGACCAAAGGTGCTGGTGTAGGCTCTACTTTAGCAACAATTTCTTTGGGCTCCTCTTCCATGCTTTCTTCTTGCCTTCTTGCAATCTCCTTTGCTTGTTCAATGGTAGCTGGGCGGTCATACCTCACTCGTTGTCTGATCTCTGGCTTCATCCCAAGAA
This sequence comes from Taxus chinensis, assembly GCA_019776745.2. Taxonomy (NCBI): domain Eukaryota; kingdom Viridiplantae; phylum Streptophyta; class Pinopsida; order Cupressales; family Taxaceae; genus Taxus; species Taxus chinensis. The sequence goes on from CM034153.1 coordinate 764,596,506, forward strand.
TGAAGTGCTTACAGAGGAGATTATCCACGCCATTCATCAACCCATCCGCTAGTCCTTCCTTCTGTATCTGGGCATCGAGCTTCCTCCTTAGCTCTAGAACACGAGCATGATAATCCCTTATCTTCTCCTTCTCTCCTTGGGATAGCTTTGTGATATCGATCATGAGATTTGCATATTTCTGTTGTTCACCAAATTCTTCAAGAAAACTTTCAGTTAATAAATCCCATGAATTTTTCACATTATCACCTAGTGTTTCAAACCACCTAAGTGTTGAACCATCCAAAAAGGTAGGAAAAATTTCAATCCATTGTTCCTTTCTTATAAGGCCATTACAAATACAAGATCGCTTAAACTCTTGAATGAAAGAAGAAGCATCTTCATTAGATTGAGCTGAAAAAACAAGAATCTTTCCCATTTTCAAAAGTAACCACCGTGAAATACCAACTCACAAGTACAATCAACAAGACTTATGTGTACAAATAATTGGAATCACTATACTAGAAAGTGACTTTACACCTTTCTACAGTAAAATAGAAATGACCACGGTAAACTATGGTAAAACTTGACTTACTACGATAACAACTGACTTTACTGTGGTAAACACTATTCACGGTAAAAAGTGAAGTTACTGCGGTAAATACTATTCACGGTAAAAAGTGAAGTTACTGCGGTAAATACTATTCACGGTAAAAAGTGACTTTACTGCAGTAAATACTATTCCCGCAAAAATGACTTTACCATGGTAACTACTATTCATGGCAAAAATGACTTTAGCATGGTAACTACTATGCACAGTAAAAACAAGGTTACCCTCCAATTGATTTTTGACTAATTGGGAATATCTCTCCAGAAAATCCACCAACGAGGAATGGTCCCGGCAACGGAACCAAAATTTCATCACCAATCCGGCACTATGATAATTCTTCACCGGGAACTCCTCGTGCTATGATCATTTACTAATGCACAGCCTTGAGTTTGGTGGATGTAATCTGGAAAAAAAACAACAACATAACACAAGAATACCATCGACTATGATAAGACGGAATGATGAAAAATCTGAAATATCAAAGTAAATGATAATATTAACATGAAATTGTTACAATCTCACCCATGAGGTACTTCAAGTGTTATTGACTTCACTTGCCTTACACCAAGACTATGGGAGAAACTTTACAATTACACCTCTTAATGGCTTCTTCAACACACCTTTAAACTGATGGCTTACTTCGCACACTTCCTACAATATTTCTCACTACTTCCTTCTATGCTAAATTAGGGGGGTGGCCTCTCTATTTATAGAACTTCCAGGCTTATCCATCTTATCTCTAAGATAGGATAAGAAATCCACTCTGACGAATCATATTCCATACCTTAACTCTTATCTGTACATGTAAGATTATCTGTTAAGATAAGATAAACCTTATCATTTTACATGGGTTCCACATTTTTAGACTTTTTACAAATAAAATACACAAAATATTTATGATCTCACTCCTTGTCTTTATTACCAATATAATATTTCTAATTCCTAATCATGTAGACCCTACTTCTCTAATTACCCAAACTTTGACATTTTAACATTACCGGACCGCTTACGACAAATATTTACTTTTTACAACATTCCTATTATACTTTGACTGTTACCGTACTCCACATTATTGGCAGCACCGTACTGACGGCGCCGTTATCTTCTATCAGACACTACTACTAATTATACTTAACAACATCCTGTTCCTAATACATACATTAATGAAATAGAAATTACAGAGGAAAATTTTAGTGTCGACAGACCCTCCTAGAACCTTTCCTTGTGTGCCTTTTGCTTGCGTGCCCATTTCTTAACTTCAGTCTTGTGCACTCATACACCTTTGTGTACTTAGTAAATATTCTAGAGGCCCAACAAGGATCATGGGATTCCAGGTATTACTATCTAGGTCTTGGCATTTGTGACTCTTTTGTGATGATAACCCAAGTCAGGATGTAGGCCATTACTAAGACTAAATACTGTGTTGTACCGGTACTGAAATGTAACTATAAAATATTGTATGCGGTGAGTGATTCACCCAATGACGACCCCCCATCATGTGTGTTTCATGCGGCATTATTGAGGAGTATGCGGCCCTAAGAAGGACCAACCATTGAACTGAAATTGATTCCCTACAGGGGGAGGGAGTGTTCTCGGTAGAAACCAAGCCACAAAAAAGAAATGTTGCTAGAAAAAATGTGATATTGAAAACAAGACAAATATGCATGTAAAAGATAAGATGTAAGCTATCAGATAAGAATAAAATGTGTAAGCTAACACATAAGAAGAAAATATGCAATAATACAATGTAAATAGTGAAAAGTGGGTGGAAAACATTGAACATCAATCATGATGTCACAAGACAATTGAGACCGAAGTGTCCAAAAGCATAAATAACAAGTATGACATAGGGAAAATCCCATAAGCAATGGTATACAAGGACAAATAGTAGCACACAACCATGGTAGTAAATAGAATTGCAAAGGAAATGCTACATATGGAGCACCCATTAGCATGTTAGAAATATAAAAAGTATGTCAAAGCATGTATAATCCAATATAGTGGTGTGTTATGAAAAATTAAATAATAACACTTGTAGTGTGTACAAAAGTAGATGCCCCTAAGATCCGTTAAGGGACAAGTAATAGGTACTGTGCCAAGTGTCTGTACTACGTGTATCAATTAGTATGAAATTTGCATCCACAACTAGAAATAAATTGAACATGCATGCGTATATGGAAAGATATTGGCATATACTATATATGTCTAGTATGTGTAATAAAGTGTATGTAAAAGCATGAGTAAGCAATAGTAAATGCGACCAAGATATGCAATATGTTGTAGATGAGACAGAATGGAATGTAGAGTGAATGATAGGAGCATCATGTCCCCCAAGAAAATGTAGATGAGTATGCATGTGATGAGGTTCATTTCTAAATTCCCCATAAGTACTTAAGAATGAAACGTAGAACAAGAGTGTGTCAGCGGGAAATGGTTTGAATTATGCACTAGAAAGATGTGATCATGAAATCACGTAGCATAGAGAGTGTGTGAATGAGTGGGTGAGTGTGGGAAGGATCATTTTAGATGGAAACCATTAACATTTGACTATGAATTGTGTAACTAGAGTGCACCATAGGGTAATGAACGTAACATGTAAAAGTATATGCAAGAAAGATATGTCGTGAATGCACTGAGTGTGAAATGTGTAGTTTTTATTATGTGATGAATGTGTGATGTGTGAAGTGTGCAGTATGTGAGGTTCATGTGTATAGTATGCTCTCAATAGTCAAGTGTGAACTAAAACATTAGAATGTGTCATTAAGAAATAACAATACATGAGTGTATTAAGACGTGTAATCTACGTGTGAGAGACTAGAAGCGAAGTTTGATACACTTGTGAATACTAGAAGGTGGGAATAGTAATCATAATGTCCCAATTGTATGACTATGAATAATATCATGTAATATCATTTAGGATGTCATCGTTTTCTTGGTCAAAGCCAAATAGATAAGCGTCAACGACTTGATAAGCAATATTATTTGGTTGATAACGTAAGGATGCATTACAGTGAAGGTTGTACATGTCCATTTCATATTATTTATCAATGAAATCAGGTCATGGACATCCACACACATACCAATGAGTAATATTTTGAGAATAAACAAGAAATGAGTCATTGCAGATGAAAACATGGACAAATGTTATAGGAAATGAGATGTTTGTATGATCAAGATTTAAGGTGCACCCAATATAGTCAAGCCAAGATTGACCAAGTGTCAGTGGAAAAAATTGAGAAGTATGTTTAATAAATACTGAAAGAAGAATACATGTAGACCATAAGCATCAGTGATGTGAACATATTCATGATAAAGATGAGGATAACTAGGTAAAGAGATGAGATCATCTAACATGAATTTGAGCCAATCCAAGCCATTTTGTTTGCATATAGTATCAGAGAAAGTAGGATCAAATGGAATATCTTAATATTAGCTACAGAAGGGCCTATAGCCTAAACAAATGATAGAGGACAAAGATTTATCTTATATCCAGTGTTGAATAAAATGCATTCGATGAAGCGATGACCTACCAAGTAAGTAATTATATGAAAGTAGTTGATCAACGACAAAAAATGGAACTGGAATAATCTCTGGTCCATTTATGAGTGATAAGGTGACAGTTCCTAAGCATGGACACATATTAGAATCTTAGGCTCAAATAGAGAGAGATGTTGGACACATATCATAATGTCCTATGATATCAAACAAGTGAACTTACAACTGAGTTTTGCACTACATCTAAGACCCAATGTAGTTTTATGTGTATGTAGAGAAATTTTTCCCTAGGTGGCTCTTGAGTATGTCGCACTTGATAGCAAACAAGTAGCTAGATGTAAAACATCTGTGTATGGAGGAATGAACTTCCTCTCCTATGAAGTGTATGCCAAATTATGTATTCCCTTTCCGTTGTGTGGATTCTATATGGATGTTTGAATTTTCTTGATAATGCCATTGGGTGCAACCTTAGGTGGTGATAGCCAATGCTTAGTCCTCGATCCTTTATTATGGTGACATAAATTTATATTTATGTGATTCCTTTTCTTGACTTTTGTAATCAACCTTGAAAAAGAATGACTAACAAAACGATAAGATGCCCAAACAACTAGAAATGGCCCAAAATATGTGAGAAAAGTATAAAGAGGTTAGGGGAACCTAAAGGGGATAGGGGCAGTCGATGTTAGCATCTTGGCTAGGCGCTAGTGTTCAAAATGCAAAATTCTAAAGTATGAAAAGATAGATTGGGAAAGTAGGAGTGTAAGACCAAAAGAGGAAACAAAAAGAAAGTAAAGACACCAAATACATGGGTCAATTAGTAATTTTATTACTTAGGAATCATATGAATAGTATTATGTGATCAAGACTAGATAGATACCCAAAGTGCATGATTTTGAGTCTACACTGATGTGAAGAGTTATTTTCCAAATTACCAAGATCAATAAGCAATTTTCCTTACAACGCATATTTCTTTTGTGAATAATCCTCATACTCATCATCTGATATGAGAGAAATCTATGAGAGGAGGTTGGTACCGACTCTTCTTTATGTGTAAATGAGTCAAATGATGACTCTTTAAAAACCACATCTCTACTCTCATATATATTCCTTATGTAAGGATTCATGAGATGATATGTTTTTGAGGTAGAACTATACCCAAAAAATATACATTGGAGTGTTTTTGCATTGATCTTCTTCCCAAATAGAACCATTCTAGAGAAGAGATCACATCTAGCTATGGTGATTCACAAAATTCCAAGTGGCATCCTCACAAAAAGAAGAAGAAAGGACATTTCATGGCCTTGCGAAATGATGAATCAAATGAAGAACTAGAATCATAAAATTTTGGTGCACACGAAAATGATGTTGCTTTAGTATCCTAAACATTGCAGCCATCACATAATGTTTGGTTGATTGACTCTTGCACTAGCAAGCACATGACATGCGACAAAAAGTTGTTTGTTTAATTTATTGACTAACCCACTGGATATTGGGTTTGAATTTAAGACAATAAGGAGTATGTTATAGAAGAAATAGGAAATTTCACCATTCCTCTTGGGATGAGAATATGTACTCTCACAAAGGTGCTCTATGTTTCAGTCTTGACCAAAACTATCTTATATGTCTCTCGGTTACTAAATCACAAGCTCAAGGTGGAGTTCATGATCTAGAAAGACAATGAAATCATGTTTGATCTCGCGTAAATGTATGATAGTTACTAGATATTTTTTAAAGAATCATTTATTTGCAATAGATGTAATTTATTCCTCTGGAGTTGCTTTATCTATCTCCACGGTTAATTCTACTACAATCTAGAATTATCAATATTGGAACCTTTTTATTGGATCCCTCTATTATCTCAATTCTAAGAAGATGGTACGATTACTTCCTCCACTCTCTTATTTATTTCCTATTTGTTATGTATGTCTAGCGGGAAAAAAACATGAGGGTTTGTTCGTGTCGAGTACGTTTTATGCTAAGAACCATCTCAATTTCGTGCATATCAATATTTTCTAACCCTTGTCTGCTTCATTTCAGGGATTCCAGTACTTCCATTTGTTGATTACTGAATATTCTTGCAAGACATGGGTGTTCTTTCTCCAAAAGAAGAGTGAAGCATTTTCTAATTTTCATATTTTCTATAAGCAAGCATTTTAGCAGACCGGGAAACCGCTTCTTGTCCTCCACTCAAATCAAGGGGAGAATTCACATCAAAGAAATTATTGTAATTATTAAATGATCATGACATCACAAAACACTTGAATACCCCATATACTCCCCAACAGAATGGAATTACACACTATCACAATTGGAATATCATGGAGATGGGTCATTGCTTTCCTTTTTCTTGGAGGAACTACCTGAAATGGAAAACAAGACCACCAAATAAAATTTGAACAATATATGCAGTGGACCGCCTAGCGTATGCTAGATCCAGGAAGTGTGATACTTCGTAGACGGCTTTCAATCCACTGTTTAAAACATCTTAATGTTGAAAATAAAGGAAATCCTACTGTAGTTAAAATGATTTAGGTATCACATTCGACTACAATAAGAAAATTTGTTCACAATAGGCTAGGCTATGATTAAATCTGAAGGTCAAGATCTCTGTTAGGGTATTGGTACTGGTCAGTGTTAGATTCTTTCCTATTTTGGGTATTGGGTGGAAGTTTTAAGCTCTGTTCTTGGTCTGAGGGTAAAAACATAGAGACCAATGTCAGTCTAGTATGAACGATGTCGGTTTAGGTGAATCGACGATGGTTGTGGGTAACTAGCATTGGTATGGTCAGGGTACAAGAAACTTATCAAAAACTTGATGTGAGGGCAGATCCAAAACTAAATGGAAATGGAGAGGGCTATGGCAAGGTCTGTATGGGTCTTAGGTATACTCAGTGGTAATGAAAATCTGGGTATGAGCAGTTTAATGGATTGGGTGAAGGAATGGTCAAGTTTTCATTGAGGCAAATGGTGTGGGAATGGGAATGGGAGTAGAAACTAATAACAGAAGTAAAAGAGTCTACCAAAATGACAATGGACAAGCTCTAGTTCGTAAAACACTTATTGTTGTATGAGCTTGATGTCTAGTTGGCAATGGCAGGTGATCAAATGGAAATAACCCGGTGAGTTTTTGGAATTTCCCCGGCTGCTCCGGTGAATGCAAATGGCTATGTGATTGTTTCAGTGTTGGCTGTGGATGTTTTGATGTGTGTATGAATGCTGGTTCTTCTTGCATGTAGCTCTGGTTTTGTCCTCACTCTTAGAAGATGTGCCAACCTCTCAGAAAATGTCCCAACCTCAAAATAAGGTTGTTTTAGGAATTAAACGATAACCGACGGCAGTTCTGAGTTGACTGGCGGTGGTTTAGGGTAACCGGCGTCGGTTAGGGTGGGATTTCCTAGGTTTACTAAACTGCACAGATCCCCTTGATTTTCTGGGATCTCATTCATTTTGCCCCATGGATTAGAATGGAAGCTTCCTTTCTAACATGCAGGAATGTGGTTAGAGGGAATATAGGATTTCATTTTTAGGGTTTGGGTAGGCTATTAGTTAGTTATGGAAACATACTAAGAATAGGTCTTAGGGTGAGGTGGATATGTGGGCATTATCCAATTAGGATATTTAAATAATAAATATTGTGAGGATAATGAATTAATTTAATTAAATTAATTAAATTAATATTATATTGGGATAAAAGAGGCCATGGTTAGGTGAATGTGTTCAAGGTGTTTATTTGACAAGGGACCAAGGGGAGTGTGACCCAATCTTGGTGTCTACAATAGGTAGGTGAGTGAAACACAGCTCAACAACTGGATTTAATGTGGTATGGCACCCATGTCTTCATCTGACAGAAGTACCCTCAGGAAGAGAAATTGTATGGGCTCCCATACCTCTTTAATGAGGGTTGGTAAGACATTGCTTATATATTGTAAAATCCACCTTATTTTTAGGGGAGACATTCTTAGAACTGGGGAAACTCTTGCAAAAAAATTCCTCAACTTCATTTGATTTGTAAACCTTCTCCTGCGCCTAAAAAGTGTATTTATGCCTCTGAGCATTAATGTAATGGTATTTGCACCTTATAGAGCAATAAAATGGTGTTTTTTTGGTGTTTCTCAAACCTTTCTCATGTTTTGTTGTTTCTCTATGCCTCTCCCTTTTGTGTTTGTTTTTTTTGTGTGTATTTCAGATTCTCAGGTGTAAGGTGTTGTGTTTCATGCAGTGTAGATCGAAGATGGAGTTGTGGTCTATGTCACTACTATTCTGACCTCACCTAACTCTATTTTGTTTTTCCTCTTCTTCCTTCCTCAACAGAGTAGCTCACCCCTTTTTCTAGCATTATCACCTCGTTAGTGTAGGGTTTCCCTTTTCATGTACTTTCTCTCTCCCTTTCTCCTTGGCATTGTTAAGATAAGTGTATTTATGCGTCTTTTCTGCATTAGGAGTAGTTTAGAATTAGGTTTAGGTAGAGGAAGTCGGTGTTCTCTGGAGGTCCATCTCAAGTTCACAAGTCCCACAACTTGATAGATGGACCCATGTTATGCAGATTACACCGAATACCCCATTCACCTTGAGGCCGTTCGGGGGGTGTTATAATTTTGCACTAACAGTACCACTAGTATATGTGCATTGTGAATCATCTCCAATGTCATTTTTTAATATCATGTGACATTGCAATTTCTTATTCAATTTTCATCTCATTGCACCCAACTCAAAAATGGGAACTAAAAAGGGAATCTTAGGGAAAAAAAAGTGCAAGCGCTCCTGTTACTGGAATATGAAAATTTACATCTTATTTTGAGAAACCATCTACAAAATCCCATCGTTCTCCAATATGAAAAAGAAAGGGGATAATGATGGAATTTCAAATGATACTCAAAATAATTTCATTGATGATTTGATGATTTGATGACTGACTATGTAAATAGAGATGATAATGAAATTCCTCCCCTTAAAGACATCCCATTGAATGAATTTTAAACTACATCACTAGATTATTTACATTTCTACTCTAGTCTTACGATGTCATTAGAATCACCTACCCAAATCATCCATTCACTAGAGTATAAATGTAAATCATCCAGTGATACAGTTTTAACTTCATTCAATTAGATGTCTTTAAGGCGAGGCAGTTCATTATCATTTTCATTGAGAACACTAGCCATCAAATCAGCAATAAAATCATTCCAAATTTAATTTTGAATGCCATCATTATCCCATGATTATGATTATCATTTTGGAGAAGGATGTGATTTTGTGGATAGTTTCTTAAAATAAGATGTGATTTTACATATGCCAATACTAGGAGGTGTTGCACTTTATTTTTTTTCCTGAGATTCCCTTTTTATTTTCCATGTTCCTATAAGGGAAATTTCTAAGTTGGCTGCAATGAGATGGAAAAAATGACATTGAAAAAAATGACATTGGAGATGATGCACAATGCACATATATTGGTAGCATCGTAAACTAAAAAATGACATATTTTAAAATATTATAACATTATTAACATCCTAACGTAAAAAACTAGATAAAGTAATGTGAAATTGCTAACTAGGTTTTAAATTAGATCAATACTGAATATACTTACCTGTATTAAGTGCTTATATGATGTAAATTGTAACACTGTATCTAGTAATGCCTTGATTTATTTGAGTTTTCCAAGCAAAATCTTGAATCCTTTTCTACTAATTCACAAATTCACAAATTGGAAAAGATGAACATAATGTTTTCTTGATTAGTCTCTAGAATATAGATGTGTGTTTGTGTGTGTTGTGAATTTAATCAAATTAAAAAAAAATCTCCCTTAAAATTCGGTAATTAAAACCAAAGGTTCCATAGAATATTTGTCTATCCAAGAATTTTTAAAAATCCCATCCTGTTGATTACATGGCGATCCATTAAAATAGATGTTGGGATTAGAGATCTATTGGATATTTGCATGGGACAAATTACCATTTTTTAGGGAAAATGTGGGCAATGACATAGTCATCAAATTATCCCAATGCATATTCTAGAATTCCTACTATTCACCTAATTACAAATATTTGTTGCTAAATGTTTCCCTAACCCAGGGTATGGTACATTAAAATAGATGATCACCTATTCCAACACAGTATGCATTCACCCATAACCCCTAAAATTTAAATTTGTATATTAAAAAGATAGGCACAAATATTGTCTTTCTTATTTTCTATGTGGGTGATCTAGTGATCACATGGAACTCCGAAAATATCATCAAAGATTTTAAGAATAATCTGAAAAAATCCTTCAACATGAAATATTTGGGGTTACTTCACTAATACCTTGGATTGGAGATATGGTATGGTAGAAGAAGCATCACATTTTTATCTCCCAAATTAAATATGCCAAGAAACTCCTGGAAAAGTATGGGATGTCCTATTGTAATCATGTGTTCAATTCAATGGAGAAAGGTTTACAACTCTCTTGATTCCAAGATTCACCTCAAGTAGATGCTAATCACTACGGGTAACTTATTTCCAGTCTCATTTACTTGACCTATATGAGACAAGGCATATGCTTTATTGTACACTATCTCATGTAAGAGCCAAATAAATGTCACTGAGTAGAAGTGAAGCATGTTATTAGATATTTCTAAGGTACAAATGATTATGGTCTGGAATATAAAAAGAAATCTCAGTTCTTCTTAAAGGGATATATCAACTCGGACTATGCCAGATCTTTTGATGATAGGAAGTGAACTACATGATATATTTTTCATCTTGGATCTGGACCTTCTCATGGATTAGTAAGAAGAAAACTTTTGTTACTATCTCAATCATTGAGGTAGAATATATTTTTACATGAGGATCTATGTGGGAAGTAATTTGGTTACATCACATTCCTATTGATATGAACATTCCTAAAGAAAATATGTTGGCATATTTCATTAACAATTCACCTTCCTCCACACGTTTGTTTCCCATTCATATGTCAAGATGTTTGTTGGAGTCCTTCTACTAAAACACATGTATATATATTCATTTATGATCAATGAATAACTATCCAATGTAATTTAATATTCTTCATTTCATATCATTGGTATTTGATCTTTAAGAGACCAACGCCATGTGTGGAGCAATTCGAGTTTTTTTTTCTCCTTACAGAAATATTCGTTGAGTATTCTATCAGCAACCTGTAGTCTATTGCTTAGAGGATAAAATCATGCCGCTTTAAAAAATGTCAAGATAGAAAATTACATCATATTTGGGTGGTTAACACTATGAGCAACCTGTCTTTTGTTATTTGGCATATACATTATCTTTTGTGTGGTCTTTGACATGAATTAGAGGAGAAAATAAAGGAATTTTCAATTTATTTTGATAGCTACCAGTTCTACCTATTTTTTCCTTGTTGACACAGACCTACAGATTTTGATGCTCTATGGCATGACATGCAAATCAAACCTTATTTTGGCATTTTTATAAGATCCAACTTAGAGAAACGAAACAATTTTCCTACTTTGGTTGTTTTTTAGTTTATTAATGTGGTAAATCAAGAATTCCTTTGGCATTTTTTTTCTTCCTTTTGATATTTCTTGAGCGTGTAGATTAAGAATTCTATTATGGCACAAAAAAATGTCATTAATTCTTGTGTGGCAATTTTTTTCCTATCTCTTTGTGTAGTGAAGGAGGACGCTTTAACAGTGACCTATATACTATTCGAACTATAAAGACCAAGGAGGTAGAAACGTAGAGTACCAAGGAGACATGTGATCCCTATCGAAGGTTGGACATAGGGTGAAGACAGTACATGGTGCGAGAGAGTGGAGAGGAGGAAACAAGACCTCATAGTAACTAGTGACCAGCGTGGTAGCATCTAGAATAAACATGGGAGAAAAACGTGAAAACCAAATGACCTGGACATAGAATACTAAACAAATGTGTAAGGAAATATATGCAACGACCTCTAAAAGGAGAGACTTGACGTGCAAATCATATTTTGAAAATATTTAAATATGATTAAGAAAAAGTAAGAAAACATGGGAGATACAAGACCCAGACATACCTATTCATCAATTCCACTACAGAGGTGAGAATCAGTAACAAGTTAAGCATCTATCCCCAGCAGCCAACTAAGAGGCAAAAATCATTCCCAGAGAAGCTTAGAGGTAGCTACAAGCAACCATAGGGCCTGTTCCCTCCTTTAAGAGCTAAGTCATTCCCTAAAAGAGTGCAATTTCTTCTTTGAAGTTTGTTAATATTCTCAAAACGTGAAAAGTTGTGGACATAATGCATAAAAGACTGCAGCTTAGTATTGTTTGGCGTCGTACTAGAGAGAACTATTTTTGTCAATATCGATGAATGCCTATATGTCCATTGAAAAATTACGATAGAACAACACCATATGAGCATCCACATCAAACTACAATGAGCATACCAGCCCATCTCGTCATCTACAACTCAAGAAACAAATCACATCTAGTCGTAGTGATTCAAATAAATTTTAGACTAAGTACTCTCAACATAATCCTATAAGGATGCGTTGTGCCTCAACACGGATGATGAATCAAAATCTGAAATGTACCCAGGAATTAAACAGGATAGGTGATGTTTCAGGGTTACCTTTTTAAAACTAATTGAAATAAGGGGGGAATGTTTGGTATCTTTATGTAACTATTCAACCTCCTCCACACACTATTGACCTTTCATGAATGTTTGGTTTCCTTGTCTTTGATTCCTTCTTACTGAAACACATGTATTATACATGTCTGTGATCAATGAATAACTATCCAATGTAAAATTTAATATTCTTCAATTTCATATCAAACTCCCACCTACATCAATGTGATAATAAGGGTGTTGTTTGAATTTCTTTTGAAAATACAATTCCCATGAAAGAACCAAACACATTAAAGTCAATTTTTCCTACATTTGAGAAAAGTATTAAACGACCACATCTTATCTCTAGCACTTCCTCACATATCTGAGGTGCTCATATACTCATAATCTCGGAAAGGTGATGTTGTGTTGTTTTTCATGGTAATTTTTTAAAAATAATGTATCAGGTGGGATTTAGCATAAACTATACATTGTGTCAATAGGAACATAGGTGTCAATTACTAACCGAGCCTCTTGTTGTCTAAAATTGTGTAGTTTTAATCGACATATATCTTGTTATATATTTTTCGTATTAAGCATTGAAGACAATCATTCAAGCTACTCGTATTCATTACCTACAACATGAAAAGAAAACATTGTGTTTGGTAAGCAAAAAAAATAGTTGTTACGGATGGATAGCCATGGGATTGGGAAGAAGGGCCATGGGAATAATGCATCTGATTTTCATTTCACGAGCCTTTAATGATCTTATATATGGTTGTGAATAATTTTTTTTGTTATATTTCAATTGTTTATTTGATATTTTCTCGTAATGACAATGTTTGCACTTATACCATTCCACTCCCAAAAATTATCTGACAGGCAGAGGGAATAATTATAGATTAGAAAATTAAGTGCACGTTTTACTCCTATTCTCCTTTAATATTCACTTAAACTTACAAAAAAACAATCCAAACATTTAATACAATTTATTTGTAGCCTGCTCACCATGAGGTGGCATGCACATTTATGCTTTTGGTATGGTGACCACTTGGGTTTTCCCTCGAGCATACACAAAAAATGGAAGGACTTGAGTACATTCCCTGAGAACACCTCAGTGTATCCAGTTTTTTATGGATTACCATGATACCCCTACATTTTTCTGACTGCAGGTTCACCATGAACTTGGAGGTGACCTGATGTCCATTGTACACTTCCGTGGTTTCTTCAACATTTCCAAAAACCCTTTACAAAGGTCCAAGAGATACTTTAGTGAGTGGTATTGTTATAGGGTCCTTCCAATTCAAGACGGGTACCAAAACTGGAAAATGGTTTTAATTTTTTATTGAAAAAATAAATTGAAAACAACCAAAAACAAAACTACGTACCACAAAAACAACACACTACCAAAAATTTAACCAAAAAATGATTGAAGACCAAACATCGGTGACTGCGAGTGAGGATGTCAATTCTCCTCCAAACGCTATCGTTCCTCTTAGCTCTAGTAAGTTGCTACATATTAGCGATATGGATTTGAGGTCTCATTTGAAAAATGATTCAAAAAACACTTTTAAACCTATAAAAGTTTTGTATATATGTTCAGTTGGAAGGAAGTGAAAATATTCTTTTGCCAACACGAATTTTATGTACTCCATGGAAAGCCCCATCTCTACATGGTCTAAATGGCCCAATTCCTTATTTTACATATGTAGTCAGACTTAAAACATCACTATGGTAGTAATTATCATTTCGATAGTAAATCACAAACACCACAAGCTATAAACAAAACCGAGGGTCATGGTGACATCATTAGTAAGATAAATTGGGACAGATGTCTGGGCTACTATATATAGGACATAAAACGATAAATGGGGAGAATAAAGAGGGAAATTGTAAAGCCTCATATGAGGCCTAACAGGATGAAGAAAAGAGCCACTAGATAACATTCAAAAACAATGGACACTTCCTTGAAAACAAGCATTTTTTCTCCAAGACAAAACATGTTAAGTAGAGCCACAACCTGCCTATAAAATGCCTTCATCTTCAATAGAACACCCATGCACAAAAAAACCATGAACAATAGTAATTGTAATACCAATAATTGTAGGAAGTCCATTTCACAAAATATGATTCTCTTAACGTCACACGAGTGTTATTCATTAATTTGCTACGAGAACAATTGTTATGATATACACATTCCTAGACAAATTGATGATCCTCTGCCACTTGACATCCATAATAACAATAGAACATGGAGTCAAAATACATATTTGTATGAATCAAATAATTTTTCAAATATCTCCATCAATGTTGTTTGCCTCGATTAATTTTTATTGGAAGGCACGCTCTACTTGAGAAGTGGTCTGAGGTGATCATGGCACCTTTTCCCTCAAATCAAAAAGCTACGATGTAGATGACTTTGCCTAGGTGTCGTTCCATCCATGAAAATCCTCCGAATATACAAGTTATGATGTGGCCTCAAATGCTTGATGGAAAAACTTGCATGTTTGTTGACCTCTTAGGCACCCCTTGTTGTTTCTCTAACATTGTCAAGGCGAACAAAAGAAAGAACAAGGAAAAATTTAAACAAAAATTCCATGAAGGAGGGAATTAGTGGTTCCAAGAAGGGTCTTCACCCTGTCTATGCATGCTCCAACACGCCCTCTTCCATGTTCACTCTGTACCA